>JAWNOT010000077.1:1450000-2050000 GCA_035045825.1 Drosophila eohydei | reverse complement strand
ATCGCTCATTACACGCTGATTTCTTACGAGCTGCTTAATTAATAAATCATTTTACTTTTTTCTACTCTTTTTTTTTTTACTCTTGCGATATTCCATTTTTTATTCGCTAAACCGCAGGAAAAAGCAGGGAGAAAGCTGCGGCAGAAGCAATGACTGCTAGATACGCTGTTTTGAGAAGAATTCTCAGAAAGTCGCAGTAAAGTTTTAAATCTATTAAATATTTGTATTACATATTACTTATAGTGCAGACCTTAATACTTCATTATCCTCTCAAGTTTATTCAATTTACAATCAGACCTCATTAAATTCCTGGAATATACTCGAAATGCTTTCGTCTACAGTGTATATAAATGCTAAATGAAGCATGAAAGGACGAAAAGGACTTGTTTTTGTTTTTGTGCTCTCTCTCCTTCTCTTCCCCTCTCTTGCTTTTTCAGCTTGATTTCGCTTTATTAGCGCCGTTTTATGGAACTTTTTGCATATTTGTTTAACTCTTGAATGGCACTGAATTTAAGAGTTGTTGTAGATAATTAAGTTGAGGTATTTTGCTTATGTATTACTATTAGTATTATGATATAATATTATTTAAAGTATTATGTCAATCTGGTTAGATAAATCTATTAACAATATCTTAGAAATTCCCAATACTAAGAAGATTTGATATATAGAGAGATAAGTTACTATTTCTCTGAAATCATTCAAAGCAAATTGTAAGCCTAGGCCTGCCTGAATTAAATAATAGATAACTGTTAACCTAGCGATAACTGCATACACTGAAATGAAATTGACATCGATATACAACTTTCTACCAATAGAAAGACAAAAAATATTCAATATTCATTTTTAGTTTCAGTTTTATTCATAAGTTTTAAGAGTTCATAGATAACTTTCGATAACTTCTATAACATCGATTAATATTAATATTCAACTTAATTTATATAATCTATAGCCCTCCAAATATCTTTTTATAAACATAATAATTCCCTTTCGCTATAATTTTCTTTCCTTTTCGTCAGGTCGCTTGGATGCACTTTGAGCAATCGGCGATATTGACCGTGCACAATCACGTGATCACGCGCAACCCGCGCATCAGTGTCACGCACGACAAGCACGACAGGCATCGCACCTGGTATCTGCACATCAACAATGTGCACGAGGAGGACAAGGGACGCTACATGTGCCAGATCAATACGGTGACGGCCAAAACTCAATTCGGCTATCTGAATGTTGTGGGTGAGTAGTTGTTGTTGTTGTTGGCGGGGTCAACAAGGGTTAACATCTAATCAGCAGTGCCGCAGAGTTGGGCCGACGACGCCCTAGCGTAAGAGTACACACGAAAATCCTGTACAAATACGCTGCGAATTAAAAAATAATTTATATGCCTTAAAGCGTGCACACAGCGAGAGAAAAAACAAAAACCAAAACTGAAGCAGCAGCAGCCGACAGCAAAGTGTGTGTGTGTGTGTGTGCGTGTGTGTGTATGTCCAGTGTACAGTTCAGTGAATCTTTTGGCCAAGCGAAATTATTTTCCCGCCTGGCAAACAAAACAAATTATTAAAAATGCATTCGAAATTCGGCGAAAAGGGAGCGCAAATTTTTAATTAAAAAATTATGTGCAACAGTATAAAAAAATTCAACTTTTAAAAATGGTTTTAAAAGAAATGTATATTTTTTTCAAAACTCACTTCAGCATATTTATTAAAAACGAAGTCTAATCAAAGAGGCGAAATTGCTTTTCGCTGTATAAAACAATTGCGACAATTGCAGAATATTTAACAGTATCGCAAAATAATTGATATGTAAAAATATATGTAAATATACATATATAAAAGACTAGTTTACAAAAAATATTAAAAGCACAAATACGAAATGAAAACTTCATTTAATATTTAAAAATATGTGTAATTATAAATCAAAATTATATTTAGCTTTCTTAACAACAAAAATCTTATAACATATTGACTAGAAGAATTATTGTTTTTAAAATCTTTTTTAAACACAACAAAAAAAATTGAATACTTAAAATAATTATTAACAATGTATGTAAAATAAATATGAATTCTATTTTTGAGCTTTCAACATTTGAATACTTTAATAAATAATTGAAAAATAAATTTGTAATTTATTTGAGCTCTGTATATAAAAAAAACTTTATGAACTCAATTCATAATTAATTTTTCATGCTCAAAATATATATATGTATATAATTAATATTTTTATATATTTAAATATATATATATATATATATATATATATATATATATATATTTATATATTTATTAATTTTTTCAAAATATTTGTTGGATAAATAATATGATAAAAATAAATAATATTTTCAAGAAGTTTTTTAAGTTTTACTTTTTAGCTCAAGGCTGTGGCTATGTTTCTTTCAATATTTATAACTAAATATGAGAAAAGTTAGCTGTTTAATAGCACAATGTATAAATATATATATATGTATGTTTAACATATATATGTATCTGTATACTTAAATTGCAATATTAAAGATGCGAATATTTACATTATTAGGCTAGATTCCTTTTCTTTCTTGGCCAGTCTTTGTTTTACGCTTTCCGCAGAAATAAAAAGTATTAAACATGAAAGGAATTTTCTGCACATTTATTCTAATAAATAAGTGAATTGATTATTATTTATTATTCATTGAAAGCTATTTAAATAGATAAATTAAAAGCAAAGAGCTCAAAGCTTAGAAGGGGACATAATACTCTGTAAAGACGATATTTGCGGCTAAACAAGTGCACTTAAAATTATAAACAATTGTCTGATATAACATATAAACGTACATATATAAATATATAAATAAATATATATATATATATATATATATATATATATATATATATATAAATATATATAGATATAGATATATAGATATATATAGATATATATAACTATGTATGTATATATAAATTTTGTGAATTTGGATCAATTGCAAAATATAAGCCAAATAATTATGAAATACTTATTGAAAGCTGATAGAATTGAAATTGAAAACATTTCAATTGCAATATCCTGTTGCACGCGCACACCTAACCACCCACCTACACACCTACACACACAGGTGCATACATATTCGCAAACAATGCAATTTATCACCTATTTTAGCTTTTTGCTGCTTTTTTGGTGGCCATAGATATATATCGATGAGTTTCTATATGCATGTTATGAATGTGCAGCTCTATATACATACGCACATACACCCCCCCCCCCACACACACACACATACATATATTACAGAGCGTAGGCGCTTTAATCTTAAATGTGTCCGGTGCATTGTTGGCGCTGTAAGCGGCTTAGCTCTACAACATTTTAGTGTTATTTGTGGTTTGTTGGAGTTACTTTAAAACTATTTCGGCCATTTATTTGGGACTCGTTGCAGTGCCACCGAACATTGACGATTCGCTGAGCTCGAGCGATGTCATCGTGCGGGAGGGCGCTAATATATCGCTGAGATGTCGGGCCAGCGGCAGTCCCAGACCCATTATCAAATGGAAGCGTGATGATAACTCGCGCATAGCCATCAATAAGAATCACATAGGTAAGTGCAAAGGTAACGGACAGCTGGCTAGCATATCAGAGCAGCTGCATCAATCATTTAAGAGACTCACCTGCCTTCATCTCTCTCTCTCTCTCTCTGTGTGTTTGTCTGCATGCGCTGCAGTGAATGAGTGGGAGGGCGATACGCTGGAGATAACCCGCATCTCGCGCCTGGACATGGGCGCCTATCTCTGCATCGCATCCAACGGGGTGCCCCCAACGGTTTCCAAGCGCATCAAAGTCAGCGTAGACTGTGAGTATAATAACGGCAAGGGGAATGGGTACGGGGGCTTAAGGGGTATATCAGCTTTTCGCTTTTGCTCTTTGACTGTTTGTCGAAGCGAAAATGATAAAGTGATTCTTTCCTGCTGCTGAACAGATTTTTGCACAACTATTTACCAAGCACTCGCAGCGTTAACACAAAATCTATAAAAATTGTGAGAACTGCGAAAAATTGTGCAAAATTTGTGCAAAAATTGTGCAAAAACTAAATACAGTTTTTATAGCTTATGGATTTGGGTTAGCTACCATTTTCAATTTGTTTTTCGTTACGTGTTGACCAACAGCGTTTGATGGCTAAAAACTACCTTTATAAATTTGTATAGCTTTTCCTCTATGTATATATGCGTGTGTGTGTGTGTGTGTGTGCGAGTGTTGTGTGTTATTTGTACTGTTGTCCCTAGCAACTCATATTTCCATTTCGCGGCTGCGGATTAAACTTGATCTGATAGTGGGTCACATGGCAGGCACAGTGGCGCCAGACACAGCGAATACGATGTGAATATACAACTAACATTAGTATGCCTATACCTAGGAAACATTGTTTTTCTTACTATTAAAATAAATTATACAATATTTATATTTTTTTAAATTAAAAAAAAAACTTGAGATTGACTTAAATTAATTTAAACATTTGTGTATTATTTGATTTATTTATTTTTTACATATTCATTAAACATTTACGTACTTGTTTAATAGACTGTAAAACTATGGAAACTTTTATATTTATTTTTATATATTAAAAAAAAAATTAAACTGTTTTTAACTTATGTTTAAAATTCTGAAATAATATAGAAATTTAAAGAAAAAATGTTATAAAGTAAAAAATAAAAAATTACTAATATAATAAATATTTAAAAATGGTTGCAAATTTGACATTAACATATAAATTTATTAAAATTTTTTTGAATGTCTCAGAAATTTGTAAAATAAATGGAAACCGTAGAAATATTATATAGATCATGAAATTCTCGTATTAGAAAATATTTCACATAACTCTCGTTTGAATACATTTGACCATCCATATTAAACTGATTATTAGCTTTAATTGTCATCAAATGAACTCTTCAATTATAGCAGTTATCAAACTATATGAAAAATTCAACTTTTATATAACAATGACAGCAAAAGAATTTATAGAATAAAAAGTTCATTGTCTAAATACTATATACTAACGATAATACTAAAAAGTTATTTTTTTTATTATTTTATTTAACACTATAATCAATTAATTCTTACCTATACTTATATATTATATATTATTTAATTTATAAATTTATTAAATTAACTAAAATTAATAATCTGAAGAATTTCTTCTGAAGAAAAGCAGCAGCAGCCAAAGACTACTCACATTTCTGTTATACGATATCTGCTAATAGTAACATCTTATCAGCTTCCAGCGTATTTAGCCCCATGCTGGGCCCACTGTCTTTGACTGATTGCATTTTGAGGCCCCACTTGTGGCTGTTGCTGCAGTTTTTTGCAAAATCTCACGTAAAAACAAAAACAAAGGCAAAAACAGAGAAAAGGAAAATTCAAAACGAAACAAAGTTCAAATCAGTGTGCAGTTCTTTTTAAGATTTATTACAAGCGACAGTCAGTCACATCACATGCTGTCCGTGCGCTGTCATGTCAGCAGCAAGGGAGTGTGGGGCTTGTGGGCGCGCCGTGGGGCATGGCAGCCAGCGTTGTGGGCGGTGCAGTGGCAACGTCACAGAAAATTTGCTCGTTTGCTGTCACTTAAAAATGCCGCAAGCATAAATCTATTTTGGTTTTGTGCACGACATTCATTCGCTTGCTAGCCAAACAAAACAGAACCGAATCCAAACTCAGACCCCGAGGCCGCACACTAGCCAACACCAGCACCAGCCCATTCCCTGGAGAGCTGCAAAAAAGTGCAATACATATTACACGTGTGCGAAGCGAGAGCCATAAAAAAGTAAGTCGAAATGCCTGATTGCTGCAGACGTACACTGAAAAAAAAGCAGTGTATACGTGTGTGTGTGTGTGTGTGTGTGATTGTGTGGATATAGAAAATATGAAAAGACTACTTCAAAGTGCTTGGAAAGCAGCAAGAAGTGCACAGAAACTAAACAGATTTGCCGCACAATGGATTGTTTGGGCAGGCCAAACAAACTCGTTAAGCTGACATAGAGAAATGTGTGAAGCAGTTATTAAATTCTTAATTGATTTGTGTGACACGGCAAATAAACAGTAATCAAAGCTATTAAGCATGGTTTTATATTTCAAAAATAGTAAATGCTTAATATAAATCGAGAAACTGAGAAAGCTAATTTATGTAAATTAAATGCAAAATTCTAATTCAACTTGAACTTTATTTTATTTTGAATAAATAATATATATAATATAATTTGAAAAGAAAACATTTACAGATCCCTGAACTCATTGAAAATGAAAAATTCGTAATATAATAGTTTTGAGCTAATGTATGTTAAAGGCAGAAGGAGGCGTGGTAGATACCATAAAGTGTATATATATTTAATTAGGATAGAGCTGAGTCGATCTCCATCTGTACTTAAATTTAAAATAAATATTAATGTATGCCTTACGGAGTAAAAGAGTATAATTTATTATCGATAGCTGACCACAATTATCGATGAAAATCGATAGTTTTATTTCTTTTTTTTAAACATAGCTTAAATACTGCAAAAGAAGAAAAATATCAAAAAATATGTGTGATGATTATACATATTTTGTTTTTTTTTTTTTTCTGATATAAAAAAATCAATGAAGAAGAAAAATTATTCAACAACTAAGCAGAGCGCTTACTTATACGCGCGTATGTTTCTCTGTGTGCCGTGGTCCTTTGTTAGCATGGAATAATTAGAATTCCACCTACATGCAAGGTTCAGGGTATATCCTATCCCGACTAGAGCACTGTTACGTGTTATAAGTAAATTCTTACTCAACGTAAAGTCTAGTATTTATTGCTAGCCAAACCTTAAGCGCATTTAAAGCTTCTCTTCAATATATAAATACCTTCAATCAGCAACTCAGATGAGCTTTACAAACACAACTTATGCAGAGCCAACAATTTCTGTGCTGAAAGCAATTTCACGATTTCGTCTTCAATTTCTCATAAATATACTTTGTGTGTGTTTTGTTGTATGTTCGATCATAAATATAAAATCGTACGCTGATTTTAAAAATTGTCAAAAACGTATTTTCAAACACACGAAAAGAAAGAGCGAGAAAAAAATGGAAAGAAATTTCGTCTGCCAGAGCAACCCAAACAATTTGTTAAAACAACTGTGACAGCTTGCATATGTCCTTTAGCCAGGACACACACAGAAACTAACTCTCCTCTCTCTCTCTCTCTCCCTGTCTCTTCTTGCTTGTTTATTTCGGTTTTTACTATATTTTGCTCCATGTTTGTACGTTTATTGTGGCGTGCGTTGCTTAACAAACAGGAAGCAACAAATTCAGCTACTGTTTCCGCTTAGTGTTCGTTTGAGTGTGTGTGTGTGTGTGTAAACCAGTTTGTTTCTAACATTTGTGACTGCATACTGATTTGCTTGCAGCAGCAGCAGCAGGACATGAGGACAACATATGCTGCGAACGACCCTTAACCTGCCCCACTTCAGCAAAAAGAAAGAAAGAAATAGAAAAAAAGAAGTAAAATTTCTTGGGGCCAACTTAAGCAGCTAATTTGGTATGCAATCCAGATATTTGGCATTCATATTATTTCTTTTGGCTTTTTATACAATTTGTCGGTACTTAACAGAGCTTTAAAAAAATCCCAATGACTGCGTTCGACTGGCTTTAATCACTAAATCTCTAGAGACGGGTATGAAAGAGGAATTAGAAAGGATTTCAAATGCTTTTCAAGCAAATATCTGTGGAACATTATTTCATATTTGAGATTAATGCGAATACAGTTTTCAAGCTATCAGCTTATGCATTGAGATTTATAGAGAGAGACATTACAGGCAGCTGTCGTCTTCAAGTATCTGGCCAAGTTAAGTGCCTGGCGAAATGGTAATGGCTCTTGCTCTGGCTATATAAATGAAAACACTAAAGCACTTGACTTTAGAGGTACTCTCGACATGCTGACAGGACAAGCATTTGCAGTATTTCCTCTCCTGAGCTCCAGTTCCAGTTCCAGTTCCAGTTCCACTTCTTAGCGCTGATTTAAATTACAATTGAGTGGCGACAATATTGTGCGAAGGCGGCGAGAGAGCGAAGCTGCTAAGTGGACAGCGAGTCGGGTAGCCAGCAAAAGAAAAGGGACTTGAGTCAACAATAATTTAGTCCGACCGGGCATTGGGGGCAGCGTGAGGGGGCGTGGCTGAGTGGCTTGCTGTTTGCGCCTCAGTAGTCCGTGGACATTGAGTGACAGTTTTGTCTGGCAGTCTATAGAAAATTGCAAGGTGCCATTGGCTGAGTGTAAACAACTTGAAAATTAGCAGTTAATGAAGCCTCGTTACGGTCGCAGTCGGGGTTTTTGCAGTCAAGGATTACCGTTGAAGTGCCTTGGCTGGGCATGCCTTTGTTTGGACGTTGATTGCAGCAAAGGATGTTGGCGCAATATTTGTGCGGAATTAGTGTAATGGCAAATGGACAAGATGATGGCAATGAGCTGATTGCATTGCGATTGGCCCAAAACGAGACAGGTGAATGGACCGTAAAGACAGACAAAAGGATTGGCCGCAGCACGTGCTGCCAGAACTTCTTGAAATTGGCTTGAAACAAAGACCATCTCATCTGATAATGCTGACATGCATCGCTGAAGGGTCTGACAATGAAGTGTGTCTCTTGAGAACTGCATTTCTATGCGATTTTCAGCATTGCTTAAATTTATGTGAAGTCATTGTATATGTTGCAGTGGCTGTCACTGGGCTTGTAGCTTACTTACCTTTTCTTGAGTTGATCATAACGCCCCTCTATGCAGTTCTCATGCTAAGCGATAGTTATATGTAATTAATGCAATTGTAATATCTGACTTGATTGAGTTTCAACTCTAATCAAATAGAGTTTTGCTTTTGATTAATTTTTCATTTTACCTTTCTATGCGATTTTCATTGTAAGTTAAATTTGTTTTGCTATATGACTACTTATTGTAGCTCAGCTATAGCTAGCTGTCCATTGACTTACAGTTTAGTTGTAAAATGTCAAGTTTGCTTGTCAATCAGTTTTCCCAAGGTCCTCTCTATGCAATTCTCGTTATCACTAATTATGTATCAACTGTTAATATGTATATAAATTCAGCGAGAGTCACAGGCTTTGATCGATTTTTGACTATAAGCAAGCTGACTTTTGCTTTTGATTAACTTTTACTGTTAAAGGCGACAGCCTTTCTATGCGATTTTCATGATTGCTATAATTTGCTAAGGTATAACTAGTGTTTTGTTGATGAAATATCTGAAGTAAATGTATTTTTGACACCTAATTGGTGAGGTTTATCCTTTTATCAGATGTCCATATTGCCTTTCGCTGCGATTCTCATTATTGCTTCAGACATTTACATACTTAACGTGAAGTCTGTCTATGCGTCTCTGTATTTCTTGCAGTTTTTATTGATTTCCTTTTACTACAATAAGCACAGTATGCTTCTATCTATCAATCTTCTATATAATTCTATTGCACAAACTATAATTATATGGATATTTTGCAATTCGAGCTTTAGTAGTTGTAAGTTGTCTTTACCTAATTTAAAAACAGAATTTTCTACTTCTGACAATTTCTTCTTGCAATTTGAATAATTTTATTTTGTTATAACCAGGCGACATCTCTCTCTCTCTCTATCTATCTCTATCTATCTCTCTCTCTCTCTCTCTCTCCCTCTCTCTCACTCTCACTCTCTATTTTACTTGACCAATGCAGCTCTTCAATTCATTTTGGTTAAGTTTTAAGTTTCTTCCTGCTGCATATTGACAAACAAAGTTTCAAGTCCAATTTATGCATGCATACATATACCTATATATATATATATATATATTTCTATGTATATACATCTATGTATCTAGACTTTATTTTTGTCTTTGGCTTATGCAAATGGCAAGTCGAGCCAGATCTTAAGTATAATTTTTTATGCAACTGATTTTCATTTAAATTGAGAGCCAAGACAAGTCACGAGGCTGCGCCTTTTCTTTGCCCAGGAGAAAAAGTTCGCCATAGTTTGCACACACACACACACACACACAAGTCACACTCAAAGTGGGTAACAAGTGAAAAAAGAAAAAAAAACTATTTTTTCTTTCAGCGGTCGCAGCTCATAAAAAATCTTATGAATAGCATTATTCAGTGTATTTTGCTGGGTCTTGTCTTTCCCCGGCTCTTGCTCTGGCGCTTCTCTTTCTTCTTCTTGAACATCTTTCGAGTCTATTTGTTATTTGTGTGCATCTGTTGAGCTTGCAGCAGCATATAGAAGGACACCTATACAAAAATTCGTCAACCGAAATACTTGAGCGAAAGTCATATAGTCGAATCGCTGAGCGAACTTTTTGCCACACTTCGAATGCAGTGCGGCGCACAATTTTAATTAAGATATTAAATGCGAGTGGCAGTTGCTTCTTTTTTGCCTCTGCTCGCACTAATGAACCTGCTCCTTATATTTTTCTCGTTTGTTTTTGCATCTGCCATAGTTATTGTCGGTAGCCTGTGAGCCTGTCATCATCATTAGGCTGAGCGCAGAAAAAGTCCTGGCTCTATACACAATGGCTGCTGCGGCTGCTGCTGCGGCTGCTGCTTTTGTTGCTCCTCCCTTCATTCATTGAGTTTGCCTTGTCATTTCGCTGGCTCTTTTACCTTTTGTTGATTTATGCGAGCCACGAGCTGGCAATTAAGCTGCGGCTCAAACCTGAAGGGTTCTTCTTCAAGCCTCTCTCTCTCTGTCTCCCTCTGCCCTGCGACTTGCTCTCGGCTAATGCTGCTGCCGGACCAATTGAAATTTTAATCAGCTTGAACACAAATTAGCGTCGTTTTTATGTTTATGAATTGTGGTCATAAGCCTCGTCGAACACCTTTAACCACACTTTCGTTTTTCTGCCCCTTTCCTGCTTTCATTTACTTTTTTTTCTTCTGTAATGTCCTTAATCAAAAGGATATTAAGTGTCAGGCAGCTTAAGTGTGACAAAATGCGCAACTTAATTAACTTGTCAAGGGGTTAAACGACCTGACTGGACATTAAGTACTTTATAGTGTTGATTAACGCAGTAAACAAAGCCATTGAAGGCCCCGAAGCTGTCAGGATTAACACAGAAAAATTGACAATGCTTTTGGGCTGGTGCTAATTGGATACCTTTTGCAGTGCTGAGACCATGAAGATTATGTAAAACAAGGAAAGAATTATGGCTAACTGAATAGAATATGTCTGCGAGATATGAAAATATAGTTAAATACCATAGAGCGCTATGATTACTCCTTGTATCTGCAAATGCAGTCAACAATGGTTTGTGTAGTCAAGCCATAAGACTGGAGCTTTTTTGCATAGAAGATGATTGCAATCTGCTTAAAATAGTATTTCAAAAGTCTTTTTAATCATACTCCGTGAATGTTCAAGCATGTCAATGCTTCCATTCATAGTGCCAGACTAATGGCTAATCAAATGCTTAAATCAATTCTCACTAGCTATAAATATAATTGAAAACATTTGCTGGCTTTGGGGACTGAGTGAGTTAAAATATTAAAACGTTGTTGAACTGCTCCTCTATTATTTATGATTGGAACTTGTTTTCAACTAGAAACATGCTTCTTATAAATAAACATCTTTTTAACTTCAAAAATAAGGCATATCTGTTGCTATGCCAGAAATGTAATTAGAGCGTAGATCACAAGTGTTTTTCTCATATGCCTATACACGATGTCTTTAAGATGGTTGTAAATTATTAAATTATTAAAATTACCCAATGCACTTTCGCAGTTCACTTAAAGATAAATGAGTTAAGTTTTCAGATAAAGGACTCGATAATACAACTCGATAATACAACGAATTTGCAACCTACCTTAAAGCTAAAAAAGTCTACAATTTTACTCAATGAAATTGATAATTTGAAGACGTATACTTGATATTATTAACAATACAGCTGGACATACTAAAAACAAAATAATTAAAAACATAATATAAATGAAAATAAGAAATCAAAGTTTTACTATTTAAGTTATATTGAAATTTGGCTTGTTACAATTTTTGTTAAATAGTTTTAATAAAAGATGCCAATCAGATGCGTAATTTTCTTGAAAAAAAAAAATAAAAATCGTATAAAAATAAAATTTACTGAACAGAAGCTGAACTATTTCAGAACTGTTAGACTTTTTGTTGTAACAAAAATTATTTTTATTGAAATCAGAAAAGACATAAAATGCTTATAAATGAAAGCAATCGTGTGACTATTTATATATTTAGCATATATTTATAAATTATGCTTATTTGTTTTCCTACTTTGTGTTGAGATTATAAATTTTAAAAATTTATTTAACAGCTTTAACTAGATCTCAATAATAAATAATAATAATAAATTATCATAATAATAAAAAATAATAAATAATAAGTCTATTTAAATTTCCTCTACAGTTCCGCCCATGTTGCTTATACCACATCAATTGGTTGGCGCACCTGAAGGTTTCAATGTAACCATCGAATGTTTCACGGAGGCGCATCCCACATCCCTGAATTACTGGACACGCGGCGAGGGACCAATCATACATGACTCGTTTAAGTACAAGTAAGCAATAGTCTTCACTGCTCGAGTTTACTTTTCGGCCAGTCTAAAAACATCGTCTGCTTGCTATTATTTCTTGCATTGTCTAGAGTCGAGTCGAGCGTCGGCGTGCCCGCTTACAAGACCCACATGAAGCTGACAATTATCAATGTGGGCAGCGGGGACGATGGCATCTATAAGTGCGTGGCCAAGAATCCCAGGGGCGAGACGGATGGCATTATACGATTATATGGTGAGTAAATAGCTCAGAGCTTCTCAAAAAAAAAAGAAAAAAAACCATGCGACATATTTAAGCACTCAGCAGTTGGCACTTGGCAGTCGGCACTCAGCGCGCGGCACTCGTTCAAAGCAATTTTGCAGCTTGTTCAGCAAAAGTTGCCGTCAAATGCATTTTTAATTGTTTGCCAAACAAAAGTTGCGCAAAACTGAACCGAACTGAGAAGCACCAGCCGCCTCCGAAGCACAGGCAAATATGTTGCGCATACGCAGCGTAGCGCATTTTATGCGGCGTATGCTAAGTCAGCATCTGAGCAAGTTGCTCTGAGTAATTTCTGTTATTTGTTTTAGTGCAAAATACTTAATTAGTAAGCTGCGTTTTCATGTGGGTAAATAATTATGAGAATAGTGAAATTTGCGTAGGAATTGAAAGAAAATAATGCAAGTAAAATATATTGATGAATCAAACAGAAGATAACGAAAAAAAATCTCATAATTATTCTTATTATGAATATTATTATTATTGCTATGCTCATCTTCTACGTCTGACTCTCAATATTATTGTCGTTTAATGTTTAATTAAATTTCATTACTATTCTCATTATCATTGTCACTAAGATTTCATTTATTATGCTCATTAGTAATGTGAACTTCTACATTTTCTAATTTTATATAATTCTCATTATCATTATCATTGCTATTATAATATAAAAAAGCATTTTCATTACCAATCTCATTAGATTTATTATCATTATCATTGTCATTAGCAATATCATTAGCATTATGTTCATTTTATATAATTGTTATCATTATCATTGACATTATAATGTTAGCTTGTATTTTCATTATCATTATTATTGTCATTAGTATTCTCATTAGCATTATTATTATTATTAACAGTTTTTTATTTTTTAAAATTCTCATTATCTTTGTTATTCTAATATGGAATAGTATATTCATTACCTTTCTCATTATCATTAACATTAGCATTATCATTATCATTATCAATATTCTCATTTTATATAATATGAATTAACATTTTCATTAGCATTCTCATTGTCATTAGCATTATTAATATCAATATTTTAATTTTTATAATTGTTATTATCATTATCATTGTCATTATAATGTGAAAAATCATTTTCAATAGTCATTTTCATTATTATTGTCATTAGCAATAACATTATTAATAGTTTTATTTTATATTATTTTTATTATCACAATAATGCTAAATTGCATTATCATTACGAAACTCATTAGAATCATTATCATTATCATTATTATTAGTATTCTTATTATTAACACTTTCATTTTATATTCCTATCAATATTATTTTGAATATTTTTTTATGATTAACATTTTGATTATTAGCATTTTATTATGATGCATAACAGTCATTATTATTATTATTATTATTATTATTATTATTATTATTATTACTATTATTATTATTATTGTTATTATTATTATTATTATTATTATTATTATTATTATTATTATTATTGTTATTATTATTATTATTATTATTATTATTATTATTATTAGTATTATTATTATTATGCTTAACATAAGTAGATTTTCCCAGTTAAACTTTTACTTTTACTTTAAGAAATCATCAATAAATGCGTAACTTTCCAATACTTATTTTTAACTAGACTCGAGTATATAATTTAGTTAATTGTAGCGCTAGGAAATGCTATTTCGCTGAATCTTCGGCAGCTTAAAGCTGCCCTCGGCAAATCCATCACGTAATTAAACTTAAAACGTGATATTAACTCACAACTTGAGCTTCAAAATTGAAGCGTTGCCTGAAATAAAATTTAAGTTTTGCTTGAGACTTGCAGCACATGTGGAGTCAAAGACTCACTCGCCAGCCGCGCCGCCCCACAGATTCGAAACTTGTGCAAGGACAATCCGGCGTGTAGCCCAGCCCAAGCGATTCCACACCTCAGGCACAGAGCACGTGACTTGATTTCCAGTGGCTTGATTATGGCCCAGTCCTGCTGCCGTCAGTTTTTGGCCAAGCATCGTCCAGGGCATTGTAAGGTGTTAAGCATTCGTCTTTCACTCCAGATCGCGCCCTGTGCCCTGCTTCTCCCTGCGCTGAAAAGTTCACGTTTCCTGGCCAGGCAATTAAGTCGCTCCGTTTCTGGGCTATTGCGGTTGAGATTTTCTTTTTGTTCTGGCTTTCGCCTCGATGGCTAAATAGCTGGAAATTTGTCAATTCGTGTTAAGGCCAATGCGGCAACTTCTCAATATGCCAAGGAGCTGGCTATTTTCCTTCTCTTTTTTTCTTCTCTCATTCTCCTCCACCTCCTGCTCCTCCTCCTCCTCCTTGGACATGAATCTCTTAATTAGTCGAATCGGGCTTAAAGCTTCAGAGCTCATTAGATGTGTGCAGCATTTTGTTGTAGCTGACAATTAATGGCCTTAAACCTGAAGGTTTCGTGAAAATTGAACTGTTTACAGTTATATAAATGTATATAAAATTAAATGCATATACAGTTAGAGGAAAATTTTTGTATTGTGTTAAAACTAAGTCTAAAAGATGTTTCAACAAACTATTAAAATTCATATTATCTATAATATATTTTTAATAAAATATATTTATTAATATTTAGTTATCTGTATGAGAGAGAGAGAGAGGGTATACAGTTATTTACATTCATATCGTAAGTGATTTATTCTATTCAATTTGGCATGTCGGAAAATCAATGTTTTAATTAGTTTCTAATGAGATTGCTCAGTGGGCTGAATGAATATTCAATATTTAATAAAATAAGTACTATCATATGGCCAAAAAGCGTTTGACAATCAAAATGATTTTGCATATTTAAAATGGTTGAAACAAACGTGCTGAATAAATTTCGCTGCACGGCATAATTAAAACGTGCTTTAATTGAAAATACATATGGTATACGCACATATGGATATCGAGGATGTAACTGGGGAAAAACTGAATGCTTAAATTATATAAGCCATTGCGAGGGGCCCGCTGAACTGGGACAGACTATGGAAACTGGGGACTGGGAACTGGGAAAATAAATGTGCATATTGTCACATAATGAAAATACAAAATAATTAGCATTTTGTTCTATCAAGTCGGGCGAATAAAATGTGTATATAACTATATGCATATATTTGGGGTGAGTTGCGAAATAACAGACAGCACGAATTTTAAATAAATAGCATAAAAAATCAAATGCAATGAGACGTGCGAAAAATTGCAAAAATTGAACAATTTGCATGCAAATTCCATTGAAAACAACAACCAAAGAACATATGATGTATAAATAAATATAAAAATAAGAATATGTAAATGAATTATAAACAACAAATGCAAAACAACAAAAAACAAAAAGACAAAAAAAAATAAACTCGAGAACAAGTTCAGTTATTGTTATCGTAATACAGCGAGAGTGAGAGGGACAGCGAACAGAGCAAGTGGGTCTATTTTTAGAGTTAGACATTTTTGTTGACAATAATCAACTGAATTGAGAGATGCGAACAAAAAGAGTAGCAAGCGTAGCAAAAAAAAAAAACAATTAAATTTTATTGAAGAGCGAAAGAGATAAAAATATATGTATGAATTGACAATATGAAGAAAGCAATTGAGCAAGCGGAACGGCAAAAGTTGTATACCATTTATAAGGGGGAAAGGGAGCCAATCAAAATGCAGAGAATTTACTCAAGTAAAAGTGATTGGCTGAAGGTGCTCGACTAAGCAATAGGCTCAACCATGCGTTGCATCGCTGCATAAGACATGTCTGATAATGAAGAAGTTAATGAGAGATTTTATTCATATCAACGTATGCCGAATCTATTTGTTCCTAACTCATAACTTTTTAACTAACTTTTTAGTTATACTAAATATACACAAGTAATGTTGACTTATTGATTAATTGAAAATAAATAGATATAAACTATATATTTTCTTCATTTTTACATACATATAAGTAGGTATATACTGTATAAGATAGAGCAGTTCACTTTTTCACAGATATAAAATACTCCTAAGCTTACAAGCTAATCAAATTATTGATCTGTCATCTAAAACATCTGCCTTTCACTATCTTTCTCTCTCTCTCTCTCAAACACAGTTTCGTATCCACCAACGACCGCTTCGTCGGGTCTCTACACAAGTGAATCGCATTGGGGCGAGGGAGCCAACAACAATTTCGGCTATGGCAATTCAGATGCGACGCGTTCCAATTACGGACAGGACAAAAGTGAGTAGAACTTGAGCCTATCCTCAACATAGCTCACCGAATTGCCTGGCACCCTGCTCGTTTTACCCCAACACATTTGTTTTTATTAGTATATCTGTCTATCTCGTTTTGTATTCCCATCTTAAACTCTCTCGTTCTCTCTCTCTCTCTCTCTTTCTCTCTGTCGTTCACTTGTGCGCTGTCTCCCTCATCATTATCATCAATCAGATACGCGCTATCAATCGAATTTGAATGAAATCGGTTTATCAGAACAAAAATCCTTCCTAGATAAAACGCAGAGTACGGCAAACGGAAATGGTAATGCACCCGGCGTCGGCAGCGACAGCGGCGCCGACAGCGACGCCAACTGCGCCGTGGCCATAGCGTGGCTCGCACTGCTCCCAACATTGTTAACAATGGTGCGCGGAGAGGTTTGTGCAAGACTTAGCTTAAGTGTGTGTTAGAGCTACATATCTCGATGAAGTATAAGGCTAGCATATAAACGATATATACATACATAAATATATATATATATATAATAAAATACTCGTATAGCCCCTAGTCGAGCAGACCCTAGTTATGATCCGCCCCCCAAAAGAAAAAATGCGCAGAGCTTGCGTCAATCTATATTAGCTTATCATATATAGATAATAAATATATATATATATAGTTTATATATATGTATAGTTACACTTATATAAACTTTCACAAGGGTAAAAACAATTGCAATTTCATTTTGCTTTAATGCTGTGCTTCAAGTAAAGAGAAATTAACAATTTGATGTACTCAAGTTGAATAATGTTTAAATAATTATATGATGACATATTTATATAGCCACACACACATATATATATACTTGTATTTGTGCGTTAAACGCTGCTGACACACACACACACACACCTCTCTCACTTATACAAGTAAATATATTGTTAAAGCAAAAACAACAACATATCGAGAATAGAAATCATTTAACCTATAGCAACTCAATATATAGACATATATGAGGCGTGTGTGCAGGTGTGTACCTATATAATGATGCACTTTATTATATATATATATATATATATATATATATATATATATATATATATTATGCATATTTAAAAATTGTTCAGTTGAACGATATTTGATTTCGATTCGTATGTGTTGAGCGTACTATAATGGATATATATAGTTATCGCCTAGGGTCAAGCGCTTTATAGCTAATGCTGCTCTCGCACTGTATCTAACTGAGTTGCAGGCTTTAATTACATAATTAACTTTTAAATCACACAAATCATATCATTTCATAAGAATGAAATAAATTTCCAAAGAAAACTGAGAAAAGTTAAATTATTTTTCATTTATAAAAGTTTTATTTCTCATCGACAAATTGTTAAGAGTCTAAAAATATTAAAGCTTAAATTAGGTGAATTGTAATTAAAGCTTACAAAATATTGTAAAGAAAAAAAAACAAAAAAAAAAACATATACTTAATGAGAATGTTAAACATTTAAGCTAAATAGTTGTGTTGCTTTCAATACAAAACAAAAATATGTTAAATATATATATACAATTATATATATATTAATGATTTACAAGTAAATGTGAACATACATACATATATATATATATATACACTATAACTATGTAACATGTATTTAAGCATATGAAATGAGTTGCAACTGCATTGATATAAGCCCCGACTCCAAATTGAAATAAAAGTCAACAACAACAAATGCTTTGTGTGTGTGAAATGCTTAATTACCAACCATATTGAAACATGCAACACGACAACAAACATTAACAGCAAACAACACACATTAACAATACATCATAAAACAAGTAGCAAGGCTATGCCTGACTAGAAGATACCCTAACCAGGCAGGGCTGTGTGTCCTATCGAGCAGGTCGTTGTCTTATGATGCTCAACACAGGATGTTTCCGGTAAATATTTTATAAAATATTCTGCTATAAATAAAATGCCTGACAGAAGATACCCTAACTAGGCAGGGCTGTGTGTCCTATCGAGCAGGTCGTTGTCTTATGATGCCTAACACAAATGCCTGACAGAAGATACCCTAACCAGGCAAAACAACGTGTTTCGGGTAAATATCAAATAGATATACATAGAATATTCTGTTAAATATAAAATGCCTGACCAGAAGATACCCTAACCAGACCATTTAAACTAGTATACACAATATGATAGATGTCTAATGATGCCTAACACAGGGTGTTTCAGGTAAGTATAAATATATATACATAAATTATGCTCTTTATATACTCTGCCTGACCAGAACATACCCTAACCAGGCAAGACTATTCAGCATATACAATATAATAACTGCCTAAGGCTTGCCCAAATTGTTTCAGATAAATGTGCAACATATGTATCTATAATATGCCGTTAATATACCTTTCTCAGCATAAACTCATGCCAAATAGCAGTGAGCTCCGAATAATGCTGAGTATTTGTGCTCTGTCAAAATTCTACTCAATTCCTTTGCTCATTTTCACTATTGTTTTCTTTTAAGTATCAGCCCTGCATACTCCACTGAGGCACAGTCAAATTTATAGAGTATTTTAAAGTGCATCAGACATTAATAAACAATTAGTGTGAGGAAACTTTGCAGTGTTCGAATTTCGAGTATTTCGACCGCATTTTATTCGTTATGACATTTAATTTATTCATTTTTTATTACAAGCCAAGTCATTGAGAATGTAAAAGAACAACAGTAAAATGGGGGAAAAGTACAATAATAATAATAAAAATAATAAAAATAATAATAAATTGCATTATTTCCAATTTAATAATTGTTAACAAACAGTTTCATGCATTTTTCGATTTTTAATAACGAATTTAAGTGTCGCGAATTGTTATCGTCTGTGGCAGCGAAAGAGCAAGCTAGCAAGAGCAAGAGTATGCGGGTAGGAGAAGAGCAGCGAAAGAGCAAGCTATAAGAGTGTGCGAGTAAGAGGAGAGCAGCAAAAAAGCAAGCTATAAGAGTGTGCGAGTAAGAAGAGAGCAGCGAAAGAACAAGCTATACGAGTGTGCGAGTGGGAGGAGCGCAGCGAAAGACAAAGCTATACGAGTGTGCGAATGGCAGGATATAGAGAAAGAAGGGAATGTGCTGAAGAGAGAAATGGGGAATTCAATGAATGAATGAACTGGAATAAAAAAATAGTTTAAGAAAACTTATGAACCAATTAATGAAAGCTCTAGTGGGGAGTGCTCGACTAGAAGATATCGTAAACTTTGCAAATAACATAAGCGCAAGCTCCGCTTATAGCGCCTGAGACAAGTATCTAAAGTATAAAAATCTGAATTACAATATAAATACCTAATGAAATGAAGCTAAAATACGCGACAACAACGAAAACAAAAATGCATTCAAAAATTTGATTTCACATAAAACTTTAATATATATATATATATTAAAATTCAACAATTTCTCAAGCCAAACTATGAATGTTTACATAGAAAACTTAAAAATAATCTGCACATTTATGAAAAGGTCCTGGCTAAGAAGCTAAACAAATGCGGAAATTGAATTGCAAGCGATGCAAAACTGAATTTCCATGCTGATGGAGAAACAAGCAGCAAACGGCGAAAGTAGAAAACAGTCGAAGGAAGAAGAAGAAGGAAAAGAATGAAAAAGAAATGGGAAATCAGCTTGAAATCGCGACACAAGATGTCAATTTCATTACGGGCCAAAACGAGGACAGCGCGCCGGACTCATCTGCATAAAGGGGAAATTATTTTTGCTAACAACTGCCAACAACAATAACAGCAGCAACAACAACAACCTGCAACTAAATGGCAATTGCAATCGCAGCTGCTTGGACAAACTTTGCCAAGCCAAAAAAAAAAAAAGAAACTGAAAAAATGCTGAAATGAACTATTCACGACAATTTCCGCAAGGCTAGAAAAGTCTTCAAGCTGCAAAATGCATATAAAGCAACAACAACAGCAACAAAGTTAACAAAGTCAACAAACAAATACAAATGAAGCCAAAATACTGGAAAAATAAATTACGAATCCAAAAGAAACTAACAAGAAGAAGAAAAAGCAGAGCTGAGCATAGGGCATTCGCGTAAAAATGGAATTATATTTATGAAAAATGCAAAGGAAATAGCTATTACCCGAGCTACTTTCTATTAAGCCATCGCAGCGCCCCCTAGCGGCAACAAAAGCAAAACAACTACTTCAACAGCTCTTTTAGAGCGTGGTCTATCTGTGTGTATGTGAGTGCGTGTGTGTGTATGTGAGAGAAACTTTTGTGTGGAACATGTTCGCCATACTTTTTATCTGAGCCCAATTCTTCTTTATGGAAGCGAACAACAGGCCCCAAGTGTCCTGCACAAAAGAACTTCTGCATGCAAGTGTGAGTGAGTATGTATGTGATTGTATATGTGTGTGAGTGTGTATGTGTGTGTGTATGTGAGGTATAAAGTTATAAGTGCATTTCGCATAAATGGAAAATTGTTCAATTTATCGGCGCACAAAGGGAATGTGGCCAAGGCAGAACAAGTTGAGAAACTTTAACCAATTGAATAGATAAATGTTTACGTTGGTCAACTCCGCTTAACCCTTATGTTATGCATGCGAAGTCTATGAAGCCAGTTGTGGATCATGGCTAAATAATTGCCACAAATGAGGCGCATCAAATTTGATTTGATTTGGGCTTTTAAGCCACAACAAGAACAGCAATCGAAGGAGAAGATTTAAAGCGCTGTAAACGGCCATAAGCAGGATGAGAAGAGGATGATAAAAATATCAACAAGCCAGCAATAAAACATTCAACATTCAAGGAGCTGAAGAGCAGCCAAGTGAACATTGGACCATTGTCGAAATGACATCAATAAAATATTTAAGGCGACAACAAAGAGAAGCAGCCGCCACATTCGCCATTCGCATTCTCGAATGGCCTTCATGCTTCAGCTACCTGCCACTGCCACGCCTCCACAGTTGGCAAAACAAACTCGAGCAGAGCGCTGAATGGAGAACTCCACTCGACTGGCGTCATGGCAAACGAGCTTAACAGGATAAACCGATGAGAGCTGAACGAAGGCGCTGTGAATGATGCAGAGATTGAGGGTGAGGATGAGGGTGGCAAGGGGTTGGGATTGAGGGAATGTCAAGCGATGGGGAATGGGGAAACTCACTTGAAGCCAGCAGCTTCAGCTTCAGCTTCAGCTTCAGCTTCTCGGTTTCAACTCGACTTTGAAGTGCAACATCGGAATTTGAATTCAATCGCAATTGCAATCGCTTCCCTCACAGGCAACAGCTAACCCCAATCCCTTCTCAGTCCCTACTCCCTCTATAACTGGCTTTTTATTGCGGCTTCTCCTTCTGTCTTGCTCGCTGTGTATTATTTGTGGGCGAAAGCGGCTTAGACTTGTTAGCAACGTCTTCCAACTGTTTACAGGTCTTAGGCGTAGCGAAGGGGGTCGCATTAGCAGAGAAGTTTACTCTGGAAATCACGACCGACAATCAGGGTTAGCACAGAGATGGGTTGCCTGCGATAGGCGAAAGTAACAGCAATTGGAATTCGAAAGACGAAATCCAAAATTCGAATTGGACAATTGCTTCAAACGCTGACCAAATGGGCTATCAAGTGGGGTATTTCCTGGCTTTGGCTTCGATTTGCCGTATTATTTTATAAGCTACAACTGAACTGAGTGCGAGATAAGAATTTAAGTTTATCGTATTTTTGCCATTTTTATGAAATTTGCATATTTTAATCAGCCGGCGTCGATTTCCCAGCGGCAATCAATTTTCGCTTCGCCTTTCGACTATGAAATCAGTTAAGATTTCATCTTTCGATTTCCTTTGATCTAATTTCGTTGCGCAGCAACAAATTGAACAGAAGCATTTTGTGGCTGACGCCTTAGACTCGAACTCAGCTTTTGTCCACACCTATAAAGTCTGTCAGTCAATGCCAGGCAGCGTCGCGACTGCGGCCAAAAATGATAAACGACTTTTCCCATTTGCCGCTGTGGACTGTTGCCTCGCTGGGCAAATTTGCATTTAACTTTAAAGTGTTCCTTCCTTCCGACTACTATTAATAGGCTGGCAACTCGAGAGGTTGTGGTTTCCGTCAAGTCAATAAAGTATCAAATTACCATTCGGGCCCGGGGGCCATTCGGCTAATGAGCGAACGCCCTTAGTGAGCGGCTTTTGAAGTGGTCGCCCCTTTGGCCCCGGGTTAATACGCGAATGGTAGCCATAAACTAGTTAAGCTTTTGATGGCCATCATTTAATTTTATGATAATTAAAATTCGTCCACCTTTTGGCAATAAAGTGTGACGGCTGCTCCGCTCAAATGTTGAATAATCTGAATTACTCTGCTCAGCTGTAAATTTATTACTTCCAAATTTAGACATTCATTTACCATTTATTTCCAGTTCTGTGTAATGCCTAAAATGAATTACAAATTGCTAAATCCAATCAAAATAACACCTGGAAAGGTATAAAGAATTACTGTAACCCAACAAACACAGAGTTGAGTAAAAAACAGCATCCAAAGAACTTCATAAAACTGACAAAAATTGGATCGTAAAAGAGAGCTAAGCTATGCGCCTCAATGGAAGGTAAATGGGATGTCATTGCAATTTTAGTTCGGAGAGGCTTCATCACACGCACACATACACAGACGCAAATTTAATGAGAGCGAGCGCAGCTTAGAGTGTCAGCGAAAGAGATCTCGTTGGTTCGAATAAGAGCGTGAGTTATTGTCGTTGAGTGCATACTGGGTTACAAATGTATTAGTGCGAGTGTCGAATGTGCCTATGGCCTCCCACTTTATCTGCTGCACTCAGTTGTTTGCGAACTTTCGCACACATACAGCTGATCACAGCTGGCGTGAGGCATTTTTATTCGTGTCTAGTTACATATACATGTACATATTACATGAATATTTGATGTCTTTATTGAATATAATTAAATGTACGATTAAATAATTTATTGTGTGACAAATTGAATAGGATTGAAAATAAGATTTTCGCATGGAATTTAATACTTATGTACTTATATTTTCAATGAGTATTTTATAGTTATTGTGGAGATTTAAAATTGTATACATACATACATATGTATTTCAATTATGTAATCGGAGCTGCAAGCGATTCGACTAATTATATTGAAGCAAGCCAAAATAAATACATACAGATTTAATACAAAATATCACTGAATAATGAGAAGAAAGTCTATATATGTATGTCTATATTTTTCTTAACTATGCTCACATACACACATATGAGTGTACTCAGTTAAGTGGAATGTAACTAGAAGATGAGCGAGCAGATGATAAATTGAGCGCTTTTCTTCTACTTTTGCCTCACACACACACTTGGATCACTGAAGTGAATGTGTGAGCTGTGCAGACACTGATTGGTATGGACAAAGAGAGCGTCGAAATTTGAGTACTTTGGTTTTTTTTTATCTTTGCGTCCACATTCTTTGGCTGTTGTATTGCATACATACATAATCACATAATCATTTGTTAATAATCATTAACAAAATTTATTTTCTTTGACAGATCTTTCATTGATAAATCATTCTTGATTTGTACAGCCGAGGCTGCTTGGTGCTACACTGATATGGTAAGTGGATTCATATAATAGTCCCTAAATTATATTTAATTTTATTTTATTGCCAGCTGAAGTTGGTTCCTTGATGAGAAGAGACGAAAGGAGTGACCAGGACAGAAGATCAAAGCACATAATCCCAAGGCTCAATGTCAATGGGCAGCACAAATTCTATCCTTACGCTAACTGACATGTGGAGCTGTTGGTAGTTGTTGAAGGAAAAGCCAATCATATTTATTATTTATTTTATACGCGAAAATTACCTTTGAGATCACACATAATTGTAGCATAATATATGTATTACGTATTATAACTCTATATCGAAACATATATGCATTTTATCTGAAATAAACGATTTTTTAATGAAATCACATGTTTTATTTTTCTTTTTAGACAGTTTAATCAAAAACTTTATTTTTATTTAAGTCCATTGGAAAAAATCCACTCAGTAAATTGAGCGCAGTATTGAGTAGGACTGCTCAAGAGTAACTGCGACTGTTAAGTCCTCTGCTTAAGAGCAGCTGCTACTTTTAACTTGAATGCTGAAGAGCAACTACTCCTGTTAAGTCGATTGCGCCTGTTAAGGTGGTTGCTTAAATTCAACTGTGCTTCTTAACTCGACTGCTCAAGAGCAACTGATCAACAGAAACTGCGTCTGTTAAATCTACTGCTTAACAGCAACTGCTCCTGTTAAGTGGACTGCTCAAGAGCAACTAAAAACGGGGTTGATCACTTATTATTAAGGATTTATTATTATTATGGATTTAGCTGAAGTATATAGAAAGTGTCATAAATATAATAATCGTAATATAATGAAAGTTCCTTTTTGATTAGTTTCATTAGATAAAAAGCATTGAAGCGTTTATCTCAAAAAAACAAAATACGATTCTGCTAATATGTTGCCCATTATAATTGTAGAGTATAGCATTAACTGTCTGCAACTCATGAAATGCTCAATCTAAAACGATAGAAAAAATTTGAGTTATTGATAAAAACAATAAAATGAATAAAAATCAATAATTTCTTGTTGGCATTTTGATATAAGGCATTTAATATAGAGTATAGTCTATATTCTAACCTTAAAATAATGATAATGATAATAATTCATTTACACTTAATGCACATTTAGGCCACATCTTTCGGCCATGGCTCAGCTTGTTGAACAACATTTCAGGCGGCAATTAATACAATTATCGCATTTAATGTTAGGCCACAATGCATATGAAATTTCCTGCTGCCGGAAAGCTACACTCACTTCCACCCACACAAGCCTTCGCACACACCCACATACACAGAGCTGGGCATTTGTGTTGCTTCACGTTGTAGCTCACTTGAAATCAGTGCCAAAAGTGAAAACTCCGCTGGGAGTTTCGCAGGTAGCAACTGGGGGAAGCGGCAGGCCCATTCAATTACACCTGCTTACGAGCATTACAATGCCATTATGCTGTGTGTGTATGTGTGTGTGTAACTGTGTCAGTGTGGGCGCGTATGTGTGTGTTCTTTGACGTTGGGCACTTGGCAGCCAACGCGCGCTGGCAACTCGACTATGTCCTCAACCTTGTGCTGCAGACTTGCCAACAATTTTATTACATTTTCGTCTGTCGACACTTTTGTGTTGCTGTTGCTATTGTTGTAGTTGTTATTGTGGTCGCTTATTACTTAGTAGCAATAACAACAGCAGCAACAACAACAACAACAACAACAACCAGACGAGCACAACTCGAGCCCAAGTGCCAACAATAATAATTACAATAACAACAACAATCACAGCAGCACGAGCAGCAGTAGTAGCAACAGCAACTGTCTGCCAAAAAGTTCCGTTTCGTGTGCCAAAAACAGTCGACGACAAATGCCACATAAAACATAAATGAATAACAGCAACAACAAGAATACCAACAATTAGAATAAATGGGCAAATCGAAATATATGAGTCGACCTAAGAATACCCTGTGCTCAGTATTTATTTAATTCATAATATTAAAACAGCAAACTAATCTTAATCAAAATGGCTTGAATTAATATATTTAAATAAAAACTATGTTATAGATACATATTAGATCTTATATATATATGTACGTACAGTTCGTATATGTTTATTCAACTGCTGTCAAAATAGCACTATCCATTTAACAACAACAGGGTATAATAATAACAGCTAGTGACGGCAATAACAGCCAGAGTCAGAGTAAAGTAGATGAATATAACTATACAGAGACAGAGCGAGACAGAGAGTGGGAGAAAGCGAGAGAGAATGTGAGTTGGAGGTAACACTACTCAGCACAATTTCGCAATTTGGTTGCCCATGAAAGCAAAAAAAAAAAGATTACTGAAGCGCAACTCGGCTGCAAATTTTTGGTTATTAAATTTTCAATGTGGATTTGAATACCTCCCTGTTGCTGCCTCCTTAGTTTTTGGCCTCACAACAGACGCAAAGTGTTGAAACATGTTACACACTGCAAGCAGACAGCAACAACAGCAACAAGGAGCCATTGCTGTTCCTGCTGCTGTTGCTGCTTGTTGGCGTGTTTTTCGTGCAGATTTAATTAGTTTTTATTACCACAAAAAGAAAATGCAGCGCTCATTGTTGTTGCATTGCATATGGAA
This sequence comes from Drosophila eohydei, assembly GCA_035045825.1. Taxonomy (NCBI): domain Eukaryota; kingdom Metazoa; phylum Arthropoda; class Insecta; order Diptera; family Drosophilidae; genus Drosophila; species Drosophila eohydei. The sequence goes on along the minus strand of JAWNOT010000077.1, from coordinate 2,022,882 downwards.
CATTTCATGGGTGTAGTTACTGCTGTTGTTGTTGTTTATGTTGTTGCTGTTGTGTCTGCTTGTTCGGCTGTGCTCTTTGCGATTTGGCGTTGGTGTCGCTGTTAAATAGTTCCATTTTATGCTTCATACTTTTTTAAGCTGTCTGCATTTGCAGTCTGGCTCTGCTCATAACGGGTCTACAAACGTTGCGCGATGGTCAGAAGTAGAGTAAAAGGGAACATGGATAAAAGTAAACCAGCGATGCAATAAGTAAAAGTGATACAAAAGTGAGCATACGACTAGAAGATACACTAGATATATGAAATTTTGAGTTTATATTAATTTTGATTTGTCACTGCTTAAATTGATCTAGTTGAATACCTATGCAAAAAACCAATGTAACTATGTTTCCTTATATGTGCATACATATGTGTTGATAACATGTATGTAATGTAATTTGATACAACATTTGCTTATTTACTTCGCATTTAATGATTACTTAATTAAAGACATTTTACTTTGCAAACTAACGGAAGTCAAACAAACACGTATGTAGATATATTTGTTTTATGCCGCTCCCGGGCCCACTCCCAGTACTTTGTTAAACAGTCCAGAAGCCACTGCATGTGACCATTACTTCTACTCAGCTTTCACTTACGATCCAAGCTACGCTCTATACCTTCTGCGTGCGCTCTGTGGATTCTCTTTCTTATTGCTTTCTGCTCGCTTTGAGTAAAGGAATACAACTACGTGTATGTATGCTGGTTATTGAGTTTATAGCAGGCTTGCAAACTCACACTCCCATATACATACGCACGTTCTCTTTAAGATCTCTTCTCTGCTTACACATACTGTTAAGCTGAACTGAGTGCATCTTAGTGCTCAAAGCAACGGAATACACTATGGCTGTGAGTGTGAGTGCTGAGATTAGAGTCTTTTTAATACTCTTTAAGACATTCTTATTATTTCATCATGAGCTATGTGACTCTGACACAGTCAGGAATGTCACATTTGTATTTATATTCTATAAAAGCAGATAAGCTAAATTAAAATAATTCAATTAATTTGTTGCATATTTCGACAACATTTGCATCTTATTTTGCAATCTTATTTTTGTTTAGACTTGTGACAAATAATTTTGGATTATTTCAAGCAGTTTATCATTTGCTCAATTGCTGTCCAAGAATCTCAACAATCGCAATTTGGCCAGCCACAACAACAACAACGCTAAAAACAATGAGAATGGGAATCTGACGAGAAGTTGGCCTCAACATAACCAACAACAACAACAACGGCAAACAGCAAACGATAATGAAAAAGTGGAGAAACAAAACTGAATGCAAAGTTTGGCACTAAATTCACAAATTGCTCAAGTTTTAAAGTTTCGACAGCAAGAGGAAAAGAGAGATGGAGAGGGAGGGTAGGAGAGAGAGAGCGAGGTAGGGAGAGCGGCCACATTTTTGGTTTGGCGAAACTATTCAAAAACAGAGATTTACGCCATGCACTGGGTAAGGAGGTGCGTGGCCCCAATGGGAGCTAAGCCAAGAAGTTGGCATAGAGCTTGGGCGGGGATAGTTAACAGATTTGCTTGCATAGTTTGCGGTTTGTTGCCTTCATTTAACTGCCAGTTGGTAAATTGAAACAGTACCAACAATTGCTGTTGCTGTTGCTGTGGGTGTTGCGTTGTTTGTTGTTGTTGCTGCTAGTTTAACTTGGCTTAGTTGAGTTATTAAAAAGCAATTTGTGGCCGTCAAGGCAAGTGTGTGGCAGATTGAGCGTAAATGCAGCTGAGCTCAAAGTTGCCCCGCAACCCCAAAAATAGTTTTGTGAATGTGGGGTTGGGGCTTTTCGTGGGGTGCACCCATCTGGATTAAGCAGCATACGAGCATTGTAAGCCAACCTCCAGCTAAACTAATTCAATTAGAAGCATGTGTATGCGGAGCCTCGAAGCCTTCATAAAAGTTGACCCTCGCACTGCTTTGTGAAGGTGAAAGGCAACACGGAAATTACCTTTACAAAATAGAGATTGCGGCTCAAGATATCATATTCTATATATACTATAGTATCCTTCAGTATACTTCAGTATCCTTCAGTATCCTTCAGTCTCAATCTCAGTCTCAATCTCAGTCTCAATCTCAGTCTCAATCTCAGTCTCAATCTCAGTCTCAGTCTCAGTCTCAGTCTCAGTCTCAGTCTCAGTCTCAGTCTCAGTCTCAGTCTCAGTCTCAGTCTCAGTCTCAGTCTCAGTCTCAGTCTCAGTCTCAGTCTCAGTCTCAGTCTCAGTCTCAGTCTCAGTCTCAGTCTCAGTCTCAGTCTCAGTCTCAGTCTCAGTCTCAGTCTCAGTCTCAGTCTCAGTCTCAGTCTCAGTCTCAGTCTCAGTCTCAGTCTCAGTCTCAGTCTCAGTCTCAGTCTCATTCTCAGTCAAAGTCTCAGTCTCAGTCTCAGTCTCAGTCTCAGTCTCAGTCTCAGTCTCAGTCTCAGTCTCAGTCTCAGTCTCAGTCTCAGTCTCAGTCTCAGTCTCAGTCTCAGTCTCAGTCTCAGTCTCAGTCTCAGTCTCAGTCTCAGTCTCAGTCTCAGTCTCAGTCTCAGTCTCAGTCTCAGTCTCAGTCTCAGTCTCAGTCTCAGTCTCAGTCTCAGTCTCAGTCTCAGTCTCAGTCTCAGTCTCAGTCTCATTCTCAGTCAAAGTCTCAGTCTCAGTCTCAGTCTCAGTCTCAGTCTCAGTCTCAGTCTCAGTCTCAGTCTCAGTCTCAGTCTCAGTCTCAGTCTCAGTCTCAGTCTCAGTCTCAGTCTCAGTCTCAGTCTCAGTCTCAGTCTCAGTCTCAGTCTCAGTCTCAGTCTCAGTCTCAGTCTCAGTCTGTCTCAGTCTCAGTCTCAGTCTCAGTCTCAGTCTCAGTCTCAGTCTCAGTCTCAGTCTCAGTCTCAGTCTCAGTCTCAGTCTCAGTCTCAGTCTCAGTCTCAGTCTCAGTCTCAGTCTCAGTCTCAGTCTCAGTCTCAGTCTCAGTCTCAGTCTCAGTCTCAGTCTCAGTCTCAGTCTCAGTCTCAGTCTCAGTCTCAGTCTCAGTCTCAGTCTCAGTCTCAGTCTTATTCTCATTCTCAGTCAAAGTCTCAGTCCCAATCCCAGTCACAAAACTCAAGTGAACCATAAAAATATTGGGTAAGAGTCAAGAGAAAGGGACAACAACAAGAACAACAACAACAACAACAGCAGCAATGATGTAGTGTCTGGTAAAAATCGCATGCAAATAAAGCGAAAATCATTATCTGAGCATGAGAATCTGGTTAACTTCGTTTAGAGCAGGAGCCGAGAAAACAGAGGGAAAACAGAGAAGAGGAAAGCAGCCAAGGGAACATTTTTCAAATGTAGTCGAAAAGCCAACTAAGCAACTCACATAGGGAACCCAAATGCAAATGTGCTGCCAAGTGGCGAAAGGATGCGACGGCAAAGGACCCACAGCCAAGGACAAGTAGGTGCCAACAAGTTTTGCGGCGTTAAAAAGCGTTGTTGAAAGCGAAGCGAAGCGGACCAAGATGCGGAGAGAGCGAGGTGCGGCGCTTGCTGCAGACGGGCCATTGTCATATATTATGTTAGGCAAGGCAGCTGGCAACGGCAACTGCAACAACAGCAACAATAGCAATGCCACTTGCATTAAATAACGGAAATGAAAACAAAAGACTTCAACTTCCGGCCAAGGCGCGAGACACGTGGAGCAACCAAAGCGCCCAAAATTGCACTCGAGTGAAAATGGAAAGTGTAAAATGGAAAATGGCAATGTGGCTTCTGCATCCTCCATCTCTGCCTCTCTCTCTCTCTGTAGCGCTGTGTCTATTTCTATCTCTTGTTGCTTACTTTGATTGCATTGCCAGCTGCCGCTGCCGCCGCTGCCGCTGTGAGCTGGGGGCAGGTGTTTGTTTGGAGTCCCGCATGTGGCATAAATAATTTGCACTCAACGCGGCAAAACAAACGACGACCAACCTCGGCACTTGTAGAGCTCCAACACATGGAGCAGCAGCAGTGTGGGAGGGGGAGGGGGCAGGCAATGGGGGCGTCTTGCAAGCGGAAAACATTTCCCGCTGGAGAACGTGCTCTGGTGGTTTGTTCTTCGTTTGTTCTTTCGCTCCGCAATTCTTTTTTCCTATTTCATTTGCCACTGTGTTGCTCTCAAGTGCAAGGACACGGCGCGCTCCATGGAGACTTGCGGCATGCGTTGCAATGAAATTTCATTGGCTACAACTGGGAAATAGACACGCAGTCAAAAGCATTACAGCACAACAGTTCAGTTCAGCCATCTCCTAGCAGAAATCTATTTAGTTGGCTTTACTAGATACTTCAAGTGTTTGCTACAAATTCTTTATTGAAATTCTTATTATACATCATAAAACTTAATCAAATTCAAATTATTTTTTTGTATATATCAAATAATTTATATTTAAATAAATCTTCAATTAAAAAGTTTTTATATGAATTTTGCTTTTATGTGAAATATTCTTTGAAGATATATAAAAAAAATATTTTTGTAAATTGTTACAAAATAAAAATAATTTGAATTTGAAAATGTTTTTTTTTTTTTTTTTGAAGCGAGGAAAAAAATTTCGAAAGCTCATTTTAACTATTGTTTTCTATAATTATAAAAGTTTATATTTTGTTAAAGTATTAAAATAAAATAAATGTGTTCTAAAAATATATATAGTCTAATAAAATAAAAATAACAATTTTTGTTTGATTTATTTTAGTTTAATTTATTTAAATTATTTTTATTTTTAAAATATTTGATTTACTTTAATTTAATTTAATTTATTGAAATTATTTTTATTTTTTAAATGTTTAATTTAGTTTACTTTAATTAATTACAATAATTTTTTTTGTAATATTTCATTTAATTTTCTAATTTAAATAGGCTTTTTTAGTTATTTTATTGTTATAATATATTTTTTAGTTTAATTTAATTAACTTAAATTGTTTAATTTTCTAATTTAATTCTTTTTTATTTTATTTATTTTATTATTATAATATATTCTTTGAGAAGAAAACATTATATTTTAATAAAATATTATTTTATTATACATTATATATTTTCCATTATATTCCAAGATATATTTAAATAACTGATCTATGCAAATTTCATTCAGAAAAGCTTTTTCATAGGCTTTAAGCTTGAAAGCGCACAGAAAAGTGAACGCAGTCGACGCTACTTTCATCCTTAGTTAGTTTAATGGGAAAAAAAGAGCCAAATAAAATAAATAAATGCAAAAAACGAAACAGCAAAAGCCCATTCTTATGCACGTTCAGTGGAGTCAGTTCCAGTTCCAGTTCCAGCTGCAGTTCCGGCTGCTGCAGCTGCTGGCACGTGTATGAATAAGTGGACTGGCTGCTGGCTTGATAACGGCTTAAATTTATTGGCAATTGAGAGACTACCAAGTGGCCAAGAGAAAGAGAGAGTATGACAGAGAGGGAGATAGAGAGAGTTAATAGAATTGCAACAGAGCTGCGAAGGATTAAAGCAACAACAGCAAGCAGGAGACCACGAAATGAAGTTCAAGCGCAGCTAAAGCAGCTGCAAAAAGTCTTTCAGCGCTCGGAATTTGTATTTATGATGACATTAAATTGCCGCCAAAATGGGAAAATGGCTAGCTAAACAAAAGGGTCCGCGACTGGGCCGGCAGACAACTGCTGGCTGCTAACCAGGCCAAGATAAATAGCAAAACAAAAACCACTCAAAGCCGCGTAAATTGAGGCAAGCTTCGTCCGGCTGCCCGCGCCGAGTGCCCGAAATAAAAAACTTTTGCCCATTTTAGTTTTTGCGGTCAGATGGAACAAGGAGGACCAGGACAAGAATGTGGACAGGCGCAAGCAACGAGCCATGGAGTGGGACTGGGACAGGAATACACTTAGTTGCTTTGCGCATTCTTATTATAGCCACAGCCCATTGAGAATGCATAAACAGGGCATATTAGCTTTGGGCCAGTGCATGTGATAGAGCGAAGCAGATCATTTTGACAAGAGATATTTATGTGTGCTGCAAGCAAAGCGAGCTTACTTCAAGCGACTCGAAAACTTGAATAGCTAAAAGCTGAAGGCTATAAAAATTTGTTCTTATATACCCTAAACTAACTAAGTTATATACTGCATCAGAATAACTCACTTCAGTTTCTAAACATTCATAAAAATCTATATTTTCACTTGGTTTTTTAAGCATAACTCGAAGACTTTAGGAGCTAGAACTTTGATATCTTTCGTATAGTTGCTTATAGATTAGAAGCAGCTTCTGAATATTCCCTTTTTTTGTATACAAAGCAGGGTATATGCTAGTCGCGCACTTTCAACTTTAGCCACTTTTCACTTGTTCTTATACCCCGCATATTTACTATTTTATTTTATTGTGGCGCGTCGGCGTTGGCCAAAACCACAAGAAACGGCAACGGCAACAGCAACAACAACAACAACAACAAGAGCAACAAAAACTTAGCGTTAAATTACTGCGAAGTCCCGAGGGCACAAAAAACCGAAAATGGAAATTTATGTCCCAATTGCATTTCGCACGTCGCCCCCGCCTAGGAGAAAACTTTGCCCGGCCCGATTATTGGTTATATATGTAAGTATATATTTTCCGTATATTTTTGTGTAGCTTCACTAATTATATTAAATTTGCATTAAATTTGTACATTTCATGCATCGATTAACACTTGGATTTGAAGTCCTGCCCTGTCCTTGGCTGCCCTGCCCTGCCCATTAAAAGGTAATTTGATATACACTCTTGACTTCTGCAACACGAAGCGAAGCAACAGCGAGTGGGCATCCATTTATCATTCGCACTAAGCCCCAGTCGCGCCGATGTCAGCACGGTATAGCCCTAGCAAATCCCGCGTTCAGCTGGCTCAAGCGTAATTCTTCAATGCAACTTTAAGAGTTTTGTCCTTCATAAAAATACGCAGCGAAATTAGATCGAAATCCTTAACTGATTTTTGAAGTCGAACGAGCTTTGACAGCAAATTTTGTGCCTTTGGGAAATCGTCGCTGGTTGCATTAAAATATGTAAATTTTATATAAATACATTTGAGATCTTATCGCTGCCTTTGCCGGAGTAATGAAGCGAGTTATGAGAAATCGAAAAGGGAAAAAGCCTCGGCTATTTGGTCAGCATTTGAAGTAACAGCCCAATTCGGATTTCGGATTCCGGATTTCGTCTTTCGAATTCCAATTGCTGCTACTTTCGCCTATCGCTAGCAACCCATCTCGGTGCTAACCCTGATTGTCAACCGCGATTTGCGGAGCAAGCCTTCGTCTTGTTGTCTAAGAACCGTAAACAGTAGGAAGACGTTGCTAACAAGTCTAAGCCGCTTTCGCCCACAAATAATACACAGCGAGCAAGACAGAAGGAGAAGCCGCAATAAAAAGCCAGTTATAGAGGGAGTGGGGACTGAGAAGGGGTTGGGGTTGGCTGTTGCTTGTGAGGAAGCGATTGCAATTGCGATTGAATTCAAATTCCGATGTTGCACTTCAAAGTCGAGTTGAAACCGAGAAGCTGAAGCTGATGCTGAAGCTGCTGGCTTCAAGTGAGTTTCCCCATTCCCCATCGCTTGACATTCCCTCAATCCCAACCCCTTGCCACCCTCATCCTCACCCTCAATCTCTGCATCATTCACAGCGCCTTCGTTCAGCTCTCATCGGTTTATCCTGTTAAGCTCGTTTGCCATGACGCCAGTCGAGTGGAGTTCTCCATTCAGCGCTCTGCTCGAGTTTGTTTTGCCAACTGTGGAGGCGTGGCAGTGGCAGGTAGCTGAAGCATGAAGGCCATTCGAGAATGCGAATGGCGAATGTGGCGGCTGCTTCTCTTTGTTGTCGCCTTAAATATTTTATTGATGTCATTTCGACAATGGTCCAATGTTCACTTGGCTGCTCTTCAGCTCCTTGAATGTTGAATGTTTTATTGCTGGCTTGTTGATATTTTTATCATCCTCTTCTCATCCTGCTTATGGCCGTTTACAGCGCTTTAAATCTTCTCCTTCGATTGCTGTTCTTGTTGTGGCTTAAAAGCCCAAATCAAATCAAATTTGATGCGCCTCATTTGTGGCAATTATTTAGCCATGATCCACAACTGGCTTCATAGACTTCGCATGCATAACATAAGGGTTAAGCGGAGTTGACCAACGTAAGCATTTATCTATTCAATTGGTTAAAGTTTCTCAACTTGTTCTGCCTTGGCCACATTCCCTTTGTGCGCCGATAAATTGAACAATTTTCCATTTATGCGAAATGCACTTACAACTTTATACCTCACATACACACACACATACACACTCACACATGCTAACACACACACTTGCATGCAGAAGTTCTTTTGTGCAGGACACTTGGTGCCTGTTGTTCGCTTCATTCCTTTAATAAACTGTTCGCATAAAGAAGAATTGGGCCCAGATAAAAAGTATGGCAAACATGTTCCGCACAAAACTTTGCCACACACACACTTGCCGCTCACGCTCTGCCAACGTTTCTTGTTCTACCTATGGCACGCCCCTTTTTTTGTTAGCCTTTCCCAGCTCTTGTTAGGCATGCACCAAGAAATTTCGTTCATTCTGATAATTTTTCTTTTCAATTTGTTTTTGTGCTCGTGCGGCGTCTAAAAGTATGCAACTGTTTTATGGAATTGGCTCGCAATTTGTCGCACAAATATGCCAGAGTCGGAAAATGCAAACTATGAAAATTGCCTGCCACATGCCACAATGCAATGCAATGGGAATTAGAGCTGGGGCTTGACTCGCCACTGCGTGTGTGTTTGCCTATAAATTAAGAGCAAAATAGGGGCAATCAGAGAATATATTGAGCTTTATCTGTAAAGAAAGTTGCTCAAAGCAATTAATATATATATATATATATAAATATATATATATTTATATATATATATATATATATATATATATATATATATATAGCTATACAAAAAGACAGCTCAGCTTTTGTGTCTTAAATTGAACTCACACTTGATCTAGCGCCAGTTAAATGTACAAAACTGTAAAACTTATTTAAAGTGCATTCAAATTTAATAACAACAATTGAATTTAACACTGTTTGCGGCTTGAGTAATTGAAATGAAAATTCATTTAAGCATTTTCAAAGACTTTTTCTCTAATCTTTTTGTGCTCCAAATAATTTATTGTAGCTTAACAAATAAAGTTGCATTTTTACTGTAGGCCTGAACCCATTGAAAGTGAAAATGTTGTGTGTATTGACTTAGTGCAAAAGTATGTAACAGATGGAGGAAGGCGTGGCAGCATTCAAAAGGTATATGCAAAGTTGATAAATGAGATTAGTTGAGCCTTTTAAGCCCTAAATAAGTTTTGTATGAAAATTCATGTTCAACAGTTGAACTGCTTTTTTTATCCCATCGATAACCGTCTAACTTATCGATAAGCTCATGCGATAACAAAAACAGGCCGTATCCTAACTATAGCAAGTCAAGAATCTACTGCACAGCGAATCAGGCTGCAAGTTTTAGGGACCTCACAACGCTGACTTCTCATCTAATAAAGTTCAACTTCAAGTTATCTCTAGAAAATTGTAAACCTTTTCAAAATAAAATAAAATATCACAAAAATCCAATTTATATATAACGCAACACAGGTTTGTATATATTTTTTGATAACTCATTTAATTTTTATATGTAGAGTGATAAAAGCTGCCGCTCTTGCCAGGGTTCAGGGTATATTCTAGTCGAATACTCTCGAGTAGCGTTTAATTTATTTTATATATTCTTATACATTTATTTAAATATTTGTTTTACATTTACAGACAAAGTGACAAGTCTCATATATGTGTAGTTTCGATTTTAATAAAAGTGTAGCTAAAAGAGTTCTGATAAAATTGGAAATTTTTTATATTTAAGTTGTATATATGCATCACAATATCTCAAATTTATTTTCATATTTTCCTACTGTTTCTGGCTCTTTAAGTCGCATTGCTTTAAAGCGCGTCGCTCTTGCTTTCGATAATCGAAAGCTATTATGCCCACATTAGTCTGTCGCCCCCGATTTATATTTTCCACTTCTTCCACTTCTTCTTCTTGTTGTTGTTGTTGTCAACGTTTTTATGCAAATATTTACATATGCGCGACGACACACTTTTCACGCCCAGTGTCCTTGTGAAAGGCGCTGTTATTTTTCGACTGTTTGCTAAGGATCCGGGGTGCCGTCTGCTCGCCTCTCGCTGTCTGCCTGCCTGGCTGACTGGCTGGCCTGACTGTCTGTCTCGTATTTTATTGTTATTTTAGCTATTAAATTGCTTCGGCTTATCGCACGTTTAAAAAACCAACAACAACAAGAACAACAACGCGAACAATGAGTATGATGATGTGGCACGCCTACTCACCAGTACGCCCCTGCCGCCCTCGCCTCCCATGCCGTTTGAATTGTAACTTTTAACTCCATTTATTGTAAATTGTTGTCGCTCGCTTTGCCGCAGGCGCGGCATTGCGTGCGTGGGCGTGGCATCTATCATTACAGATAAGGAAAAAAGAAAAACGAAAAACCGCGCGTGTTCTCCTTGCCTTCAATTTTTCCCAGCTGCCGCGTATTCGATTTTCCATAAAAAGAATTCGCCCGCGGCACGTTCTTTATTTCAACTTGGCCCGTTGATGAGGCCGATATCTTGACTCTCTGTCTCTGTCGTTTATCTCTTTGTTTAGGAATTTATGCATGACATTTCGAATTGTAGCAAATTTTCATTAAAAAACATTTATATGTATGTAGACAGAGCTTGGGGTGGGCTGTGTTAAGCATTATAATTGTGCGAAAAAATTAATTAAAATAATTGATATAGTAATAAATAATATTATATATTAATAATAATAAACTATAGTATATAGATGTTTATATATATAAACTCTAAGTTTAGTTATTATTATAATAAATAATAAATATTCTGCAAAGTACCAAAACTTATAGAAACATATTTAATTAATAATAAAAATAATTTAACTTGAAGTCTAATTGTAACAAACACATATGAATAATTATTATCAAATAAAATAAAACAAAAAACAAATTTTAAATATTAATATTATTAATATTAAAACTATATAAATATTAAAAACAAACAGAAAAAAATATATGAATATAAAAACAATTGCTTGAAACTTATAATTAAATAAAACAAATGATTTTAAAAATTTACTAAATTAAAATAAAAGATTCAAATAAATTAAAATCTGTGAAACAATTACAAAAAATTTTTTAAATTTTCAAGTATAATTAATATAAAAAAATTCTATTAAACTTGTTGTCAAACTAAATAAACTAAATAAATTTAAAAAAATCTGCTTAAACATCAATACTTAGAAAAATTGTCGAAGTATGAAAAAAGTATAACTAAAATATGAAAACAAAAATTAAAAAAACTTGTTCAAAACCAAATAAAAATATTAATAAATCTCTAAACTTAAAAGAGGATAATAAAAATATAAAAACTGTAAATAATTGTATAAAAAGTATATTTAAAAAAAAAAATTAAAAATAAGCAAATAAAATAAAACTGACAAAAAAAATAAAAAAATATGGCACATTTTTGAAACTGAATAAAAATGATTAAAAAATTGAAATGAAAAAAAAAATAGAATATAAATAAACTAAAAAGAAGATATAATGGGCAAATAATATGAAAATGCTATTTAGATTTTAATCATATATAAAGTATTTAGGCTGAATTGTAAATTAAATTCAAAAATACTCTGCGAAATTTTATTTATTTCCCATCATTAGCATAGAAAAAACTATATCAGACATCTTCTCTACAAATATTGTTGAAGCTTAAAGCCTCTTAGCTCAGCCACGCCCATTTTCAATTGTAAATTCATTGTGTAACTTTGTTAAATTTAGTGCCCTGTTAAGAGCAAGTTCTAAGGCATAATATAGTTTACAATTCTTAGGTCAAGAGCCAACTGCAAAGCAACAGCAACTAGAAGTTGTTGACTCCTTTTCGAGTCACCTGGCAACGGCTTAAGACAATATATATCTATGTAGAAAAAGAACCTGGGCCACAAATGAAAGTGGCTGAGTACAAAGCAGCAAACAAGTTGAATGGGCTGGCAGGAGGATTGCCATCGAACGAGCTAAAGCAACTTCGACGGAACACTCGAGGCCACGTCTTGCTCTCTCTCTCTGTCTGTCTGTCTGGCTGTCTATCTGTCTGTCTGGCTGTCTTGCGACTCCTTGACAGAGTTTGACAGCCTGTCGAGGCTTTTCAAATTGAATCAACACAATTTTCTTTGCCAGAGTTGTCGCCGGCTTCTTTTTGTGCATTTATAAGTGACCGGGGAGGGGCGTTTGGGGTTGGGTTTCGGGTTGGGGTGGTGCCACAGAGACTTGTGCGGCACTTGGCAAGCCACTTAATTACAAAATAATAAAGATTCTTGTGCCAGACACTGACGCCTTCATTAACACAATTCAGTGATGGGCCTGACGGGTGCGGGGCCGCTCGTAGGCCTCTCTAACCCGGCTGGAAAACTTATTCTAATTTGAGCGCTACGCACAATGACCTGGTTACATCTGTAGCCACGCCACGCCCACCCCTCACTGTACTCTTCACAACTCCCACGACACGATGTTAATTTCAATTTGTAAAGTCGTCAACGTTGTCTCTCCCCAGCGATTCAGGTGGTTGTGGGCGTGACCCGTGTCCGTTATGCCGTTTTTGATTATTAATTGAAATTATGCTTGTCGTGGCAAACGCGCACCGAATTTCTGACAGTTTTGGCAGCCAGCCACGAAATTTGCCAAAAGCCCCCAATTGCCGCATTGCTGCCAATTAATTTGGACCACTGTGCAACTGTGCAACTGGGCAACTGGGCAACGACTCGCCCGCCTACAACTGTCCAACAACTGTGGCACACCCAATTTGGTCTAAACAAATTGCAGTTCGAGATTTGTAAACAACACAAATAGACAAACAGATGCTGGGCTCATATACAAAGCTAAGCAAATAGCCTGAAAAGCAAAGTCAAATCCATTTCATAAATTTACTTTATATTTTTTTTCCTTATAGAAATTTACTACGAAAATATTGAGATTTTAATTGAGATAAAATAATTAGGACGTGCTTAAGGGAATAAATTTATTTGTAGACTTTTGCTTGACTGTTTACTTGGAGGAATTTTCTTAAAATTATATATGTAAATACAATGAAATATAAGTATGGATATATATATATATATATATATATATATATATATATATATATATATATATATATATATATATATATATATCTAGTTCCCTCAGAGTTTCTTATGTTTTATTATTTTAATTACAATGTAAAAAAGATCTATAACTATAATTTGTTTAAAATTATGATATATAAGATAAGCAATTAATCGAGATTGAGCTAAATAATATAATTTGACAAAGTTGACAGAATGTCTTGAAATGTTTTTAAAAATTCCAAAAAATATATATATAAAAAAAAATGTATGTAAAAAAATACATATAAAAAATATATTTAAAAAAATATATAAAAAGTATATAGAGAAAAAATATTTATTTATATCAATGAATTATGTTCTCTTTATAGAAACTTTTCATTCGGCCACACTATTTACTATAACTATATTTCAGCAGCTCTATAATTTATCGATAATATGCTGCTATGGAAATATTCAGTAAAATTTGGCGTTCTATCATAAATCGTCTTACAGAGAAAATCAGAGTGAAGTCGCTGCTAGTCATGGCTTCAGTGCTCAAGCAATTTATAGCATGGTTGAAAGTGTCGAGCAAGAGTAAACTTTTTTGTATCTGAAGACATGGCCACATACACAAGGAGAAGAAGAAGTGTTGATATATAGTGGATGATGAATTTAGTGGACGTAGAATATCCATAAAAGTCGATACGGCTCGTATTGAACCACTTCCAGTGCAGCAGAAGCTGCCATGTGAGGAATGAAGGATGAGGATAAGCCCGTTTATGTATATATAACTATATATATATCATATGACATATATCTATACCTTATATAGATTTTGCTTGGTTGAAAGTTGAAAATTTTTTAATAAAATAGTTAAATCTTTAATACTATTTTAAGTTATTTTTATAAGTTCTGCCATCTACAAAATATAGTAATGAAATTGAATTGTAAAATTTCTTATTTTATTTGCACTATTTTTAAATTGAATTAAACTAAAAATTGCTTAATAAAAATTAGCGTTGATTTGTTTGCTTAAGCTTGGGTAAGTGCTGAGCTTATTTATGAAATTATTTTGTTGACTGGCATTGCAACTAATAGCCTTAGGCTGTTGACTGTTCAGAGTGCTGAGCAGACAACCCAAAGCCAATACATCTGTTCAGTTAAATGTAAAGCAGCTGGCAACGGTGTTAACTAAACAGTTCTCAATCAGTTGTCGACATCTACTTCTAAATATGTAATATTTTTTGGCAGGTCGTCGCACTACTATACGGATCCTTATTTCACTTTGATATGCAGCCACATGTCAGTGAAAATGTCTCGTCTAGCATTTCTTTCGACTCTTTTTTTTTGGATGCTGAACTCTTCTGACATTTATGATGACAGGCGGTCATGTTGGGGCATTGCAGCGAGAGTCAGAGCTGTTTCTGCCTGGCAGCAGGAGCGGCAGGAGCAGTCACAACTGATGTTGACACGTGCTACATCATCATAGCTGGCGATTCTTTTGCGTTTTTGCTCAGCTGTCGCTTTGCTAGGGCACGTACAAAACATAAAAGTAACTGCACTGCGCTTTGTTGAAATAGTTGCAAAAGGAAACGAGCGCCAAAGCACCGCAGGACCACACAGGACCCGCACACAGCCCGCTGGCCACTGGGGCTCAGCTCAGAGGGCCCACAGCCATTTCTCCCACCTCGCCCAGATGAGATGGAAAAAAGTCCAGCATGCAACAACGCCCAAATTCAAACTGGACTTCAAAGTGTTAAAATTGCAGCGTCACGGCAAGTGTGTGTGTGTGTGAATGAGCGAGTGTGCGAACGAGATTGTGTGTGATAGATTTCGGTAGAATGCAGAATATATGTATGTATATATAGAAAAAGTCAGACATGCTAAAAAAGTGCAATAGCCTAATGACGCTGCACGCTGAGAGGCCACACACAAAAGATATTATATCTCTTTGAGCTGCGAATGAGTTTAATCGAAGAGGCAGAGCAAACAGGAAGACACAAAAAACATTGAATATATGGAAGCTGGAAAAGCTCGCTTTGATGTCACGACATGACGAACTTTTGAAATACTCGAAATGACAGTTCATTAGGCAAGTCAACCTTAAAGTGACGCTGTTAATGTTAAGCAGTTAACAGTGCATACCTATGTTAAATGGCTTCATGTACATAATAGGCACAAAAAGCACTTTAAATATTCGTATTTTAGTGCGAAAAGACAAATTTAAATATTTACGTATTTTGGCTATAATAAGCTGACCAGGCTCAAATCGCCAACCCTCTGCGCTGCGAGCCTCTCATGATTACATCATATATTTTTCATAGCATTCCAGCAGCATTTTTAAATGTTTTTTTTTTTTTGTTTTGGCGCCTTTGCTTCATCTTCTGCGTTTGCTTTCGCTCAATTTTTGTGCTTTTGTATAATTTATGCAAATTTAAATTTCGCACTTGACGGCACTCGCGGCTCGTGCTTTGGCTCTTTGGCATTTTGTTTTATGAGCTGCTGGTCGCTGCTCAGTTTATGCCACTTGCCTTTTGTCTCTCTACAATGTTTTATTTACAACGGCGGCAAAGTGTGGAAAGTGGAAAATTCGGTGGCATTTTACAGCCCAGCCTCATATAAAATGCCAGCATATGTAAACGCTTTGCGCTGCCGAAAATATTTGAAAAATTCGCAGCAATTGACAATTATGTTGGCCAGCAGCGCAGGTAATCATAAAAAGGTGCAAACATTAAGCTTTAACGAGCCATTTCCACAACGCAAGGGCTGTCAGCCAGGCCAACAAGCTTTGTAAATGAACATATGAACATTGTCGAAGAGCTGCATTGCTTAAACACCCCATAAGTCTGAACTATAAAGGAGTTGCCCATAGAATTGGAGAAAATAGTAACAGAAGTTTTTAATATACAAATTTTCTTTGACTCATCGTTTAAAGAAATTGGTATAAAATAGTTCACATGATAATGGAACTTATGGAATATAATAGAATGTAGAATATATGTGGGATTAATATAATAAATTTATAAAAATGTAAAATAATATATAAATAAAATTGAAAAAAAAAATTGGAAGTTAAATAAAATAATAGATAGAATAAATATTATCAATATAATAAAAATATATATGAATAATGAGAGAAACAATATTATACATTAATTATTTATTTAACTTTTTTAATACATAATATTTTATAGCCATATTAAAAATTTTATATAAACACTTATTAAAGTTAAAGAATCTTTTTTGGAATTTTAATTTGAAAATTTATTAAATTAAAAAAAATATATATGTATTAAAAACAGACAAATTTAGTGATAAGTAAAGAACTAAAAAAAAAGTTAAATAAAAAATATTTTTGTTTCGTATTGTTAAGCTCTTCATTTTTGCTTTTTCTTATAAATATATTACTATTTCTAATTAAAGTTTACTTAAGTTAAGCTAGCTTTTATTCAGTTTTTTAATATTTAACAAAATTTTATTATATATATTATATATATTTTATTATATATACTATATATATAATATATATATATATAAAGGCAGCCCAAATGTGCAAATTATATTCTAGTCCTGGCGTTACTTCTGCTGTTCCTAACTTCATTTGGCCGATAAACACACACACGCACACATACTCACATACACACACACAGACGCTCAGACAGACCTCAAGTTAAGCCATTTGCGATTTCTATTGCCGTCTTTTAGGCGTCGCGCACGTGACGCCGCAATTGAGAATTCGTTAGGTCGTTTCTTTATTATAGAAAATATTTGTATTTCGTATTCTTTTATTCCCGACTTTTCTGGGACTGCATCAACGCGTCCATCGGGTGGTCAATTAAGCGATTATCGATTGCTAAAGAGATTTCCTCGGCTGCATTTGTTGACGGCGCTTGTGGCATGCTACACTTTCTTGCCGCCACTCCAATTAGACGCTTGAGCAGCTAGCTCATAAGCAGATTTGCAAAGCGCTGACTGTGAAATTTCAACGCCGCAAATATTCATAAATGGCTCAGTCGGCAGTTCCTCCCACTTCACCGCCCCTTGCCGCTTGCCACTTGCCACTTGCCACTCACCCCGCCCCTAGGTAAGTCCGTAGACGAACTTTAAGCTGCTTGCCTTAAACTAGAACTGTGTATGATTTAATAATTTATTCCCGGCCAGGGCCGCGGGTTTTCGCACAGCTCAGTGAGCTGCCTAGCTGCAGGCTGGAGTGGGGCGTGGCGGGGCGGGGCAGAGCATGCGGTACGCAGGGCAAACAGATGAGCCGGGGGACGAACGTGGGTAAACACAGCGATGGAAAATCATTGCAAGGATATAACCAAAACAACAACAACAATGAGAACAAGTAAGCGTTGAGTCAAGAGACTGCCTGACTACGAAATACCTTAACTTCAACTTTACTATCTATCAAAGTTTTGCTTTGGATTTCGGAAAGACGTGATTTTCAACAGGGATATTTTCAGATATATATTTTGTAATATTTCTCTATCTACTCTAGCCTCTTATGTCAAGCATATATTATAAAGTTTTAGGATTAGACTATCTCATATATACATGTTTACAAAGCTAGCATACGTTATTTACACATTAACAATGAGTACAGGGTATATCAGCTACAACAACAACAAGTCGAGCTGGGATTGTGCAGCACTGGCTGTGGTAATGGCATTGGCAACCTTTTGTGGCAATCCTGCGAAAAGGATCTTTGTTTTTGAGACTCTGTTTGTTTGCCCAGCTTTGGTTCGTTTCGCTGCGTTCCGTTACGTTACGTTTTGGTTCGCTTTTTGTTGATAGTTGGCAGGGTTACCCAGAAATCAGCTACATCGTTTTCATAAATTCTTAAAGCGTACATCATTTGATAGATGGCCAACAACCTTGTGTTTAAAAGCGCGTTTGTTTGTGTGCAACAGCGCAGCTGAAGAGGTAAGCACATAGAGCAAGATAGCAACAAGAGACAGACAGCAAGAGAGAGAAAGAGAGAGAGAGAGAAAACTGGAAGTCTAAGGGCTGTGAATCGTGGCAACCTTTACATTGATTCGAACATGATATGCACTTTAAGCCAGTCAAGCGAAAGTTACCATTGACTAATCCAAAACAAAATCAACCTGAAGCGGGGTAAGCAAACCAGGATTTCAGTGGAGAATGTGAAGTAGACCTTGTTGTCTACACCGATTGTTAATACATGCAATTTAAATGTATAATATTACTTAACTGTTTCTTAAACTTATATTATACTTAAATTAAATTTGCTTTTTAGCCTTATTTAATATTTTAATTTATTTTCAAATATTCAACATAATTTCTAAGAGCTGACAAATATATATAAAATTACAAATAAATATATAAAATAAAAAATAATGCATTAAAAAATAAATAATTATAAAATAACAATTGTCAATAAAATATGCTTAAATATATATATATGTATATATAATAAAAAATGTGCTTTAAAAAAATAATTATAAAATAGTACTTATCAATAAAATATGCTTAAATAAATAAATATATTAAATTAAAAATTAAAATTAATAATTATAAAATAATACTTGTCAATAAAATAGGGTTAAATTCTTTTATCGACTAAATAAATTATAAAATATATATATTGTCATATATAGTACACTACCATCTTTATGAACTTTATGACTTTATAAATATTTGGCGTTCATAAAAATAGTAGTGCTGCACTACACAAGACAGAAACCAAATGAAAACTTATTTTCCCCATTGAAAAATAAAAAGATGACTACTTTCGATTTATATTAAGATTTATATATTTTTTATATTAAATTTATATTTATAAAGTTTTTAATTTCCACATTTAGTTGTTTCTTAATTTGGCAGTCATTCAACAGATATATTCAATATATACTTGATAAACATTTTTAAGGAACATATTTACAACTTTAATAAACAATTGATGAATAATAGGAAGAGAAGCTAAAGTTAAGTAATTCATCTTTAAAATAATCTTTTGATTTGTATTTATAAACAAATAAAATATCTTTTGAAATACTCAAAATAAACGAATATGAAACTTAAGCCTCATAAATAAACATTTAATTCCTTCAATAAATTTAATATTAAATATAAATAAATATATATAGTATTTATTTATGGATATATATATAAACAAAAATTTTAATATACAAAAATTTGTATGAGTTTAGCTTAAAACAATGCCAAACAAAACAGTTTGTCTGCTCAGTAATCTACTAATAATCTCAAGTATATTTCCTTATCAAATCAATCTTCATCTCACACCCACACACATCGCAATAAAGCGACCAAAATTGGGCTGGCAAAAGCAACAATTGTCAAGCATATTTTCGGGCATTAATCCTAATAACTGGCCACCCACCTACACGCACCTCTGCACAACCGCCCATAAATATATACAAGAATAACAACAAAAACTATTAACACAAATACAACGCTGAGTTATGACACGCAGCCCCCCACAGCGATAAGGCAATTGCGGCGAGGCGAGTTGGGTTGTGTCGAGCCGCAAAACCGCAGCTTGTCATAATAAAGGGCATGATGGGACGCACGCTTCTATGAGTAAAGCAGGACCGCAGGACCGCAGGACATCCATAAAATAGTACAAAACGAGCGCAGACACAAGCACAGACGGACGCAAAAAAGGACCAAAAAGGAGTTGCTCCCGGTTTGCCTGTGATGGACAAGGGCCAAGGCGTTCCCTACGTGACTTTGTGATTTTATTGGCGTTGAAAGTGCCGCACGTATTCGGCAAGGATTTTCCTTTGTGGCCAGACCGCAGTCACACATACACAAACACACACACATGCCCTCTCTCTCTCTCCCCCTCTCTTTCTCTCTTTCTGCATTAACACTCAACTGGTGAAGAACTTGGAATGCTTTTTATGGTTGTGTTTAGTGAAAAAAACGGAATTCAAGCTGATTGCTCCCCAAAGAAAATGGAAACGAAGTCGCAAACTGGACTTCAACTGCCGACTGTCAAACATAATTGGCTGCCTACTAGAGCTGGCTGTGTTTAATGTGCGAAGATTCTTAAGAGCTTAAGCTAAATACTATAATCCGCATAGAAATCACGTAAAAAGGCTTACATTTTTTGTTATATATATTTATGTAATTATAATACATTTTAAATATATATGACAATTATAGTTATATATTATATATATTATTTTTTATATGTTATTAGACAGACGAATGGACTGATCTTGCAGACATTATGGGAGTAGCTAAAGTAGAGACAAAAGTAAAATAAATATGCAGCAGCAAAGTAATAGAGCTCACGAGTAATAGTGCTCAGCATAAAGAAAGCCTCCCCCTTGCAGGCTCTGATTCCAAGATGGGGCAGTCCAAAAAGAAAGAGAGTTAGTTAGTCGGTAAGCAGTATCAGTACAGAAGGAAAAGGCTATGTTTTTAATAGATTTTTTAAATTAAAAAAGATTGGGAGAAATACTTAATACAGTTATAGAAATTGATGTAGAATTCATATTTCAGCTAGGAAAACTATCTATGAATGATCTCTGTAAAATTTTGCTTGAAAAGTGTTTAACACATTCTTTGGGTCAAGAATGTTCGGAGAGAGGAAGATAAAGGACGCGAGCGAAATGATGAATGATTAAAAAAGTGAAATGAAATAAATATTTAGCCAGACATAGACAGCAGCCGCAGCGTAAATATGAAGAGAAAATAATGTAATTTATGAATAAATAAGTTATTAACGCCCAACTCAATGTAGACGCCTTTTCCTTCAAGTGGACTACAGCAGAGCATTCTCAACACACAAAGCGATTGAGCCTAGCAACATGCGAAAAACACTTGTGAGCTGTGCTTCAATTATATGCAGTGTGAGTCCATAGTAAGAGAAGTTGTTTTTAAAGCAAAAATTATGTATAGAAAACATTTTTTAGAAAATTTAAATCAATAAATCAATCTTGTCACATTGTACTTCACAAAATCCAAAAGTCCCTAAATCACCCAAATATTTTCAGTAATGCGAAGCGAACAATTTAACATTTTGCTACACAACTCTAGCAATATGAATGGAAGCATTAATAAGAAATTTAAAGAACAAGCGTAGGTAGCTCTTCCGATCGCTGATCAGTGGAGCATAAAACATAAGTTAAGAATATATACAAATACCTTTCGCTTGCATAGCAATCAGATTCTTCAATATAGAGTCGACTGCTACTGCAAATATTGTTCTTTATCACGCAAGTTAAAAAATCACAAACAATTAGACAGTTAATAGACGGAAAGAACCAGTTGTCAACACACATAAAGAAGCACTCGAAGAGTCTCCCTTCATGAAGAGATTGAAATTGAACATAGATAAACAAGATTTTAATGTTTAGAGATCGTAAAGTAAGTGATCGTAAAATGTTTGCTATATATTTGCTAGGTGTTAAGCATTTGCCTTATATAAATTATACTGCAAAGAAGAAGAAGAGCAAATAAAAATAATGAGAATAATTGCATTTGATTTGGCAAATGGCAAAAGGCGGCACTTGAAGGCTTCAACTAGACGAGCCGGGCCAATTTAATGGAGAGTCTTCTTCTTCCTTTATGTCTGCTTTTAAAGCAATGGAAATGTTTCAAGAGCAAAAACTGAAGCGCATCAAGGAGCGAGGGCAAGCAGAAGCAGCTGAAATTTCGTCAGAGGTAAGAGGCGGCCAAAGCAAAGGCATTTTTTTTGCTGCTGCTCGCCAAAGAGAAGAAATTGAAAGACAGCGGCAGTCGTGTCTGCTGTCGCCGTTGTTGTTGTTAGCAGTGGTGTTGGTGTTGGTGTCCTGGCAGCTGCAATTCTGGCTACGGATTTCCTGATGATTTTATTGGGCCGCCAGCAAACATTTTTGAGTGTAGCCAACGGCGCTCAGGACTGCGGAATGCGCCAAAGTATTTTGGTAACTTTGTTTCCTTTTCTCTTTTTTTGTTCGTTTTTCTTCTTCTTTTTAGCAGCCCACGGTTTGCATTCCTTTTTCGTTTTTTTTTTTTTGCAAAGGAACAGGCATAAAGGATTAAGCTTTTGCGCCGGCAGGCCTGCAAATTGTTGTGAAATTTTGTTTTTTTTTAAATTTAATTTCCACTCGAGTCTAGCTGCGTTGGCCTTAAATTGAAGCAGACAAATAAAATGCTAGAAAATATTGAAAAATAATGGAAAGCAACAACGGTGTGGAAGTGTGTGACTGTGTGAGTGGATCTGTGTTGTTCACACCCTGGCACATGTGCAGCGAAGCGTTGCATACTTTAAGGAGCCAGCTGGCATTTTGTGGCAGCTGGAACTGCAGCCTGCCACGATACACGATATTGCAGCAGACAAGCTGCCGGCTACTTATGGCTGCAAAGTCGAACATACTGAGAAACTAGGCCAACTCACACACACACACACAAAGACACACACCCACACAAATACTCCTACTTGTAAGTGTATAGAATATTTCGTTAAGAGTTTCTGAGTTTCTTTTTTTTCCTGCTCACAGCTCCTGGCACTTACTTAACGATGAGTGCCGGCTTCCCACTTTCTCATATGATTCTCGAGGCACGAGTGTGAGCACGAGTCCTGCCAGAGTGCCTGTTTAGCCGGTTTAAGCAGCTACTCGAGTGCGTGGCATCGTTAAATATTTGCACTGCCTGTTAAACAACACTTATGCCTCAGACGAGCATCAGCCACATGCTTATAGAATTGTTAAAAGTGCGTTTCGAAATGGCAAGTCTAATGAGCATTGATTATCTGAAAGGTAAAGGTAGACTGGGAATTATTATTAGTGGATATTAGTTGGACAGACTGATCAACTTATAAGCAATGGGCATGGTGTAAGAAAAATCGGTATTCGATATCATGTTTTATTTTAAAGTAACTTTACTATGAAAAAGCAGATCAATCTTTTTTTTTTGGCAAAGTGTCAAGTGTTAAATGGAGTCTTATTCCGACACTAACATCCCGAATGTTGTCCTCAAGCTCCTCCTAAGAGTTGGGCGTGTTAATGTAGACGATACCAAATCTTTTGAATATTCATCATTATAAAAAATTGATAGAAAATCCAACTCAGTTGCTAATACTCAACACTAATAATAAATCGAAGAAGACTCAGTCAACTCATTAGATGAGTGAGTCTTCTTCGATTTATTATTAGTATTTATTATTAGGAACTGAGTTGGATTTTCTATACATTTTTACAGCATTTCCAAGCGCTCAGCTTGCTTTAACTTTAGACGTTTTATGATCAGGTGTCAAAATTTATAGAAAATTTCAACACTTCAATTTTATTCATAACTAAAGCAGCTGCTGAAATATAATTATTATATATAGTAAGCCATAGTAAGACTTCAGTTAAGTATTTAATATCGTTATTGTACAGCAAGTAAATGTTTGCCTTGATTCATATTTTGTCTTACAAATCAAAACTGATTTGTTTTATACAGACTTCTGTTATGCTCTGCTGCCTGTCACATACATAATCATACAGCCGCTAAACTCTTTTCAAAAGGTATTAAAAAAAAAATCTAAACTTAATACGACATTTTTTCACATTTTGTAAGGCTTTATTTTGACAAAGTTTGTTTTTCCAATTCACTGAAAAAGGAAACTTTTTAGGTATTTGCAGCTGACAAATTCTTGCAGGTAATTAGCAAAGGCAAAACTTTATAAATTTATATATATTATTAAAAAAAAAATATATATATATATATGTATATATACATATAAGTTTCTTAGTTGTAGCTTTTTTAAGCCATATCGAGCCACAAAGTAAAGCTTAATAGAGTTTGGCCAAATCTTGAAAGCCATTTCAGCTGCTGCTTCTCCTGCTCCACAATTAACACACATGTGTATATGCCACATATGTTGCACAGTTTTATGGGCACTGTCTGGAAAAAAAGCGTGCGACTCCCCGAACGCATTTGCTGAGCTCCCTGGGCGACATTTAAGCGACAGCCGTGCGACACGGACACACAGACAAACTGACAGTTAAATGACAACGCGAAGCGCAAAGAAAGTAAAATGCAACAGCTGAAGTCTGCAATACGGCAACATCCTGTCTGTACCTCGCTCTCTACCCCTCCCCCCTCTCTCACCCATCGCCACGTCAGATTTTTGTGACTTTGATTTTGATACAACGCGTCGTATGCGCAATGTAAGTGGCAAAAACACGCCCCGTCTAGCCCTCAACTGCTTGTTAAATTGCATTGCCGATTGATTTTCCACGATAAACATATATCTTCTATATATTCTATATATATATGAGGGCAGCTCATACGACTCTATTGATTTTGCCTGCCTAATTAGTGAACGCCTTTCGCTACAGTCACGTTTTTCGACTTTGGCAACTTTTAGGCCAAGTTTTTTAATTGCAATTACGAGCTGGCTATATTGATTTGTCTGTGCAAAAACTTTTCAGTTCATTCTGTTTTTAGGGGCGAAGGGTAGGGGCCGTAGTGCATGGCTGACAAATTGTTTGACTCTTTTGTCTGCGCTCATTTGCATAATTTTTAGCCTCGAGCATCTTCGAGTTGGGCACGCAGCCAAGCCAGGTGCTTGGTGTTAGTCACCTTGAACCCGTTACATGTGCAAAACTACATTCATTTATCAAATGCGAAAGCCCTCTTTGTGCTAAAGTGTCAGCCGCAACGTTAACCTTGCCCAATGCTAGCGACGAGAGTCGCTTATCTGACCGGTTACACGTGACGTATACGTAATTTCTGCAGGCAAATGATTAACGAGTCATGTGCCAAGCACTCTACAACAACAACAGCAGCAGCGGCTTCTCCTCTTGACTTCCTAACATTGAAATAGTAGCCTAATATCGGTTAGAATCGGACAAAAGCAGACAGTTGAAAATTATTATTATAAAGTAATTTCTGTGTTCATAAGAATAGTAGTGATAAACACAATATTTTGATTTAAATGATATATATAATATATAATTAATTTAAATTTAAATGTTATATATATTATATATAATATAATATATAATTCATTTAAATTTATATGCTATATATGTATATTATATATGGAAAAAGAAAGTCTGCTTTAAAAGCCATAAATGTTTTAAAATAAATACAAAAATTATTAATGTGTTGCTTACAAGCTTTGAAATATTCCGAACGTTTTTAATTGTGTTTTACACTTTTTTAATTTTAATCAATTTATATATATATTAGTTTTTTGAAAATACTTTTTTAACATTTTATTTCAATAATAAAATATTAAATAATAATTTACTATTTAATTTTAAAGAATTTTTGTTAAATCTTATACTTAATGCAGCTTAAAAATTTTTTTTTTAATTAATAAAAAATATTTGAATATATTCTACATTATGATAACCAATATCTCTCACATTATAGCCTAACTATGTTCATTTCATACTGCTTATCATTTATTTAGAATATATACAATCCGCTTAACAGATAGCTTATAAATACTTGCATTGATTTCAGAGCATGTCGAAATTAACGTTAATGCTTGCTACTGATAATCTATATGACACGTAATTCTGGGAGCGAATAAATGAATATATGTGGAAGTCTCTCGTGTCTCTGTAGCTAAAATCGTTATGTATGCTCCATGAATCTTATCACCTAGTAACAGCTTTGCTGTACTCTTATCATCAGTTCACACTTTTCGCATCATAATGAGCCTCAGCTCTGACAAATAGGACGAACTGATAAGGCGTTTATTTAATGACATAATTATCTGCTAATAGAGATCAAACACCTTCTGACGCTAAAATGATTAATTACTTGATTTGTTTATAGTGTTATAGATTTATATATTTATATTTATAGGTCTAATAATAGTTCCAATGTTGAATTGTTAAGCCAGAGACCTTGATTCTTAAAACTATATATTAAATTCTATAATTTCAAGGTTAGTATAACTATCGCTTAGACTTAGCTTACCTGTGTGTAGTATATATAATATATATTAAGTAGTTTAGCCTTATCATCAATTCACACAAAATTAACAGCAAAGATGTGAGCTCGTATAGAGCACACAGATAAGATATTTCTTAAAAAATATTTGAAGATGTCTTATTTGTAAAAAATAAATAAAATTATTGATCTTTATAAATGTATACTATGCCTAGCCCCCTTTTAAGCACATAAATTAGGGCATTCCCTAAAAGTTCCTTTGCCTTTCATAATGCTATAACTAATGTCCTTTTTGGCTCCTCTCGTCTCTAGTATATCATTATAATTGTGTGCAATATATATTTCTCTTTAATGGCATTATGTTTGCCTTTCATTAGGCTCCAATTTACATGCCTCCTGCATGCGCTTCACTAGTTAATTGATTCCATTGTTCGACGCTAGTTTTCAGTTGCCAACAAAATCGCAATAAACCAGTCTGTCGGACAGATGCACACACGACGCAAAAAGCTAACCAGCCCGGCGACTACGCAATTTAGCCACGAAATTTATGCCATGGCACACTAAATGGGCCGGCGAGGCCTTTTAAATTGCAACAATTGCCACAAAGCAACAACAACGCCAGACAATAACAACACCAGCAATATATAAGCAACGGTTCGCGTTGGCAAAGGACAAACGCAAACAATGCAGATAATTTAGTTGCCGCGCTCAAAGCTAGTTTCGTCGATAGATGGCGCTGCAAACTTGTTGAAAAATAGCAGCTGGTCAACTGAATCCACTGGCCACACGCAAAAACAGTTAACTTTGCAGCGTGCAACGTTTAAATTATGCAGGCAACACAAAACCAGAACATGTTCTGTCTTCCTCTCTCCATTTGTTTGTGTGTGTGTGTGTATGTGTGTGTATTTGTTTGCCAAACGTCTGTGAGGCTTTGCCGCTGTTTGCATTTGGCATTCAAAAAAAATTGCCGCAAGCCAAAATTAAGTTGACTTGGAAGTGGCTTTAAGGCTTCCAGCCATAGCCATCGCAAATGCAGCTCATTTAAACACATGTCACAATACTTTCGCACAGCTGTCACTTTGACAATTTTCTAGATGAGTTTCCTGCGATTCCTTGTGCCAGCTAGCGCACCCCCAACAAGAGCAAAAAATGTAGACCGACTATAAGATACCCAATTAAAAACATAAGAAATCAAAGTTTCTTTATTTTTATTCTTTTTTTTTTTTTTTTTTTTTTGTGAATATACCATAATATTTTAAAATCGATATATATCGCTATCGAATTGTTACTTATATTGGAATATTTTTCTGAGCATTTATGTAAAATGCTTTGTGGCTTAGTTGCCAATTTCTTATTAATAAAATTAAAATTATTTAAATGAATTGTTATCGATTAATATCGAAAGCACAAATATGCGCTTCAGTTCGGTATACTCCTCTTAAGAAGTTAACAGCGTATGGAAAAAGAGAAATAAAAAATCTAAGCTAAGCGCCGTCTTGCCTTGTCGCCTTGTGCGTAGGTTTGTCAACGTCATCATCATAATGCTGTACCAAGTACACACACACACACACAGATTGCTTGTCTGGCTGCCTGGACTGACTTTTTGCGGCGGGTTTTTGCCGCCACGCGTAATGAAAACTTACATCAATATAACGTGTATTAGAGAAATGGCAAGCAGCTGCGCTTGCTATTGCCGAGCATATACTAGGTAGACATACATAAATATATGTTTATATATATATATATATATATATATATATATAAAAGTTACCTCATCTGTGCTGAGCTTTAACATTATTGCCAAAATTATTCAAAGCCTGTTAAAAGAAAGCAATAATTCAAGTTCAATTTCATGAGAGTTTTTGCAGAACTTAACTTTTCAGCTACTATATAATATATGTATATGTATGTCAATGACAAATATGACTTTTTTCATTTTAAGATTATAGCGTTCAGAGTAAAGGGAAATACGAAAAAAAATTGTAAATAAAAGAAGTGGCTCTTCGGAGCGATAAACAGTTCCGCATAAAGTTTTGTATCTCAAGCGTCTGGTTCTTCATTCATTCATCCTTGTTTATTTTGTAATCTTTATTTTCAAGCAAATGTGATTATTAAATTCATTATTATAAAGCATTTTATATAATTATCATTTCATTAGCATTCCATAACGTAACTTGGCTTTTAATCAATATTAAAATTGTAGTCAATAAACATATATACTACATTATCTATTCGCTAAGACTCTACCTATAAATATATGTTTCGCATTAAAGCCGTAGCTAAGCGCCCAAAGCAGGCGCATTAACCAAATTATAAGCCCCGGACTACAGTGGCAAGGCGTGCATGTACCTATTCTAAGGCACTGTAATAGTTTGCCAACATAAAATTTCATAAAGAGCACACGCCGGAAATAGGAAGGATGCGCTTTGTCGCTCCAACTAGGAATCCTCGAAATATATATATGGATATCTGTATGTCTGTGTGCGTTTCTAGGAAGTAAATTTCGTTATCGTTTATTATTATTATTATGCGCGATGTGTGAAATGTCTGTATACGTGCATGTATGTGTGTGTGAGAGTGTGTGTGTGTGCCTTGTGTTTGTGTTGTGACGTGGGAAATAAATTTATATTCATAACACAGGACGCGGACGAGGTATAAAAGACGCTGGCGGAGCTGAAGGCTCAGCGCCCACAAGTCGCCAACATGCATACAAAGTGCTTTATGTGTATCACAAGATGTTGTAGTAGCTCCTGCTGCTGCTTTCAGCTGCTGCTTCAGCTACAGCTACAGCTACAGCTACTCCTGTTGTAGCATTACATCAACAGCCGTCAGACTGGCAAGTTTTTTGATTAAGCTTAGAGTTGAAGGAGTCTGGAGTTCACAGTGCATCCCGGAGCTCTGTTAAAGCTTTGAGTATGTGCAGCAGGCTAATGGCATTAGCTAGCTAGCTAGCTTCTACATATTGATTACTAATTTACTTGCCGTCTGCGTCTCAAGTTTCGGCCTGAAAACTTCACATATCACGTCAACAGAAATGCAGATAACTACATTTTGCCAGCTAGCCAGCCCAGATCAGGAATTAACAACGAAGCCAGGCGTCCAGGTGGCATTCACGTTGCAGGTGGCTGGCTAGCCCTTTGCTTGCAACTTCTTCGTCTTCTCTTCATATAAAATGTACAAAGCGACAGTGCAAAAGTAATTTTGGGCACAGCAGAGACGTAGGAAACCATGACTAGACCCAATATGAACTTCCACTCAAAGTCAGTCATGCATGTAGTCAAACGGCAAATGTCGAAGCTTGAAGCACATCCAGCTTCAAGCTCCCTTAGCCCCCGAGCCACGAGCTGCGAATGTTGAGCGACAGTCGCACAACAATCAAAAAGCGTATGGAAGTCAAAGGCGCCGCAGGGCACAGGCGGCGGCGGCGACGGGCGTGGCAGATAGTGAATGCTTACTGAGCCCAGCGCCCATCAATGGCATTGGGCATTGGGCATTGGGCAGAAGGGGTTCGATGCAATGCAATAACTTGCCAAACTGACACCATATCCTTGGGGTCCACTTTTTGGCAGCGGCACATGTAGCGCTCTTTGCTCTAAAATAGTTCTTTTTTTGCATTTATATCTGTATAAGGAAAAGGGCACTACACGCACGACTTCCCATCATGTGTATTATGGGTATGCTTGCTTTTTGAATACACTCAGCGAAATTCGGGCAAGCAGAAGTCAGTTGTAATGTAAGGTATGGTTAGATGGTTAAATTTGATGAAGTTGCTGTAGTAGAGAGATACAAGAGTAGCTCTTAGTATGCTAGAGATATACAAAGACTTATAAATATTTAAAATGAAATGAATATGTAGAATTTAATTTATAATACAATTATTTTAAATAAAAATAAATAAATATATATTAAAATAGTTCAAATAAAATAAATATATATTAAAATTATTTTAAATATTTAAAAAGAAATATATATTAAAATTATTATGAATATTTCAAATTCATTATTAAATATTTAATAATAATTATTATTTATTTATTAATAAATAATTGTGAAATTATTTTAAAGTTACAAAAGTACGAGAACATTCTAAATATAAATTATATAAAATAGTCTAAAAATATGAAATAAATATCAACAGCAAGAATTACAAATGTTCATAGCCAAAAATCGATATAAGCTATCGATATTTCGATATTTCATAAAATCAACTTTTTTCTAGCAATAATTTGCAGAATCAACTTTTATTTATGGAATATATTTCGCTGTCTGTACGCATATTTCGAATGGAGGCAATGCGAAATCATGCTCAAATCGAGCAAATTGCATATTTCTTACGCTCGCGATTTAATTTTTGATGCGATATGCCGCAGAGTCGACTGGAGCAGAATCGGAAGTAGGGAGGGCGTCTCCACTGCAATTGCAGCAGGAAGCTCAGACCACATCCTTAGCTTCTCGCTTGTCTTACACTTTGGGCTGCTGCGAGTGTGTGACTTGTAAATTTCCCCAGTTGAAGCAGCAGCAGCAGCAGCAGCCGCAACAGCAGAGGCGCTTGATTGAGCGCACGTTTCGCCGGCTTCGAGTTGGACTGTCAGACAGTCAGCAGCGCTTCACTTGACTTTTTATTTAAAATATATAGTATGATATAGGGGGACCGAGCACGAAATTAAACAAAAAAAGAGGTAGGAAATGAAGCAAACGGCTAACTCTTTTTATTTCCCAAGTGTCAGAGCAAGCCTTGGCGCAATTTTCGTTTGGTTTTTCTGTCTGTCGCCCTCCTCTTGCCGATGGCAGCTCGTACGTGTTTAGTTATCTTATTCAGGTTTTGTAATGCAACACCTACGGCTGCGCTTACGCAGGAGCTTATATCTCTATATTGAGGCTGTAGTTTTAAATTTCTGCAATATCATTAACATCATTATTAGAACTGTTCTCTGTATTGGTATTCAATGCCTTTGTCTGTATTAAAGTTGGGTAAGCTAGCATTTTTGCCTGTCACGTCATGAGTATGTAAATTTTTGTAGCTCTCACTTGCTTTTATTTTCTCTCGTGTCTCGCTTTGAATATTATACAGTATTAATGTGAAAAAGTACAGCGTTGATTTCACATGTCTCGCTCGCAACGCACTTGGGGGAAACCCTGTGCAAAGCCCTCCAGCCAAGCGGAGGTGGTGAAAAATGTTGCAAAGATGCAAAACAACTGTTGGCAGTTTGTCAAATTTGATTTGTCATACATCAAATGGCTTTAAAATGACAAGAAGCACGAAACGGGAGCTGTCAGCCAAATGGTTCTTGACTAGAGCTGCAAACTGCTCCCACAAACAGACGCCACAGAAGAGCCAAACAAATTTGATAAAAAAGAAGAGGAAAGAAAAAGTGTTGATGTGTAAAAAGGCCCGAGGGCTGCATAATGGCAAATGCAAACTACCATAAGAAAAATTTATGTAAATCAAATACGTTCTCAACCAGTTGGTTATAGTTGCGAAATCGTTGGATAAGAGAAATAATCGGACTAAGAAATGCTTTACAATTTATTGGGACTTAAAGTTGTCCTTTAATAAATAGATATGTAAATATAAATAAAAATATATATATAAAAATAAAAATATAAATACAAGTTTATTTATAGTGAAGGCGCTGAAAAGTTAAATAATCTTGACAAGATACCACATACTCGCATTGTAGTCTCTGGGTTTAAGAAGTCTCAATAAATCATCGTACAGAGGACGATACTTATCGATTTAATAAAATCTAAGTATCGCATATATAGAACAAAAACAGCTTAAATTCTTAATTCAAATTATACTCAAAAGTAAAAGTAGAACTTTTAGAGAGATGGACTTGGATAGTTGAGATGGAAAAGCTGGCTATGTTGGTATATAATATATAAAACTTTTAGTCTACAATATGTATAACTTATATATAACAGAACTAGAAATAAACCACATTTTCACTCATAATTTTGGATTTAAAATATTTTGGCTTTTATATATTAAATGATAATTAAATAGAATAAAATAAAATATTATTTATTTGAAGTGCAAATTATAATTTATAAATCGAGTTTTTTTATTTTATAAATTTAAAAAAAAAAAATTGTTAACAAACAATCTTTAAGCAGAGTTCTCTTTAAGTCTACCGCGTCTAGAGCTGCTCTCCTAGCTTGCTATTAATAGACCGTTCATTATTTGCATCGGCATGCTGCTGCATACATTAACTAAGCTACAAAGTGGCGCTATTTCTGTGGCCCTAAGTAGCTCATTCATTTACTTAATATTCTAATATAAATTTTAACGCACTCCATCAAAAGAGCTGCACTCGAAAGGCGAGACCCGCTCAAGAACACGGTTGGAATGCCGGCAGGAACTGCCGCCAGCTATGCAAACAGTTTGTGCCAACTTAGTCTGCTGCCGGCCAGGACTTAGAGCACCCACACACACGCACACAGAGACAAGCGTCTGTTTGAAGGACATGAAATGAAACTCATTTGCTTCATTGGGCCTGGTGAGCAGGCTGGATAAGTGGGCTGGCAAATGCCACAGTTGGTTTTTGCCCAGACCTGGCTGACTGCCTGCTTGGCATTTGTGCAGCGTGACACGCAAATTGCCAGGATACACACAGGGAAACACATTTATACACACACACACACACACAGCTAGACAATGCAGCGTGTTTAACTTCGCCTGCGACAAGTCAAGTGGGAGCACAATGGACTCCGACAGCCCAGACACTCATTTGCTGCCGTAGCAGCTGCCGTAGCTGGGCCAGTATGACCATGACTAATTTGTTAGCAATTATGTTGGATTGACATCCTCGGACTGGGCCACATTAGCATAATTGTTGGTTTGAGCAACCGCCCACAGGTGTGACTTTCATGAACTTACATTACTCATGACTGCCGCACGACACGCATTCAGGTGTTTAAGCAAAAACTAACATTGATTTACAGAAATAATTCTTAAATTTTTGATGTAAGCCTGGCGAGCTGTTGCTGGAGCTAGATTTTCATTCATAGCTAGTGGTTAAACAGTAAAAGTAACCGAGATAATTGAGTTGTGCTGCATAAGATATAATTGAATAAGATACAGAAGCATCTTTAACTAGTAAAAGTATCGAAAAGATACAAAAGTAACCGAGATAATGGAATAGATCTGCATAAGGTATAATTAAATAAGATACAGAAGTATCTTTAATTAGTAAAAGTATCGAAAAGATACAAAAGTAATGTAATAGCACTGCATAAGATACAACTGTTTAAGATACAGAAGTATCTTTAACAAAGAAAAGTATGCAGAAAATACTAAAGTATCTGTGAAATGTAAGAGTATGTAAAAGATACAAAAGTATCTTCAGCAAACCAAATACTTTGTAAAATATTTTACTTATTTATGATATACCAAGTTATCTCTTAAATGAAACTACAATTAGTATCTATAGAATACACATATCTGTGAAATACAAAACTATTTATAAGAAGTATCTTTATGATATCAAAGTTTCTATTAGATACGAGTCAAAAGTATTCTTGAGTTGCAAAAGAATTTATAGGATACATGCGCATCAGAGAAATACAGAACTATCTATCAGTAAAAAAAGTATTTGTTAGATACAATAGTATCTGTTGGATACAGAAGAGTTTTTGAGTTGCAACAGAATTTATAATATGCAAATGCAACTTAGTCATATGAAACTATCTAAAGTAAAAAATGGAGTACAGAATGTAAAAGTATTTTTGAAGCTAGCACGAGAACAAACTCTCTTCATATAAAGTGAAGTCTTAGCTGCTACTTTTTGCGCTTTAAAATACGCATACTATATACATTGCTATCTTCTACCTGCTATTGATGTCAGTTATAAATATATATATATATATACAAATTGGCATGTTTTTCATATCAAAACTTGCAGGGTATTTGATCGTCGGCAAGCTCTCGCTTTGCAAACTTGGTAACCTCAGCTTCAACTACTTAATGACTTAAACAACTAACTACAATGTAAAGTCTCGCATAAAGTTTCCACTCTAAAAGTCAGTCAAATGCAAAACCGCAGCTTGTTTTGGGGGGTCTCAGGTTCAGGAAACCAGCCAAAGCGACAGTAAATGGGTTGGGACAGGAGCTGAAAATAGGAACACAAACCGCAGCTCTGCATGTTTAACAATTTGCACTTAATTGTTTAGCTCAACAACAACAATTACGAGACAACTGACAACAGAAGCAGCAGCAAGAACAACCATTTTCCGAGTATAACACATCCACAAGCGAATTGTAATTAATTTATGTGAAGTGTTAGGGGAGCTGCTTTGAGTGAGCCACTGAATAGTTTCCTATTCGTTTGCTCGTTGATTTTTGACTACTGCTGACCATTTGATACGCCCACTTAATTGTGTGGTAATTGAAGAGCTACGGGGCGTGGACAGTAGATGGCAATTTGTGCAGGGAGTAGCTAATATCAGTGAGTATTCACTAGATGCTGCAGAAGATGCGGCGCAGAAAAGTAACTATAAGATACAAAAATATCTTTAATATGACAAAACTTGTTCGAGATGCAAGAGTTCTTCAGAGACAAAAAAGCATCTGTAAGATATAAAAATACAAATCCGGATGCAAAGCCGACATATTCCTGCTTGAACAGGTGCAATAATTAGGCTCTTATTGGAATTTACAAAAATGTGTGTTCATTTGAAATTTTAATCAGTTTTAGATATTTGCAAAAATTTAAATGAAAAATTTGAAGACAAGCCTCTAAGCCAGAGGGCCACATATATAATTTATGCCTAAATATAACGGGAACTATGGAAGACAGCCACAGCATCTACCAGAAAATCCAATCTATCAATTTATCGCTGGCAGTTCAGCAAGTATTATGGATACGTTGTTACTGCAGCCATTGGATGTGATTACGACTCGACTGCAGTTGCAGAGCAAAACGATCGTAGGGCCTGTATACTATACGGGCATGTTGGATGCCTTTAAAAAAATATTTCGCCAAGAGGGCTTAACAGCATTCTGGCGGGGCTTAGTGCCAGTTTTAGTAATTGATACGCCAAAACGTTCAATTAAGTTTCTGGTGTTTCATCAAACTAAGCCGTATTTTATGTTTGGCTCATCATCGCCATGCCCGTGGACTTATGCGTTGGCTGGTGGGATGGGAGGTATCGTAGAGGCGCTGATACAAACTCCTTTCGAAGTAATAAAGATTACACAGCAGGCTAGTCGTAAGAAGCTGCCCTCGCTACAGGTGGCAAAGCGTATAATTCGAAATGAGGGCTATGGTTTTGGAGGACTGTACAAAGGTGTCTCAACTTTGGTGGCTCGAAGTTTTGTCTTTAATGTCATATATTTGGGACTATATTGGACAGTTCGAGATGCTACACCTGAGACTAAACATCCATTTCATGACTTTTTGAGCCATTTGGCAATAGCTTGTGTATCCAGTTTAATGGGCTGTGTCATGAGCCTTCCACTAGATACAGTAAAGACACGGATACAAGGACCACAGCCAGTGCCGGGTAAAATCAAATACCGCGGAACGCTCAATACCGTGTTAATAATAACTCGAGAAGAGGGTTGGACGGCTCTATACAAAGGCATAGTGCCGGTCTCCGTACGAATGGTACCTGGCGGAGCTATTTTACTTTTAGGTTACGAATTTGTTAACAAGATTTTGGAATCAAAGTTTAACCATGAAATTTAATACAACTAAATTTTACAAGATCGTATGAAATAAACTGATACATAAGCTGCTTCTATGAATAAAAAAAAGTATATATATAATTATATATAAAAAAATTAGATTATCAAACAACTAATAGCAAAGCACAATTTTAAATACCTTTTTTTTTGCGAATTTCTGTGTGGGTACTGGGACGTGTTATAAGGTTGTGCCACAACTCTTTCTTATTTAAACTATTATAGCTTGAATTCGTGTTTTCAATGGCAACAAGAATAGTTATTGAAGCAAGCTAGATGACTGAAGTCGAAGCCTCTGGCTCATTTGATTTCGACATCGATAATTAGACAAGGCTAAATCGACTCGTTCTGATGAAGACCATGCCTTCTTCTGGCTATTACACACTTTTAATAAAAGCATTATGAACGGAATTGCCATTTTCATTGCAATAAGCAATAATAAATTAATTTATAATATTGAATGAAATATGATTGCATAAATATATTAATAAGCTCTCTGGATCTAGGTTCAACTAATTGCTGAGAGATTTCTATATTTCATTTCCACATATGACTTGCTATCACAGCAGAGCTGTTTGCTCTAGCAATACCATTGAAATGAAATGATTAACTAATAGAGAAGCAAAATAAACAAATTAAGCAAACATCGCAACTCACATGTGATGCTGGGGACAATTAAACAAGTTGAGCAACAAATCGAATCGTCCGGATGCAACAATAACAACAACAATATATCAAACAATAAATGTGTTTTGGCTTTTCTGGGCAACGAAAATGTCTCCAGGGTCAATTTCAAATGCATACGAATTGCCGCATGCACAGAGAGAAAGAGAGAGAGAGGGGAAGAGAAAGAGAAAGGGAGAGACACTCATACGAGTTCGAAATATACATAGATTAGTGTAATTACGAGTATAGCCATGGAGTGGAATGATGTCAATGTTGGCTCTAAGGCATTTCACTGCACTCATGAATTGCAGAGAGAACGAGATAGCGGGAATGCGTGAGTGAAAGAGAGAGAGAGAGACAGTTTTGGGCGAGTGTTTGGCATTAACAACATGATGCTGGTTACATTTTGGCAGATGGCAAATTCAGCTTTTGATTTCATTTCATTACCCATTGCAATTTCAACTATGAATAATTGAATATGTGCATAGCATACTTTAAGGCATCAAATTGCCATTGCCGTTGCCATTGCAATTGCAATTGTTTGGCCTTGTTGTTGCTGTTGTTGTTGTCATGCTTTTGGCTAATTCAGCTGGAATATGCTTATTACGCATTAAAACTAATTAAGCATGAACATTTCTGCTGACACCCGCCTCCCATCACCTCGCTGCTAGCCAATTGACAAAAGTTTGCAAATATTGTTGTTTATCTTTGATTGATGTCAGTTTTAAATTGTCAAACATTTAACATGGGCTCGTTGTAAGCTCTTAATACGCAGAGCTGAATGCATTGAAAATATGTATTAAATAGATGAAATGTGTTGATATAACAAATTATATATATATATATTATATATAAGATTATCAAAAAATATTATATATTATATAATTGTATAATATTTTTAAAATTAGTAAAATATATATAGAAGAAAAAGAAGCAAAAGGAAAGTGTGAAATATTTAATTTGTCGTATTTTATATTTAAATTAAAGCTGTCTCAATAGACAACATTTGACAGGATAAATTTATTTTAATGTTTATAATGTTCATATCAACAAAATAAGGCAATTCGATTTATCGATAAATGAAATCGATTTATTTTACATAACAGTTCTTTGTTTAAAGCTAATTTAAAGTTTAACCAAATAAAGCTGACAATGCTTTCTATAATTTTATTCTAGCATTCATTCGGCATGCGACAGATTTATTAAAACAGCTGTAAGTCATTTTGATTTTTGGTTTGTTGGTCAAATGAATCGCCAGCTTTAGCAGTAATTCTTCTAAAGATTATATGAAAAAATCGGTACATAATTAAATCAATTCGAATGCCCTAAATGCAGACCGTTAAGCTCACTTTTATTAAAATTTATCCAGCTATCACTTTAATTGCTTTTGACTCAATTAAGCCCCGCAAATGCCACGCATAATTCCAATAAAAGTGCCCAAGCACACTTGAAATTCAACAATGGCCAAACGCTCAATCAACAAGAGTCCAATCACTAGTAGCAAACAGAGCAAAAAATTGCTTTTTGGCCTTTTGAAAAATTCAGCATAAACAAATTGAGTTAACAGAAATGAAAAGCGGCCAATGGAAACTTAATTGTTGTCGCATTTCGCTTTATCTCTTTATCAATTGGTTACTTCAGCTGCCTCGACGCTGTTGTCTAGTCAATAAAATATGAATTATTTCAAATATTTTGGCGTACAAATAAATCAAATGCCAACACTCAGCATCAAAGAGAGTAAAATGGCAAAGAAAACAAAAAATAACAGCAAAAATATTTCGCATTTTCTTTTATTTTCTTATATATTTTTTTCGTCTGGTCACAAATTTTTTATCAGCACAGCACAAATTTCGTATACGTCATGTGATTGTGGTTGAATGCCTGTTTCTGTTAGTCTTGTTATTCTTGTTGTTGCTGCGGTTGTCTAAATAAATTTTTTATTGACCATGGTTAACGCTTCAGTGAGCAATAAGCAAGCGAGGGGCAGGCAGGCAGTCGAACGTTTGGTTTGGGTGGAATTTTCGTTTCACACCAACTGTGAAAAGCACAAAAACCACAGAGAGAATTTTGCTGGCCGCCAACTGCTGTTGCTGTTGCTGTAGCTGCTGGCCAACGCCTCGAAGCATGCCACAAGTTATGTTACACACATACACACGTATTGCCCACTCAAATGTGTGTGTGTGTGTGCGAAATAAAATGCTCATATTACACTAGTTATACAATTGTTGGACGTAAATATGATTAAGCCTGTGGCTGAGCCAAGTGGACCCAGAAACCAGCTAAAACTCAAAATGAAATGAAATAAATCTTTGAGCTTGTGTATGTGTCTTACCTTTTATTGTTATTTAGAAGTTTTACAACACTTTAACATAATTTATGTGTTAAATCGAGCAATATTAAAAACATTTTTTCTCTCTAAAAATCATTATATAAATATTTCCTAATTAGAAATATTTTAAAAATTTTATTTTAATTTTATAAGAAATTTATAAGAAATTTTTATAAGAAATTTATAAGAAATTTATTGTACTAAGCAAACTATTGTTATTATTAATATCTTAATATATACTTTATAATAATATTGCATTGTAGTAATTTGTGTCTTGCCTTAAGTCTCGCCGAACTAAAACTCAAATATTTATACTCTAAACTGAAGTTAAATTCCTAAATATTTTTGGTCAATAATGTTTTTTTTGTAGAGCATTCGAATTTCTTAACATAACTTTATTATTGAACTTTATTATTGAAAATTCATAACACGTTTCTGGTTGCCCAGTCGAAATGTGAGCGGCAGTCGAATTTTATTTTATTTCTTTTGATTTCGGTAGTATTATTTGTGTTTTTTCAATGGTCGTTGTCCCTGAAAGCTTAAAGCCGTAATGTAAAGTGCGGCGAAAATGAAATGAAATTAATATGAAGTTTGACTTAACGCCTCATAAATCATTGTCCAATTTTCATGTCGCATGCCCTGCAGCAAGCAGCACCAGCACCAGGACGAACAGGACGAACAGGGACAATCTTGTGCTGACGCTGGCCTGGCTGCCTGTAACACAAACACACTTAAAATGATTGAAATATATGTATGGCAGCTCTACATGCGTATCATACTGCTACATTGCAGCAAAATGCGACATATATATATATATATATATATATATATATATATATATATATATATATATATATATATCTATCTATATATATATGTATATATATATATATATATATATATATATATATATATATATATATGTATGGGAAATATGTATGTATACAAAGACAAGCTTCATATTGGCCAAGAGCGAAGACAGGAACAGAGCCGAAGACTGAAGACTTCCTCATTACACGCTTGTCACGTGCACATTTAACGATTCGCTGCACACACACACACACACAGTGACATAATTACACATACACGCCGGGAGAGACACCAACAACCGTGCATGACAGTCATTCATATTAATAATGTCGGTCAAAAAAAACATTACATAGTGCTAAAAAAATACTCAGCCGGCCATGCATACAAATTTCAGTTTAAAGTAGAAGAGATCATGGCTCTCAACTATGGCCTTATATACTCTTACACAAATTTAACTAAACTGTAATAATTTTGTTAAAACTTTTATATAAATTTATAGATTTTTGCAAGTTTTTCAACTTAAATTTAACAAGTTCTTATGCAGCTGCAGTTGCATATTTAATTTGCTTTGCAAATTATGCACAAGTCTATCTCTCTCCCTCTCTCTCTTAGTTTTCCTATCTGTGTCTGGCTTTCTCTTTACCTAGTTGCCAAAGTGAAATCTAAGCCTTAACACAATTTTCTAGTATTTTAGTTTAAAGCCAAATACAAAACAAAGGTCAGAAATAGTAAAAGTCAAATAAATTCTATAAGCTCTCTTCTTACTTTTAAGCCTTTACAGTACTTGATATGTTTGTGACTTTTAACAAGACTTGTAGAATAAATTATAATTTTTAATTTGAATAGATATATAAATATTTAAGAAACATTTTAGTAAATTTAAAAATTTATAAAGCATACGAAAGAAAATATATCTCTGGAAGAAAGTGATCAAAAGTTTATTGAAAAACAGAAATGGAAACAGAAAAACATATAACAATAAGTAAATAAATAAATATAATATAAAATAAATATTTTTATTTATTTATATAATATAAATAGAATTTATATAATAAATTTATATATATATATATATATATATATATATATATATATATATATATATATATATATATATATATATATATATATATATATATATATATATATATATTTAAACAAAATATTTCTTAATTATTATTATTCATATAATAAATATATTTATTTACTTATAATTAAATAAAATTGTTGCATTTATTTATAAATAAATATTTATTTAATTCAAGAAATTTTACTAAATGTATTTTGAAAAACAAGAA
This sequence comes from Drosophila eohydei, assembly GCA_035045825.1. Classification (NCBI taxonomy): domain Eukaryota; kingdom Metazoa; phylum Arthropoda; class Insecta; order Diptera; family Drosophilidae; genus Drosophila; species Drosophila eohydei. The sequence goes on along the minus strand of JAWNOT010000077.1, from coordinate 1,982,082 downwards.
AGTGACTAAACTTTAAAGCAACCTTTGCCAGCATTTTAGTGGCTTCCATTAAAACATTTAATTTCAATTTAATGTTTAAATTGCAGAGCTTGCCGCCCAAGTTCATATGCAGTAGAAAAGCATTAAGCCGACACTGGACCACTGACCATATGCACCACATGACGTCCCATTACACAGCCTCACACACCACGCACATACCACACACACTCACCCACATACACACGCACACTCAAATCTTGATACAGATAATTAAACATGCTGCGCACGTGCAGCGGCTGCTTTCAACATTTTATGCCCTGATATTTAAGCAAAAAAAAAAAAAAAACAAATAAAATGCATTGGGTGGGTTGGGGGCATGTTTATATGTCTGGTCTGCCTCATGGTCTGGGTCACAAATTGGACCACAAGTAGTGCCCAAAGTACGAACTAACTTTATGGCAAAATTCCTACAACACTGGGAACAAGAACCAAGCTAGTTATGCGTCTGCTGGCGATTTTTATTTATTAATTAAAGCGAATTTTACGTGTTAATGAAATAAATTGTGGAAAGCGTGTTCAACGGCAATGGGGGAAACATGTATTTCAGAAAATACATATATATATGTATATATATGACATCACTCTTATATGCTAGTAAAGAAACAATATTTACTATGCACAATTTGTGCAATCTGGAAAATGGGAAAACAAATTCATATCATGAAACTCGTAACTTAAATAGATTCAGATAATCCAAGGAAACCTGTCAACGCGCTGCATGGCTGTAGTTGCAACCGCAGTTGTCCTGAAACTGCGTCAGTTACCAACTATTCAACTGCTTTGATGCTGGTAAAGTTAAGCAGCAACATGTTGCGTATACGCCATGTTGCATCGAACCAAGCAACTTGTCGTGGCATGTTAATGCTTACAGCTGTTAGTAGAAAGCTAATTCATAACAGCTGAGCTGCTAATGTATAATATAGAAAAAGATTTTCTTAATTTCTATATAGCAATATTTTCATTATATATATTTGTATATAAGAACAGCTCAAATTCTTTTGCTGATCTTACAAAGAAAATATTTTTAAAAAAATCATAAAGCATTTTTGATTTGGTTTTAATTTTAATAATAATACTTTATATTAAAAAAATACATACACATCATTATATATCTAAAAAGCTTCAATTACTTAAGTTTATAAATATATATAATTTTAATCCTGTTATATTATATTATTAATAATTGATATTTAACAATAATTTTTAACAGAAATTTAATAAAGTAAAATTAAATAAATTAAAAAATTTGAAAAAAAAGTATATCTAAAAAAATGTGAGATATTATTTCTCACTCCATTACTGCAATTAAATTTAAATTTTCTGCTCACAAAAAAATATTTTTCTATTCATCATATGACAAAAATTTGCGATACGGTAACAAAATAGTTGTCTATTAGATGCACGATGGCACACAGTTAAATATTTACCTAACCCATAAATCTATAAAATTTAATTTTAAGCAAATAAATCAAAGTCAATACACACACTGCCTAACATACATATTCGGTCACGTATAAAATAATAATGTTGTGTGGCATTTAGTGTGTAAAATTTAAGCTTCACTGTTTACACATGACAAATAGAAACAGAATTCTTCCATAATTTACGAGACAACTGCAAATACCAAAAGGTTACGTCGAAAGTGAAAATTGTCCAACAATTTTCAGTAAAGGCTAAACCGCAGCCGGCTTAAAAAAATCAACTAAGAATCTTGTTGCCGCAAAACTAATCAGAAATAAATGTGCAGAGCTGAACCACAACACTTGCCAAAGTATTTTTCATCAAATGTTTATCTCATATATAAATATAAATATATATATATAGATATATATATATACAGCTTTGTTGCAGATTAACAAAAATGTTTGCATATCTTTAAGCTTTGCCCAGAGCTACACTTGCTGTAACTGTTGTCTGGCTTAATGTTGCCATTAGAAGTTTTGGTTGTTGAGTTCTTGGCTTGTTTGCAAGTCATTAGAAAGACTTCATTAGGAAGGCTGCTTGGCCAGCTCAGCTGATGATAGCACAGTGTTTACTAATGATTTCAGCAAAGGAAACTTACTAAATTTAGTTACTGACCGGATTCTGAAGAAAATTTACAAAAAAAAATATATATAAAACTGTTTTTAATTGTGAATATGAGAAGTCAAAGAGTGAAGCACTAGGGAATAACTGAGCAAATGATAAACCGAGCACGCCGTACGCACACACCTTATAGATACTATAGGGACTACACTTAATAGGGACTTTCTAACTGAATGTAATATTTTCATTTTTGATCTTTCATTTTTAAGACTTTAACGATAGCCTGAACACATTGAAACACAATACTTTTCTACCATAGCTACATAGCTTTATCCCTGACTTTAAAATACCGGAACGCCAGTGAGCTGAATATTCAACATTCCTGATTCGATGATAGCTTGAAGACACCTGAACACTGAAACATAATACATTTCTTCTACAGCCACACACACACTTCACATAATATTTAATATACTAAAAAACTTACTTATAGGTAGTTCCCAACTATAAAATACCCAGAATGTCACATCTAGCTCATTCTTAAACATTTCAACTTCTTGAACATATATCAAATATATATATAATAAATTGGTTTCTACTTCTTCTTTTAAATTGTATATTTTATATACATATTTAGATAGCATTAGGTCTTCAGAACCCGTTGGAAATATTAGCACTGTTACAACCCATGCAAATAATCGCTTTTGGCATCATGAGTATTATCATCATCATTATGCTCATCAGAATGATGATGAGACAACCCTTGTGAGCACTGACGCAGTTGCATAACTTGCACAATTTATGCATGAGAGCAGCACAGAGTTAATCCTACAAGATGCCAACGTGCGTTGCCAGACATTCAAAATGGGGGCAAATTCAGAAGGTTTGGTAACGCTCACTCACTCCCTCTCTCTCTTTTCAACGCTCGCTCTGTCCCTCTCGCTCACTATGTTGTTATTTCTGCGTAAGCACAACAGCTGAACGGGCATTGTTATTAACACCAAAATGACAAACAAAAACAATAACAAAAACAACAGAATGCAAGAAGCAGCTGTCTGCTAACAAGAACAAGGATTTCAATTAAATCCCTAAAGCAAATGTTCGAAGTTCAGTGCGAAATGAAAATGATTTAAATTAATGATAGAATTATCGTCTCTTTCTATCTCTACTCTTGAAAGCAGCTTCGATTTTAGCTAAAACACAACGATTTTTACTCGAATCATTGTTTTTCTACTACTTCGTTTTGTTTTTGGCCCAACGGAAAATCCGACAAATTTAATGGCGGCACAATGAAAAATCACTGCCGCATATGTCCGGCCAATAACTGACATTATTGACTGTTAATATCCGAGCAGCTCGCGACAATAATGGAGAATGACAGCTGACCAAAGCGTACACGAAGTGTGTATACCCTTCAATGTGGGCGTCTCAAAGAATTTAGCCGAGAGAAGTGTATCCATTATATATATTATACATTATGTACATTATATATATATTTATATATATCGATCAACAACAGCTATTATAGATTATTTTTGCCATGAGATTAAATTGTAAAATTTATTACAAGTTCAGCACCGATTAAAATAAGAACAAGCATTTAAATTAGTTTAATTTTAATTAAATATAATAAAATATTTAATTAATTTAAATATATTTTACATTTTATTAATTAATATGGATAATTATTGAAGTCTTTTTGTATATATATCGATAGCCTTAAAGGTGCCATATTTCAGTTTCAATAAATTAAAAATTAAAAACTAAAAAAAAATAATTTTTTTTATTCATTTTATTACTTTTTAAATATTTACTTAACACTAAATAAATTTAATTATATAATTTTAATAAATTGTTATAATTATTTATATTCTTTCGTAATTATATCGGTAGCTTAAAATATGCAGTACTTCAGTTTAAATGAATGAAAAATTAAAAAATAAATACAAATAATTTAATAAATGAAAATAATAAATTTTTTTATCCATTTGCCTTGGTTTTATTAACATTTCAGAAACTTACGCAAACCAGGTAAAAATCGGCATAGTATCCGTATTTGGGCAGTGGTCTAAAAGCGTTGCAAGTGCAACATTTCAATAACTGAAACGCCAATTAAAATTGTACAATGGGTTCGCAGTGCTCGGTCAGAAAGTTGGCGGCGGGTCTGAATGTCAGTTAAACGAGCAAATAGTCAAAAATAAACACACACACAGACAGAAAGGGACATCTGCATTGGTGTGGCAAGCAGACAGGCGCACATAAATGCATATGTATATATATATACATATATATGTCTCTCTGAATATGTAAAGTCGACGGCAGACAGATGCAGCGACATCCTTGCCATGCACATCCTGCCATATCCTGATGCATGGCTGATATGCGCTGGTAATTGGTATTGTTTGCCCGAACGCGTGGCCAGCGAGCTGCAACCATAGCCGGACAGGCACACACACACTCACCCACACACACACACACACACACACAACGCTCATGTACTTTTGCACCTTGACGTCAGTTGAAAAACGAAATAAAAATAAAACAAACCCAAAAAAATACACATGAAAACCAATGTCATGTAAATAGGCCGCAACTGGGGCAACTATAACAGAAGATGACTAACAGAGGGAGACAATTAAAAAGGGAGACAGAGAGAGAGAGAGAGAGAGGCTGTGACTGCGTGCTGCACATGCATTAATAAGTATTCATTAATTTTATTCTATAAACCAACGCATGACATGCTTAAGAGGGAGCTTCGCACTGAAGACAATTGCTAAAAATATAAACAACTAAGAGCAGCAATTAATCGACCAATAAGAGGCTATAAAAGGAACTCTTCAATATCTGCTTACTCATTTTTTTTTTCTTTTATGATATCTGAATTTCGCTAAAAGTCAAATGAAATAAATCATTTTTATTCTCCATTGCAATCATAGCCAATATGTGAAGTTGCTTGCACGTTTTGTTATACAGTAGTAAACATCATTTGCTGAAAGTTTCATCATCATTTAGATACAATGAATTCAATTCAAAATGTCGCATGTGTATAAATGAACGCTGACTTTATTCATGCTTTTTGTAAGATTTAAAATTGTATCTGAATTATTGGACTCCAAGAAGTTGTCATGTATATGATCGTGCTCTTCGCAGCCAGAGTTTTCGGTTGCTGCAGAATTCAAATTCCATAATTCACTCGGATGCCATGTGATCAAAATTGCTAAATGATCTCGATTGTACACTTGCTCTCTTTATGCCTTTTAGTTTTTAACATTAGTGATGTAAATGGTAATCTTCATGACTACAATGGACTACAGTGGACAACAGTGGACTACAGTCGAAATAAACTTGAATTGGGACCTGCAAAAAGATATAGATTTTAAGCGCTTTCATATATACGAATAGACGGACGAATGTACAGACGCACAAGGGTAGATCGACTCAGATCGCCCTCCTGGTAAGAAAAATATATACTTTATCGCCTGAAATATCAAGAAGCCAGCTCAAGCCTGACTGTTTACAGATTGTGATTCATTAACATTAAATATTAAGGCCTTTCTGAACTGTTGCAATATTTAACTCAATCAGTAAGCACGAAAAATCAGATTTCAACTCTCCATTTCTATTTTCAGTTTCGATGTCAAAGAACTGTCCTAGGCGCACAGTACGATGAACAGGGAGCTGAAGAATAATTTCACTTTAGATTCAATCATTTACTTACAAAATATGAAGTCTATCTATCCTCAATGATTTTATTTTAAACCAAAAATTATATTAAATAATTGTAAAAATTATTTCAGCTGAAATCAAAAATCGCCACAACAAGCAAACGCAATTTCTGCTATCGTGGCCAAGAGCAAGTTTATATACAATTTATGAAGGCATCTTAAACAAAGTAAACTCTTGACTTTGGCTGCAATATGTACCTGCAGCTTATGCATATTGAGCGCAGCTGTAACTATCTCTATCTAGCTGCTTCAATCTGGCAGCCAAAACAATATTCAGCGAAAACTTGGCCACAGCACAACACGTTAACTGGGAAAACCAATTCAACTTTCACGTTCGCATTGTTTGCCCAAGCACGAAAAGTTATTAAGATCCATAGACGTGATTTTGCATGTTTTAAAAAAGTAGAGAAAAAACAACAACAACGAAAGCGTAGACAAAGATGCAGATACGCTGACTCCACAGCGTTAAATATGTTTATACAGATAGATAGATAGTTAAAGCACAATTTCCATTAGTACGATGGTTAGTACGGACAGGCCAAATGCCTGGAAAAGGAAAACTTCAGATTTCGAGGAAACCCAAGTAGCAACTACGACCGGCTATAGCATTGACACGCCTGACAAGAATTGAATTAAAACTTTTCTCTAAAGGACCAGCTGGCAAAAAATACAAAAACAAAAAGGAAAGATGAAAAATGCGCCGCTTTTCAATTTTCATTGTGGCCAAAAAGTTTCAGCCACGAAACGCGCATTTAAATTGATTTGTAATTCGTGGTTAATTCAGATGACGCTGAACACCGCACACAGAGCATTGCCCACTCTTCTGGCCTACTTCAGACTTTTTTTATTCAGTATACGCCGCGTTGGTTTTTCCTGTTCATGTTATTAACGTAATTTGACACTGAAAGCCTGACAGCTGCGAGAAAAATGTTCTCTTTGGTAAATGGGCGCTTAATTGCTAATGAGCTTGGCAGTCTGGGCATTGGGTAGGCACCGGGTCTGACATTGCATACATTAAATATTGATTTAATTGTTAATTTGTCACAAACTCATAAAAATCACAAAAAAAAAGATAAAAATAAATAAATAAATATTGCTTTGTGGTTTGTCTAGCAGTTGTTAAAGTGCGAAAATCATATATTCATTATGTGGGATTAAAACGAAACGAATATTGAATAAGTGTCGTTAGAAAGTTTAATTGATCTGTCAAAGGGATTCAAGCTGAATTTAATAAACCATTTTTTATATATATATTAAATATAAATTTTAATATGCATATGGCATTTATAATATATATATATATATATATATATATATATATATATATATATATATATATATATATATATATATATATATATATATATAATATATATATATATTTATTTGACATACTGCTAAACTGGATTAGAACTAGACATTGCAGCATCGATACTATGAGTGCTCTTAGAGGAACTTAAGGGGAGAGATAATTCTTAAGCACTTCCACGTTTAAGCTATGATTAGGCATATAATGTCTTTATTCTAATACCGCAGATTAAAAATTAACAAACATTTGTAGCTCATTTTGCATATATCCACTACTGAGTGGCTTTAAAACTTTCTGCAAGTGCATGCAGTAGTCTCTTGACTCCAAGAATTATGTTATTTAAGGCACAAACATTTATTTTCATTTTTATTTTTCAAGTTATCAAAGGCGTCTCATTATATTCTCAGATTACGTGTACTAAATGAAAAGTCAGAAATAAAATGTATTGATTTCAACTATTATTTGTATGGCACTGACTACTCGGAGCTTCCAGTGCATTCCTGCACTTGCATAGTATGTAAACCTAAATCCATATTATTAAAGTGACTTTGACAACTCTTGAATTCATCTATAAAGAGCTGCAACTGATATATAAAGACACTCCTGAATTCCATATCGTATAAAGTGTATATCATATAAATATCATCGATTTGACTCGACACGACTCTTCTCGACTGGACTTGTCTCACCTGGACTGGACTTGACTCTTCCAGTTCAGTCTTGACTACTTATCAAATGCATGCTTCAATTAATTATCTGTGGTATTTGTGTATCAACTCAGTCTTAATAAACGCAACATAGATAAATCTTTAAAAATTGTTGCATCTTTCGCCCAGAGGTCGGCAACACTTTTGGTCCGTTGTTGCTGCTGCTTCCGTTGCTATTGCATTGAGGCATTTAATTGATTGATTGCCGTTCGTCTATGTCTGCTTCGATTTCGACTGCCCAGATGTCACGCCCATTCCCGGTCCGCCCATCGTCACCCCTACCCTAAGCCATGTTTCATAACCCATGGATTTTTCCCTCTGACTGTTGTTATCAAATCGACTTCATGGACCCACATAACAGACGTCGTCGTTGTTGTTGCTGCTGTTGTTACTGCCAATTAGTGTCGGCGCGTCATGTGTGTATGTGTGTGTGTGTGTGTGTAGGTGTAGGTGCGTCATCAATTAATTTTTGTATTGTTGTTTTCGTTTTTTTGGCACAAAATGTTGCATTTGCTGAGAGTTCGGGGAAGCCGGGTTTTAGGGTAACATCGACCCCAATATGGTCAGCGTTATGTGGCAGATTGCCCGTGTTTCCAAAAGGTAACCATGTTGACTGATTGGTTTTTCGAATCAATTGTTTGCTTCTTTTTGGCAGGCAATGTGCTCTACAACTAAGTTTTGTTATGGAAAGCTGACGAATTTATATAACTGCATGCAATAGTTGGGGTGGGCATTTGGGGGTGTCCAGCGAGTGTTATGTATGTGTGTATGTATGCATGTATATTGGCTGTTATTAAATCAATTTTGTAGTTGTCAGAAATGTGATTTAGTGATTTCATGCACATGCAACTCAGAATGTTGACTTTGCTTCAAATGAAATAATTTAATTGAATTTCAATTTTTTTTTGTCGATGGTTTTGAGATAAGATATTATCCAAAGAAAAAATTAAATAAATTAGTAATTATTAAAGAACACAATTTGTAGACATTTTTAGTTTAAACTGTATACTATCATCAACGATAATAAAAAGTCGAAGAGCAGATCAACTTATTCAATATAGACTGTTTCATGCTCAACGTCAACTCGATAGAATTTCAAATAAAGATCAGTTCAGCATAAAACTTTGTATCTCACTAATCTGACTAAAACATAAAGTGTGCTATCTCAATTATAATAATTATGTTTTTTTTCATATTATCTTTTTGATAAGATATGATAAATTCAATAATAAAATAAAAAAGATTCACACCTAATTTGACTCTACCTATCTGCGGACTTGAAGTTCAGTTATATAATATGAATGATATATATAATATGAATGATATATAATATGAATATATACAGTACAATTCACCTGATTCAAAATATTCTTCATTTGGCATATATAAACTGATTACTCAGAATAGATAACTTACAAATATAAACAAATACTTCTTATCTTATCGCAAAGCTGTTGATGACCTCAGTTTATCTTTACTGCACACACTTGCCACTATAAACCACAAATAGTTCGGGGTAAAGAGAGCCTAACTGTATAGGGCGTGTGTTCAAATGTATTAAATTGTGGAAACAGCTGAAATTTGACCTGGTGCTCTTGATTTTGTCTGTGAATACAGCCAAAGAGCAATTTGCATACAAACAATTTAGTTCTAATTATCTATTGAAGAGCAAATACTTAAAATCGCAGCAGATATATGATATTCAAAATTCAGATTGCCTTACTTTTAGCCATTCCAAATAGAGCACACCTACCTCAGTTTATAACTTAGCATCTTACTCATGCAGCTCGCGGTGGGGCACTGACGACTTGACTTTTCTTAGTCGTTATTATTATGTACTGTATATATTAAATATCTATAACTGTTTTTTCGATATAATCATTCGATTGTATTTATGAAAAAGTATCTGTCTACAGACTTCTATTACCTGAATAAATGTATACAAACTGGATAAACAAACGCAGCCAACTTTTTGATTTCAATCAGTTGTCGTTAAAAACTTCGAAGTGCAACATGTCTAAAGAACTTTTGATATATCTATTGATTTTATTGCAAGTTATTTGTTTGCTTGCTGGTAAGTGCACATAGAGCTGAAAGACTAGCAAAGTATTTACCATCATTTCATTAATTCAGCCAAAGAAGATCAGAAGTTAAAGAAATTCATCAGAGATATGAGAAGGCAATTATTTAATCTGCTTGAGGACTTACAGCATAATTAAGTTTATTATTTGTTTATTATTTAATATATATATATATCAAGATAATGAAACGTTTTGGTTAAATATATATTTATACACATTTGTATATTGTTTTTAAGTCTTTCATTTATTGTTAACGAAAACCATTTGCTGTTGTCATGCAGTAAATTTATTCATTTCATATTTTACCTATTTAATTCCGGGCATTTGGTTCTTAACAGAAATCGCTTTGACCAAAACATTGATAGCGCAGCTGAGTCACAAATGCGAAATAGTAAGAATTTTATTCGATTCGAATTAATAATCTTATCGCAAAGTCAAGAAATGTGATAAGCCAGACGATTGGTTAGGCAATATCCATGAACATGTTAACGGTTTCGTTGATTGGCATTCACACCTGTATTCTAGGCATAGATCTTGGCCAGCGTTAGGGCCAAGACAGTGGCCACTATTGTGTAGTGGCTGCTGCTCATTTTGCCAGCTGGATTCTTGTTGCACTTATCCCCGGAGCAGACAGTGCACTTCGCCTTTCTCCAGCTGGAAAATTCTGGCTTAAGGGGCAAATTACAAGCGTTCACATCGGGATGAATGCAGCCATGCAGCTGATGCGTAATTGAATTGTCTAAACAAATGCATAACGATGTCATATTACAAGTATTGACAGTTAACTATCATAACTACTTACTATTCGGGAACGTGTACTTAAGGGCCAGGCAATCGAATCTATAGCTGCTTAGATTCCGCACATTCTGGTGGTAAACGCCCAAATAATAACTCGTCTCATTGGCTGCGTTATTGTTGCAGGTCGTTTTTTTCGCACTCTTGCAATCATTTGCATTTATGCATGTGTAACAAGTCAAGGAGTTGGCTACGATTTAAATAGGTGTCATTAATACGTCTACCGCCCCAATCAAGTCAACTCACCCAACTGCACACAGACTACAGCAATCAGCAGACTGAAACACAAGCTTTTCGACATCATTTTGATATTTTGCGAAGTGCTTTTCTCATCTATTGAGTCTCTACTGAATTGCTTGCTCTATCACGTTAACGTTTTATATTCGGTGATTAGCTCACTCTCAAAGTTGGCTTATATTCAGCTATTAGCTCACTCTCTGCGTTGGCTTATCTTCACGAAACGCAAGAGATTGTACCGGAATCATACACTTATAACAAAACTAGTTCAAGTCGTGTAAAACATTATTCTACCTATTACGCACATTTTGCAAGCCCTAAGTTCGCGCTTTCAATGAATTTAAGGTTTAAAAAACTTAAAAATATATATCTTTTTTATCTTAATGTTAATGCAAAATTTTTTTAATTGTTCGAAAAGTTATCATGCTTAAATCAATTTTTCAAATTATTTTTTAAATATTTAAATTTATGTTAAGAAACTTATATAACAGTAATGAAAAAGTATATTTTTATAAGATTGATTTAGAATACAGATTATGTAACATATTTGAACACATGTTTTCAAAAACAAAACAACAAATCTTTCGAAGCTTTGCATAATTTTGGACAATTCCATAATTTCAAGAAGAGCTTGAATTATTATCAGCTTAAATTATATCAGAATAACAAAGTATTTTTCCCTATTTAGCATTTATTTAAATTAATAAATACCTTCAGATATTAAATATTAATAATTAAATATTAAAAATATTAATAATTAAATATTAAAAATATTTATTTCAAATCTATTTCACACGTACTTTCTAGCAGACATCTTATCAATATATGAAAGCTCCCATTTTTGCTTGTCTTATTTTACCTTATCAATGTACATATGTACACAGCCGATCAGTTGGTTTTTGAAACCCAAAGCAAGATGAGTGCAATTCTAAGTAACGAAATTGAGTTGGGAGAGGTAAGCACTTATAATAAATACTAAATAATTGACTGATGACTGATGACGAAAACGGATACACTACATAGAAACTTGGAGAAGGTGCTTTCGGAGTAGTGCGGAAAGGCACCTATAAAGGCAAGGAAGTGGCCATCAAGACCATACTGGGTAGTATCGAGCAGCAGCGTATGCAACGCGAACCCTTGTACTTGACAATGGTCAAGAGCCATCCCCAGTTCGTTACATTATATGGAATTTGTTTGAAGGAAACTGAAACTCTGTTGGTTATGGAGTACGTTGCAGGCGGAAGCTTATTCGACTTTCTGCATAAAACCAAGGAAGAATTAAAATTCCCCAATGCCATTAATTTGTTGCATCAAGCAGCTCAGGTAAGTTGTCAACTTATATAATCAGAATGTTGTTCTTATCGTCGCGGATGCACACCGTTTCATGTTCTATTTTTAGGGCTTGGCTTATCTACATTCGCTTTCGGAGAAATCTGTCATTCATCGTGATGTTAAGACGCTCAATATGCTGCTGGACGTCGAGCGAAAAAACTTGAAAATTTGTGATTTCGGTTTCGTAAGGCAGGTCGGATCTCACATGACTAAAGAACGGGGCACTTATGCATATATGGCACCCGAGGTATATGTAAACATATATGATTAAGCTTGCCACTTATGCACAATTGATTATACTCAGGTGTTCAATGATGAACATTACACAGACAAATGTGATGTGTACAGCATGGGCATTACGATCTGGGAAGTTCTGGCGCGTAAGGTTCCCTATTACGAACTTGATAACATAAGAATATATGAATTCGTTACTCAAATCGAGAATGGTATGTATTTAAATGCATTAAGTGTACAATTTTATAATTTTATTTGACTCAATGCAGGTGTACGTCCCTCTCTGAACGACTTATCGGATTGCCCGGAAGAATTGAAAACTTTCATTAAAAAATGCTGGGCTGGAAAACCTGATGGTCGTCCCACCATGCAGCAAGTCGTTGTTGAATTGGAAAAATTTTTGGATAGCTAATTATGCAAGCTAATGATTCGGTGTCTTATAACATTTATATAAGTACTGCAGCTAATCTGAATTAATCAGAATTACTTTTTTAATTTTGAAATGAGCTTTGCTAACATATATGAAAAATAATAGTTACTCTTTCTGGATAAGCCAAGTAACCATGCAGCATACCTTGCATTTTTCTTTACCATTTTTGCTTGTGTTTCTTCTCTTTTCCTCCTTGCTGACTGTTGATTCGAATATAGAGCCAAGTGTTACCAAGTGGCCAAGGAAACAGTCGAATATCTAGATGAAAAGGCTAAGCTAGTTTAATGAGTCGCCCACGACTTCTTTTCTGGCTGTGATTGTATGTATTTGTCTAGAATTCGTTAATAATTATTAAATAACTCTCCTTTTAGCAATAGATTATAGCTCAGATATAATTGCAATTGGCAAGTTCTTCGATTCATATTGACAAGCGATCTTCTTCCATTCAACTGCACAGAAATAGAGCTAATTCTCATGCTCATACAAAATAAATTTTTCATTCTGAATACTTAAGAAGCTTTCCCAAGAATAGGTGCTCTTATATAAGATGCTCCGATTAGGTGCTATGAATAATAAAAGCTTAAGAGAACTTTCAAAAAGTCGACTCATGCGAAGATAAGCAATTTTATTGTAGTCCATGTTGAATGAATTTTTTTCACCTGAGAGAAAGTTCTTTTTTGAGTTAAAGCATTGACTTAAAGCATTGCAAATAGTTTCACTATCAAGCAATGTCAATAAGCAAAAGCAGTTAAGAAGATAACAAATTGATCGCTTTTCGCTTTTCGCTTCTCCAAATCCATTCCATAACTTTCTTTTCTTTTCAAGCTCAACTCATCATCAGACTCAACAAATATTATTGAAAATTTGACTTTCTCAACAACTTTATCTTTTTCTTTTAGTGTATTATCTTGGACTGCCGATGTTGTCTGTATAAAAGAAGCTATGTAAATATGCTCTTAATAAACTAAAACAAAAAAGTGACTCATTCGTAGATAGTTTGTGACTCAATCAAAGCCAATAACACTAATAGCCAGAACTTAATTTGATAAAAAAGGCTAATATAATAAACTTTTAAATTTAAAACTTGATAAAAACGATTCAAAAAGTTTTTTTATGCCATGATAACGCATGCTATTTCCTTACTATCTATAAGAATCGATTACTTCATTCGGTTCTTAGGCGTTGCTTGAATACAACAAAGAATGGCCACATTCAGTTTCTTTTTTAAATTCTTTTATTGATCATGAAATCAAGATATCATCGATGATTATTGTTGAATTGTTGGCAAATGACTTCTTGTGATTCAAATGCAGCTCACGACAAATTTGGCTAACAGCCTTGTTGCCGGCTGCAAGCTCAGTCAGTTAGGAGTTGGGGGTTACGTCACATGCATTGCCGTCTGCATGAAGGCAGCACAGCAACTTATGTGCTGTGATTCTGTCTGCAAGCTGAAGCATTCACTTTTTTAGAACAGTTCAACCAAATTAACTTTTGCTCATATTCATGCACTTGTAGTCGGCTAGTTAGGGCACATTTCTGTGCATGGTAATTAGCAAGTCGCTGGTCGCATTGGCTATGGCTAGACTGCCGATCCATTGACTAAGTATCTATTTAGAATCTTAATCGAAATCAACTCATCGAACACTTCATTATAAACGATATATTTAAGCTAAGTTCATGATGTCAACCAATTCATGGAGTGAAAGACGTATATTGATTTTTATCTATTTCACAATGAACGGACTTGGAAATGGAAACAGAATGGTAGGAGCTTTCGATAAATCGAGTCTGTACTTTCTAGACTTTTGTCCACCTTGAAGGTAAATCACTATCTTTATTTGTCTTATGCGCTTATGCGGGAACTAAATATGGTGGAGGTGCTGTTAGTCTTCAACAAGTGAGCCACAAGCGTGTTGTTATCGCAGCAAATGGAATACTGATAACGTTTGCTCGAAGTTGACTTCTTTGTGGGGGTTCTCGATGCAGGATAGAAGTTGCTAGATGCTACGTCCCGTGCCAAGGGGGCAAGGCGAAAGTCACTGCTGATTGATGCAATGAAACGCTATTACAGAGCTTGCTTGGAGGGATCCTGACTGCCCCACCCCATTATAGATTGATCAACACTTTTATATTCTACAGATTCAAAGCTGTGCATTTTTTAATTTGTATTTATGAAAACATATTTCTTATACGAATACTTTGGCCAGGATGAGCAGCAACGCTGAAGCCATAATGGTAAAGCTGCTCTTGCTAAAAGTGCCCGCCGGATTGTGATTACAATTGTTGTAGTTGCAAGTGCGACAGGATTTAGACCAGCTGTAGGCGTTAGTCGCGTTCAGATTTAGATTACATACTGGTATGGCGCTGTAGTAACAGCCGAGAATCTCTTGGACCTTGACGTTGTCTGAGAAAGTAATGCAAATGATTAAAATGCTCAAGCAGAAAATTTCACATTGGCTAATTACTTGAGGCGTAGAAATAGGTTAGATTCACGCACTTATAGTCATAGGTCACAATGGAAGGCACATTGCTGTGAATGGCACTCAGCCAGCTACTGGTCGCATTGGCAGTTTGTACATTGCAGTACTGTGAGCTGGGATAGCGACAGGAGCTCGGCGAGTTGCAGGTATAGCACGACAGACCCTCAACTGCAGCTGGGATATGGAAAAAAATTATATCACTGACTGAAGACGCGCGTCATCTTTGATTAGTTCTCACCAATCTGCTGGCCCACAAGGGCCGCAACCACCAGAGCTAGAATACACTTCATCCACATGTTACTGTCAGCGGCTAACTAATCGAACTGTTCACCAACTCATCTGCTTTTACGTCAAATATTTAAATATTCAGTCTGCCGATAAGATAAGATAGTAAATAAGTATTTTTATTTTATTTTTTTCAGTGCTTTGGTGAGTCAACTTAAAGGGGATGTCCACTTATCAAAGACATATAAATAAATGAGCTTTAGCCGACCTCCTCTACAGATAAGCATATGTACACAAACGGCCTTACATATATATATATATATACATATATATATACGCCCGTTAAAATGCGTACGGAGAACCAAATAAATAGTGAGACATTGCACACTTCGTTAACGATTAATAAAAAGTTGTTCATAAGGAAACCATACCATGTTATCGATGGCACACCTTTTACGGGTTGCTTTATGAATAATGTTAGATTCAGGTGTATCGGGCAAATCACAATCATTCTCAATAAATGACATAATTTACCCAATGCGAATCAGTCAAGTTTAGGCGTGCTCCAATAATTTGTTTTGTGTAGCTCAAACATATAGACTTCCGATATTGAGCGATTCCATTATATTTCTTATTTGGAAAAATAACCCGGTATTCATTAATATTTTACTGACTTCAATAGCTTCGAATTTAGCTGAAAGCAAAGTTGTCAAAGTAAAATCTGTACGAGATCTAAACAAAAGCAACTAAAATTCTGCAGAGAAGGCCAACCTCAATTACTGATGTGTGTGCTGTTTGTAACAGATAAAAGAAGGCGTGGCAGACCCCATCAAGTATATGGATTCTAGATCAGGAAGACAAGCCAAGTCAATTTAGTCCTGTCCGTCTGCGATCTCGTAAATCTATAGAAATCTTAAATGTTTGTTCCTGCATACCATACGCAGACCAAGTATCCCTATTATCGATAAAAATCGATATTGGGATTGCTTTTTCCAACATAGCTAGGTTGCTAGTAGCGAATAAACAAGCTTTGCATATTTTGGATTTGTGATATCCCCCAAAAGAATAGAGTTGAGAGTTTAGGGTATCTGCTAGTCGGGCATTCCCGACTCTAGCGCTCTGCATTCTTTATATTTGGATTCGATTTACAAATATTTTGTTTTGTTTTGTTTCTAGAAGGCAAATTTAGCTACGATCAAGGCCATAGCTGTGATCATAATGGTGTAGAGGCTCTGGCTAGAAGTGGCCGCCGGATTGCGATTGCATTTGTCAGTCTCGCAGCTGAGGCAGCCTTTCTTCCAGGAGTCGCTATTAGATGCGTTTAATGGTAGAATACAAACAGGGATGTCGGGGTGATGACAGCCCAGATATTCATGGATCTTGGACCTGTCTGCGAATTGCAAATGGAAACAGTTATAGCAATCAAACGGCCACTTGCATCAAGTGAGAACTTACTGTTTTCAAAGTAATATGTGAGGTTCATGCACGAGAAGCTGCTGCTGCTGCCGACGACGGGCACAAATTTGTGAATGGTATTCAGCCAGACGGTGGTCTCGTGGGCTGTTGCATCAGAGCAAACCTGAGTGCTGGGACTAACACAGCTAGCAGGCGAATTACAGCTGTAGCAGGTCAGGCCGTTCACTGAAAGATTCCATATTGATTTATGCGCAGTGTTTAGACATGTCAGACGCAATTCTCACCAAACTGTTGACCACCAATGACCGCCAGCACTAGACCAAATATCAACTTCTGCCACATCTCGTTTAGTACAACTTCCAACCAAATCGATCTAACGAAAATTGACAAAGCCTTTCAAATCGTTTCGATTGCATTAGGTAAGTTTTTGGCTTGTATGGTATGGTAATAAAGATTAGATTGGCTATCTGGAAGTAGTTTGAAATGGTATAGATTTCTCTCTCAGTATCTCGGTCTAGCTCTCTCGCGCTCCCTTATCTACTTAGCATGAAAACACAAACATTTCGTTCACTGCAAAACTGATATAATCAACAAATTAATCTCAACAAATCATGTCAAATAAGATAATAATTATAATTTGATTTATTACATTTATCGCATAATTTAAAATATCATTTTTGTATTTTCTTTAAATTAAACTTTGATTTGATAAGTATAATTAATCAAAATATTTTTATTATATTGAAACTCTCTCGTATGCTTAATGCAGAAGCATAAATGATTGATCAAATTCAATTATGAAATGCGAAAAAGTTTATAAAATACTTTCACGTTCTTAACCAACTGTAGGTATTTGAGATCTCTTAAAGCTACCAAACTACAAGTTTATAGTAAAAATGCAATATGCAAATGCATTTACGAGCAAAACAACAAAGCTCGCAAAAAAGTATAAAAATGTAGCAGGCAATTTGCAATTGCAAACACGTCTTAATGTCTAAAGCCCAATATCAAGTATTTGCCATAACAAATAAACAAACGTAGAAGGATAAGCAACACGGGAACAAAATAAAATAGAAACAAGGGACAATGTTTCAAAAATTGAAAAGCATATATCAGCATCCTGGACATGTCACGCATAACTAAATACAAAACATACAGAAGAAAAAAAGAGAGAGAAAGAGCCACAGAAACAGATGCAGGATGCGAGAAAAAAAATACAAAAAAAAAAAAAAAACAAGAAGATGAAGAAGCATAAGCTTCTGCCAAGGATACGTAGAGGATATTAAATGACAGGACAAATGGCAGGATCCGTATGCCAAGCTGAGTAGCAGACTCCTCGAAGGTAAACGAAATGCGCAAATCCTGTGAACAATACCAAGCGACAAACAACAAATAGCTGCGGGTTAGATTTATAAACATACAAACACACACACACACACATATATATATATATACACATATAGATAAACAGGAGAATTACAATATGCTTTTTTAAAAATTAGAAAAACAACGTGCAATAGTCAAGGCATGGCGAGGCATGCCACTCGCCTGACAGGACAATAATATTGTGATAGAGGGGCCGCCGGTCTGTGGCCCTGTGGCTGGGGCAGCAGCTCGCAAGATAAACACAAGCCCCGCAGCGTTGGCGGTCGGTGTGCGAGGTGCGTTTCACAATTGTGGCAAAAGTCGCTGGGGCGCCTTTGCGCCTTCGGCTGGCAGTTCAGTTATTTTTTGGGTGGGCGTGGCAGTGGCACGTTGCAACGCAAACAGAGTGCTATGCGAGCCTTTTCTTATTGTGCTGCGAAACTAGACAACTGGATGGCATGTGCATTGCATTAATTTTCCGGTCACGTATCCTTTTTAATCCTGACAAGAATATTATTTCCATAAAAAATGGCACACAGCTAGCTGGGCTGCGCGCGCTGCCACGACAGCGGCATCAACGTCGAAATCGTTTCAGAGCATCAAGCATACGCCACGTATGCCGCAACCGAATCATAGACAACGACACATGTATTTAATTTTATTATCCATATACATTTACCTATATATGTATATATATCTAAAGTTAAAGCATTAACATAACGCTTCACTGATAGCTTAAAGCGTCGCGAGTAACTTAGGCGTTTGTCAACATTGCGTATGCGTAATGTGTGACACTTGCGGCTTAAAGGATATTGTCTGAATGAATGTATATGTGTGTCTGGGCCTGTGTATGTAGCATACAGCAACAGTTACAACAAGTTACATGTTGCATAAGTTGCAAACAGTTACTGAGAGGACAAAGAATAAGCTTTAACTTGAACAAAGTAAGCAGCAAATGTTAAATACATTTAGAAAAGCAGCTATGAATACGCTTGACTGTGGAGGCGTTCAGTTGTGTAATGATCTTTATCCGTCCGAGCTAGAGTTCTTATATCCAGACTCAAGCGTATTTCATCTCTTAAATTTAGCTTATCAAGTGCTGACTATGTAAGGGTCAGCGCTAGCACGCCAAATTTTAGAATCTGATGTAATTTGATCTATTCCCATTGCACTCCCTGCAAGTGGTTGAGTGCGTCGATGGCATGGTCGGAATTCTTGGAATCGATTGTATATTTAAATAAATGTATATATTATACATTATGTTTATAAAATGCGAGCAACAATTTCGCACAGAAAAGAGCAAAAAGTTCAAATTGTTCAAGATAAGAAATAAATACTTTTAGTGAGATGTTAAAGGCAAGTAAATGTATATATTAAATGTATGTATTAAATGTATGTATTAAATGTATATATACATATGCAATTACGCACAGCTGATAAAAGAAGAGCAATACATTCAAAAATGTTCAAGCAGTTCGGGGAACAGCAAGATAACAGTGATTAACGAATTTAAGTTGTTCCCTCAATGAAATCGAAAGCAAATTCCATATAAAAGCACATTTTCGTTCTCAGCCGATCAGTTGGTTTTTGAAACCCAAGGCAAGATGAGTGCAATTCTAAGTAACGAAATTGAGTTGGGAGAGGTAAGCACTTATAATAAATACTAAATAATTGACTGATGACTGATGACGAAAACGGATACACTACATAGAAACTTGGAGAAGGTGCTTTCGGAGTAGTGCGGAAAGGCACCTATAAAGGCAAGGAAGTGGCCATCAAGACCATACTGGGTAGTATCGAGCAGCAGCGTATGCAACGCGAACCCTTGTACTTGACAATGGTCAAGAGCCATCCCCAGTTCGTTACATTATATGGAATTTGTTTGAAGGAAACTGAAACTCTGTTGGTTATGGAGTACGTTGCAGGCGGAAGCTTATTCGACTTTCTGCATAAAACCAAGGAAGAATTAAAATTCCCCAATGCCATTAATTTGTTGCATCAAGCAGCTCAGGTAAGTTGTCAACTTATATAATCAGAATGTTGTTCTTATCGTCGCGGATGCACACCGTTTCATGTTCTATTTTTAGGGCTTGGCTTATCTACATTCGCTTTCGGAGAAATCTGTCATTCATCGTGATGTTAAGACGCTCAATATGCTGCTGGACGTCGAGCGAAAAAACTTGAAAATTTGTGATTTCGGTTTCGTAAGGCAGATCGGATCTCACATGACTAAAGAACGGGGCACTTATGCATATATGGCACCCGAGGTATATATAAACATATATGATTAAGCTTGCCACTTATGCACAATTGATTATACTCAGGTGTTCAATGATGAACATTACACAGACAAATGTGATGTGTACAGCATGGGCATTACGATCTGGGAAGTTCTGGCGCGTAAGGTTCCCTATTACGAACTTGGTAACATAAAAATGCATGAATTCGTTACTAAAATCGAGAATGGTATGTATTTAAATGCATTAAGTGTACAATTTTATAATTTTATTTGACTCAATGCAGGTGTACGTCCCTCTCTGAACGACTTATCGGGTTGCCCGGAAGAATTGAAAACTTTCATTGAAAAATGCTGGGCTGGAAAACCTGATGGTCGTCCCACCATGCAGCAAGTCGTTGTTGAATTGGAAAAGTTTTTGTAGATTCAATTATCGAGCTGTAGTGACTGACGAAAGGTCGGTCGACATTTTCCATATGTATAATAAGTTTGTCATCAATTGATTTCAACTAAATACTTGAACATTTGAAATTTTGTATGCCTACTTTTTGGGGTAATGGAATAAGTTGTAGGTGTGCTCGCATGTGCAATCGATCAATGTGCATAACAAATGGGGCGCACTTTTATTAGCCAACTAGAAAAATATAACAGCTGCTCTTACAAGCGCACCAACTGGCCAACAAGCCATTCATCAGTCTCCGTACTGCGAGACACTTTGGCAAACAAGTTTCAACTATCGTAATTGACCCGGAAATAGCTTAAAGCCAAATATTTGCAGACACAGCATACAGCGAGAGCGTGGTCGAGTAAAAGGCAGGGTGATGGGGCGGTCTGCTGCTCAATAACTGGAAGCAAAATATCTCGGCCAGGCCCGCAGAAGCACCAACACAAGTACACCTAATGATTGGCCGAGAGCAAATAGAAGTGCAAAAGACCAAAACAAATATTTCCATTGCATATGCAAAATGAACAGATATAGCGACCCAGATGCAGGCGTGTGTGGGTGCTAGCAGGTTATCATAAGTTTCGAGTGTCAACTATCATAGTCCAGGTTGTCCGGCAACTCATTCAATTTTCTCTTTTCCTTTCCTTTTTGTCCCGTCTCAATACTAATTGTTGATTAAACGGCGCCAATTGATGCTAGGCTGCTGCTACTCAGTTTCCACTTCCATTTGCCATTGCCGTTACCCATTACCAATTCAGCAGCAGCGGAGCGGAGAGTCTTGTGGCTCTATTGTCACAGCATTTAGCGAGACGGTTCGATACGAGCACTGAGCAGAGTGCAAAAAGGTGTGTGCGTGTGTGTGAGCGTCGGGGAGCTTTGGCTCATTGCAATTTTGCACGTGAACTTGTTAACAGCAAAAATAACGTGGGCATGACATTGCCAGACACAAAAAAAAAAACAAAAAAAGCTACAAAAAAGCTAATAAATTAATACAGAGTAAGAACTGAATATACTTATCGGTTTGATATATAGTATATAGTACACTTACGAGATAGTAAAGAAGTTCGTTCAACAAAGGGGACTTGAAAAGTTGTGACATCCACAAAGATAAAAGTTCTTTTCGGAAACAAAACAAAAATAAACGTTTTGAAATAAATTGAAATCTTAAAAAATACAACTATTACAACGTTAAGTAACCTTAAGAAGTAACCGACTGCATAATACTCGTTCTCGGTCAATTGTCTTTATTCCAGTTGCCTTCCCCTATAGATCAATTAGTGGAAAAATCACTGTGTAGCTTCAAGCAATAAAAGGCATACAGGCAGAGAGACGGATGAACGGATAGCAAAGCGTGCATTGCACAAAGCCAATATACTATTTTCACTTCCTAGTTTGCGTCCACTTCTATAAAAAATATTATCATGAAAATCGACAAAATAGAAAAACATTTCGAGCAACCATTTTTAAATTTAGCGCCCTTTTGCAACTGCCATAGCAATGAGCTTGATGTATGCTAACGTCAGTGCTGCCCATCAACTACATTTCAGTTGTTGGGCAGCAGTGTTGCCCATCTCCATTTAATTTCTTGAACGCACACCAGTGCTGCCCATCAGCTACATGCAAGTTGTCGTGCATTTATCAATTTCAATTTATTTGAGCCAAATTAAATGCCGCTTATCGAAGCTATCCAATCCCTGACCGCCGAAACTCTGGAATAAACACCAGGATATTCGGGCTTCGCACAGCCGAAGCCCCACGAGACAACGCCCCACAATTTCCCATTGACAGCCAGCGGACCGCCCGAATCCCCTTGACATGCATCCTTGCCACCTTCGCTGAGACCCGCGCATAGCATACGATCCGTAATATTGCCAAAATACTGATAGGCCAATGTGCATTGGGTCTGATTCACCTTCGGCACGGTCACAGCGCGCAGCACATCCGTCGATTCCTCCGCACTTTGGGTATTGCCCCAGCCAGTGATTGTGACCAATGTGCCATCCGGTATATCCTCATTCTGTTCGGGCAGCTGGACAAATGCATGCGTTACGTTTGTGCCATCAAAGGACGCCAGCTCGAGCAGGGCATAGTCATAGTCGATAATTCGGGAATTGTAGTTGGGATGACGATGAATGCGCTGTATGTCGACGATGAGACCGTCATTATCTTTGTGCGTGGCGCCGACACGCACCTTCAACAACTCCACGCTGGCACTCTCCACACAATGAGCGGCGGTCAGGGCCCAGCCCAATCCAATCAACGAGCCGCCGCACATATGAAAATTGCGCTGCAGTGAAATTTGATACGGATAATCCTTAATAGACACCTGAACGCCGCCCACAATACGTCCATCCAGGCGCAGCTCGGGCACAGCCGCCACAGCCAAGCAGCCAATACAAGCTAGCAGTAGTGACAAGAGCAGCGTCTTACAACTTAGCGACATGATCGATTCGGAGTGGATAGGTATTATGTTAGCTCAACAGCTACTAAGATTGCTTATATAGACGCAGCCAATGGGTTATCAATAGCTCATTTTTCAGGGTCAATCATCGGTTGCGTAGCGAAGGTATCCACTTGGCCTAGTTAATCCGTCGCCGATACTCATAAAGTTTTATAGCCCATAGACGACGATATCGGCGTCATCGACAATGTTATCTAAACTCAATTATTAAGTTTGAAAAAGACAATTCAGGGATTTTTTTCTTCAAAATTGTTGCAAATACATGAATTGGCAATTGCATTCCTTCGTACCTTTAGCCCATGAAACCATAATAGACTATAGATATTATGGTAGCACGCAGATAGATCCTGAAATATAATTGTGAAACTAGCTTGGCATAAACAGATAAGCAGACGTCGTTATAGATTAAATATATTTCCTATAAAATATATAGACTTTATGTTATAATCTTGAATACTATATTTCAGAACAAAGAAAAGTTTTTCAAAAAAATATCTGCACGAGCACTAGACTCATTATAGAACATATATTGTTTACAACTAAAATATATCTTATAATGAGATAGGTATTTCTGAAGTACCTCTCTTCAATTTCTCGAACATAGACTTACGACATAGAATGCATAAAGTTTATATAAATATCTCTTTAGACATTAAAAAATGATCATTCTTCAGTTTCATCTACCTCAGTTTCACTTTCTTATTTTCCACTATTTGGCATTGTTCCATTTATGCAAAACGTAAGAGTATCTGGAACTATATCCAAATAGAATTACATTTACTCATAGAAAGATTTACGATTTACGGTAACTGCTTTTTCATATCCCTATGCCAAGCAGTTTTATTACAAGTATAAAGCGAGCGCAAATACGTGCCGTTCAGTACAACTTTGGTTTCCAGTACGACACGTTGATTAGTGTGCCACAGTTAAGATCAGTAGGAATACTCTCTAAGCATTACAAAGTATTTGTAGCATACAGAAGTCGAAGGTAGTATGTGCTGTACACTATTCCAGTCTGAGGTTAATTTATGAATGTACACTTTGCTTCATTGCTTACAGCTTGAGCCAGGTTAAGAACTTATTGTTGGATGGCATATCGGTCACTCGTTCTAGCCGCAAGCCATTCAGATCGGCCAACTTTTTTAGATCTGTGATGTCCCGTATGCCCCACGAGCTATCGCGACTCCTCAAATTCGCATGGAAATCGACATTACTTTGGGGCGTCAGTTGGCCATCCAACGCGTAGGGTCCATAAGTGAAGAGTTTGCCGCCCGCTTTAAGCAGCTGGCCGGCAGCACGAAATAGACCCTCAGAACAGGCCCATGGTGTAATGTGCATCATATTGCAGTTGAGCATATAATCATAGCTGGCGAGCTTTAACTGCGCCTGGGTGCTGACCTCCCATTCCTGTAGCTCTTGCGAAATGTCTACAAAGAGCGGCGGACATATATTGCCAGTCGCACAGTCTGCGGCATATGCTTTTATTGAGTTGAAATCGTTGCGTTCATATTCCGTTGGTTGAAAACTTATATTTGGTAGCAGAGGGGCCAAAAATCCGGCATGTTGACCCGAACCGGACGCAATTTCAAGCAGACGTAAGTTTGGAGTACTCTTATCCACCTGCTGGAGCAGAGCCTCCGATATTGGCTGAGAATTCCGGTCTGCCGAGGGGTGTGTACGTTTTATGGCGCTACAAAGAGTCGACACATGTAATAAACGTTGAAAGTGTTTTGTCAAACTGTGTGAAGTGATTACAACATAAATATATAAATCCTTGTTCAAATTATAATTTAAACTTATAGTTTACCTCATATTTGCGTTTCGGGATTATCAAATTATTCAAAAGATCACTTATGTTATCTCAAATAACAATTTGTTGTTAAATTTTGTTTGCTTCGAAATTTATCGACCAGGGCTGCAGAATATTGTAAGCCGATCAGCTCACAATATACCAACCCAAAATGTTTTTTATTCAATGTGCGTATGACATTTATTTTATGTCTTCAAGTTTATTTTCAATTATATACATTATGATAGTAAATAATTACTATTTTTTATTAAATACTATTTTTATTAAAATAACAAAGATTTTTTGCTTATATTAACATTAGGTAAAACTTTTTCCATAATAGAAAAATAAGTGGTTACTTTTTAAATATAAATAAAGCCTCTTTGTTTTATTTAAATAGGTTTTATTAATAATAATTAATACATATAAAATTAAATATAGATTAATTTTAGTATTTTTAGTCAACTATTAATACGTCGTCTTCCGTTAGATATCGGACGTATATCGATATACTCGAATTTTCTTATATGGCACTGCTATTAATAGTCTATCGCCTAACCGCCACATTCGGCAGTGAGACAAAATTTTGCCAGTTTTAATTAGGCATTGTTTTTGTTTAATCAATTGTTGCACCTGAATAAGCTGCACAATGTCCGATAACGATGATGATTTCATGTGCGACGATGATGAGGACTACGGTCTGGTAAGAATTACAACATACCCCAACGCTGTTCTCAACGCCCGGCGTCTGCATGATTTTCTTTTTGCGGCTTCCATTTTAGGAATACTCGGAGGACAGCAACTCAGAACCAGATGTCGACCTAGAGAATCAATACTACAATAGCAAGGCACTCAAGGAGATGGAGCCCACAGCTGCGCTAGCCAGTTTTCAAAAGGTGCTCGATTTGGAGAATGGCGAAAAAGGCGAATGGGGCTTCAAGGCGCTAAAGCAAATGATAAAAATCAACTTTAGTCTGGTGAGTACTATGTTGGGGAAACAGATTATCAATTGTTAATTATTTCTTTCTCTAGAGCAACTACAAGGAAATGATGGTACGGTACAAGCAGCTACTGACCTACATCAAAAGCGCTGTCACACGCAATCACTCAGAGAAGAGCATCAACTCCATACTGGATTACATTTCAACGTCCAAGAATGTAAGTACGAAGTGCGTCAATATCTATTATAAACTAAATATAATATTCTATATATCAGAGAAATATAAAGCATAAAGTGATAATTTGTAATATACAAATAGTTAATATGTAATCAATTCAAAATGAATTATTTATTAGATGGAATTGCTACAGAATTTCTATGAGACTACTTTGGATGCGTTACGCGATGCCAAGAACGATCGTTTGTGGTTCAAGACCAACACGAAACTGGGCAAACTGTACTTTGACCGCAGCGACTTTACCAAATTGCAAAAGATACTCAAGCAGTTGCATTCGAGCTGTCAGACAGACGATGGCGAGGACGATCTGAAAAAGGGCACTCAGCTGCTAGAAATTTATGCCTTGGAAATACAAATGTATACCGTACAGAAGAACAATAAGAAATTGAAAGCTCTCTACGAGCAATCGTTGCACATTAAATCGGCAATACCACATCCACTGATAATGGGCGTAATACGTGAATGCGGCGGTAAAATGCATTTGCGTGAAGGTGAATTCGAGAAGGCGCACACAGACTTCTTTGAAGCGTTTAAGAATTACGATGAAAGCGGATCGCCCAGACGCACAACCTGCTTGAAATATTTGGTGCTGGCTAATATGTGAGTGCTAATAAACATATAATTATAAATCTAATTTGTAACTAATTAATTACTCTGTTGTCTGACAGGTTAATGAAGTCTGGCATCAATCCATTTGACTCGCAAGAGGCCAAACCGTATAAGAACGATCCCGAAATATTGGCCATGACAAATTTGGTTAATTCATACCAAAACAATGACATCAACGAGTTTGAGACTATATTGCGTCAACATCGCAGCAACATTATGGCCGATCAGTTTATACGCGAGCATATTGAGGATTTGCTCCGCAACATACGCACCCAGGTGCTCATTAAACTGATCAGACCTTATAAAAATATAGCCATACCGTTCATAGCCAATGCACTCAATATTGAGCCAGCCGAGGTGGAGAGCTTGCTCGTTTCATGCATACTGGATGAGTACGTAGACTCTGAATATACTTATATTGTACAATAACTCAATTATACTTTATAGCACCATCAAAGGACGAATCGATCAGGTAAATCAGGTGCTGCAGCTCGACAAGGTTAATAGCAGCGCAGCTCGATATAATGCGCTCGAAAAATGGTCCAATCAAATTCAATCACTGCAATTTGCTGTAGTACAGAAAATGGCTTAGACATAAAGCAATGATTAAAATCTAATCAAAATTCTGAAAAAATGTGATCAAATATCGTTTTCTTACTTACACATTGTCCCACAGTGTGAAACAATACCTATCAGTATGTTTATAAATATATATTTATAAATATAAATGGTAAGGGCTTTCAAGATAAAGCGGAGATAAGCGCTTAGTTAGTTCTACCATAAATAAGTACGGCCGATAAGCATTTGTATATTTCCATGACTCAAATGGGAAAATAACAAATATTCAAAATTCTTTCGTAAAACAGTTTATATGGGACCTCGGAAATGTGCCGGATTTTGAATTGCTTCAATTGACAAGTATTTTTCCATTCATTTATCGAATATATTCTGATAAAGTTTATATATAGTACTTTATCAGAATAGAGCTTCGTGTTATATGGTGTTCATAAACAGTTCCTTGAAATATAATATAGAATGTAGATGTATGTAAACTTTGAGAAGCAATAATAAGAAACTAAATGAAACAGTTGAAGGCAGATATTTTCATTCAAAAATGGAAAAACGCTTGTAATATATTTTAACAATTCAAAATGATAAGCCTGCACCGTTGATCTTACTCATATTCAAATGCTAAAGCTATGCGCTATATAATTATGTCAATTTCACTGTTAGCTAAAAGAAAAATATTTTACCATGGGATAAATAAAGTGATGTTCAGTTACGCAAAATCGTAGATATAATTACAGGTGACTAGCATAAATAATCGAAAAACCCATTTTTAATTATTTAAGCAACTTGAACGCGAGCTGTGCCTGCTTCCCGTATTTCGATCGGTGCCGTTTTGCCGCAACGCTCAAATATCCACAGTCTTAGTCTATAGATCCAAAAGACCACGACGCATAATATGATGCCCAAAACAAGACAGCCACAAACGCTGCCAATGGCCAAGCCCGGCTTCTCCCAGTCCAGAATGAAATAGATAAAACGATTACCAAAGCTGCAAACGCATTCAAATTAGAATGTAATCAAAAAGCAAATCACGGAACTTACTAATCCGTTCCTCCTGCCCAGAAGTAAATCAGGGAGAACAGACCATAGACGAGGCCCGCTGCCAGCGGATAGACAGAGTGCATCAGTCGCGTGGGAAAAGCCAAAACAAAGCAATCGAAGAGCATGCAAATGGAATTGAACGCATGCGCCCAAAGATTGTATAGACCAATGGGACCGTCAGACATACCTAAATAGATTTCGATTAATAGATTGTCTCAACATAATAGAAGCAAAATCTTCTCACTAGGATAGAGCGCTGTCCAGAAAACCAATGTTATTATCAGGGCCAAAACTGTGGTCATAAAATGCGAGCACCAGTATATCCTAAGAGCCCAGCTTCCAGCCTCTAAAATAACGATCATATATATATGTAACTAGTTCTAGATGCAACTATGAAGCACAATGAGTGTGTGTGTGGGTTGACAGTGAATCGGCAAAGCTAACTTAGTCAAATGACTAAGGTGTACACATTGCATGTGTGAATATTTAATATAATTTCTGGAACTATAAATCAGCTGACAGAACTGAAGAGTCTAAAGTATACAATGGGAGTAAAGCAATAATAAAATCTACTTCCCTTTTAATATCAGCTAATATCAACATAAATAATTCTTTCTGCGAATTGCATTTTAAAATTTGATTGAATTTTTTTTAAAAGAAAATTATTTTTTTTAAGAAAACCCATGGAAATTTGAACACTTTAATGTTGTGAAAACTGAGAATTCGAGCAATTAAAGAAAATATATAAATTCTAGAGATTTTCTAAATACTTTGCTTAAGAAAACGAAATTCTGATTACATTACGAGACTCTTCGCACTTTCTAATATTCTGTACTTTCCAACGTACTTCACAATTATGAAAAATGAGTAAGAAATGTAGAACACAGTTCAGTTCACGACACTTTTGCTTACCAAAATAGCTGGGCTTAATAAAGTATATGGTGGCCACAATGGCGCCATAGGTACAGGCATAGAAGCATAAGGAGAAACCCCAATCGGTCAGATAGATGAACCATGTGCCCTCATTGAATTGATCGATTAGACTGCATATAACACCTGCCGCAAAGAAGGCGGCCAAGAGCCAACGATAGATCAGCCAGATGAAAGAGCGATCGCTGCGTTGCCATTGTGAGCGACAAAAGTCGGCGGGCTGATCGTGGTACAGTGAAAACTTGGCGCACTGAAATTCATCTGCCAGTGGCTGGCAGCAGCAAGATTCTTGGTTGGAGTCACGCATGACGCCGGCTGGATGGACTCGTTGTCTGCGTAGCTGAACAAACGCTCCTAAAGCAGACCAAAACAGTTGGCTGGCACGTTGGTAGAACGTCAACTGTCGCAGCCAGGGCCAGAATCGCGCCAATAGGCCTGATAATTTGTCATTATTTCCGCAAATCGTTGAAGCCAAATAACAGTTCGAGTAACACTCAGCTTATCAGCTGACGATTCTTATCGCTAGTTATGTATAACTGGAAAGTACTTGCAAAATATCTATGTATATATCTCTGAAAACCTATAAAATAGCCGTTTAGCCGTTATTATTGATATTGGCCTACTAGTCTAACTAACTTGCACAACAGTCAGTGTGTGGCGCCGTGTCTGAAAGCCTAAATTTTTAAACAGTATATTGGGAATTTTTGCAGATGATTCATGGGAACAGCAAAATCAATAGTTTTTTAGACATAATTGATATAAAAAAAATTCCCTATCAGAGCCAAAAGTAAATCCACGATTGCAATTACAATTTTAAAAACTTTTCAGTAAAACTGTAATTGAATGTTGTGCAAACGTAATGTATCGAATGAATGACAATTCCTTTGACTTTGTTATCTTTGAATAACATAACACTTCCTAGAGCCCTCGAATCGTAGATAAGATGGCAACGCGGAACGCTCTGTTAGTCAAAGGCAACCAACTTACGATAATACTTTTGCAGTTCATTCATGACGAATATCTCTAAGCATTGCTCTGAGCTAAACGATAATTATTTACCTCTCTTGTTGATTAAAAAAGAAAAGTACACAAAAAATTATTTATACATTGTTTATTAAAATTTTCTTATGAAAAAAGCAAGCCATATGATTTAAATTTAATCACAATTTATAACACTACAAAATAAATTATATAATTGAATGAACATAAAATATTAAATATATATATATAAATAAAAAACAAGTGACAAATTATATATTATATATTATATTACATATTATATATTATATATTCTAGTGTGATTTTTTAAAATTCATATCTTGCATAAATAATGAAAAAAAAAACTAAAAAAAAAAACAAAAAATGTAGTTTTAAGCAAGATGTAGAATAAAATTGAACTCGAGAATATTATTTAAAATAAATAAATATTACCATATAAAATATGTGTTTTTTTT
Source organism: Drosophila eohydei (assembly GCA_035045825.1). Classification (NCBI taxonomy): domain Eukaryota; kingdom Metazoa; phylum Arthropoda; class Insecta; order Diptera; family Drosophilidae; genus Drosophila; species Drosophila eohydei. The sequence goes on along the minus strand of JAWNOT010000077.1, from coordinate 1,950,969 downwards.
TTAAATTTTTTAGTTATGTCTTATTTAAATAAAGAAATCAGTTTTTGAGTTTTGGATTAAATGTTTAAAAATATTTTTTAAAAAATCGTTATTTTTTATTAATAAAATTCTATTTTAAATAAGTTATGAAGAATATTTTCCTAGACCAATATATATTTACAAAGCAAAGTTGTTTAAGGCTATAATATTTCTAATAATGATTGAAATTTATTAGAAGCTGTTCAGAATACTCCTAGCCGATTAGCATAATTTGTAATAGGTTTCCCACTCAATCTTTCAACAATTTGTGACACAAACCAAAAATGAAAATTGAAACATTTTACCTCAATTCGATTGCAACAGTCACGCAATGCAATCTTATTATTGAATAATATCAAATACAGTTTTTTATAGCGACAAATAGGAAATGGAATGTGAGCTTGGTTCGGTTCGGCTCGTTTCATTTCGGTTCGAACATTCAAATTATGCAAATAAATATGCAATAGCACGAAAATTGCAGAAATCAGTGCTGTGAACAGTAAATAAATGAAGACACTTTCAGTTTCTACAGCAAAATATATCAATTTGAAAGTGTCTTCAAGTCAATGGCAAGGTCACCAGAGACACAATTGTAAACTTGTGTTTGTGATATCTGCCTTATTTACATATATGTACATATAGTTGACGTACAAGTTTGGAATGTTCAACACAAAGCAATTTGTAATCGATGCTCTGTTTATTAAACTGACCCTCAACTGATCAAATTACGTTTGCAAATTGAAATTTCAGACCAATCAACAGAAGTGCTTAGTGTAATATTTGTTATTTACTGTAGAATGCAGACAAAAAATATATTAAAATGTTATTTAAAAATCTATAAGCTACATATACATATATCTGAAAGTCCACTAAGAACGTACTTAAGAATCAACACACTCGTTTCGTCATAGATCCAAAATTTAACATTAAATCAATAATTATCGTAAAAAAGTGGCTTTCTTTTTTATATGCTTTCCCACCCAATTATCGCTTTGTTGATAAGCTAAATGTGGGTCAGACCTAAAAAAAAAACAAATGAAAAAACTTGGTTCTTAAAAGTATTTTTGGAATTTGCGACTCCCATAACTGTCATTTGAGCATACACATAATTGGGATAGCTCAGAGCTTTAATTGGCCGACCTCCAGGGCTCCAAGTTCAACAAAGTCAGCAGCTGATGTTCGTATGATCTATGTGGCATGATGACAAGCGACGCTACTGTCAATAACATTGATATCATATCATTCGAAATTCTTCCCACAGCATCAAGTTTTTGTTTTGGACACTCACTGTATATATCTATACGTAAATATAAATATATATATGTTATTGTTATTATTTTTGTGCATATTTCACATTAACGTTATGCTTTTAATTAAATTACTTAGTTAAATTTATTGCTATGCCCTGTACTTTGTATATTAAATGGCTATGCTGACTATATTACGGAAATTTGTATATGTTTAGCTAATTATTTGTTGTTTTTGTTTAACTAAAGTTTAAAATTATGTCATGTTTTTAATTTAATTTAAAAAAATACAAAATGTATTTGTTTTTACAATTGTTTAATAGGATCTTGCTTATATTTAGCATTGTAAAATTGTATACTCGTTCGCAAAGTGAGCAAAGTATATTGGTTTCCTGGAATCTCTGCCTGGCTGTCCATCCATCTTTTCATTTGTCTACTATTCTGTATAAGCGACTGCCCATTAGAGACTGAGACAGGAATATATACTCATTGGAATTCGCAATTAATAATGTTCTAGCACTGAGTGTGGACGTGTCAAAAGTAAATAGACACCTATATCTACATCTGGAACATTAAACTTAATATTAGAGACGTTATATCTACATTATCTCCACAATGTGTGCGCTACAATCTATAAATCTAATAGAAATATATATCATATAAAATATTTTTTTACGAAAAATATTATAAATCGTTATTAAAATGTTTTCTATATTTATTTAAAAAATATTTATAATATAAAAACCATTTTGAATACAAAACATAATTAAATTAATTGTCAAAATTAGCTATAAAAAATTAAGTACACAAAATTAGTTAAAATGTAATTGTTATTGCCATTAATTCATTAAAATATTATATGTTAAGCGTGATCTCCACTTTAAGCTCGACTCAAAAGGGTATATGACAGTGATCAGTGATCAGGCAGGCTTTATTTCTTTTAACGAAAATTTGTATTTTTTTGTTTGTGATATTAATTTTGTCGATCGGATGGCATACGGCTTCGTATATAAAGAGTCGAAGCCTGCGCCAAGTGATGGGTCGTATTATTTGCAGTGAGCGGACGTTGCTAATCGTGGCGTCGGTTAGCGCGTTCGGCACAGTCACCAGTTAGAGGGTCTCTCAAAGGGTAAAAGCATTCCACTGCTTTCAGTCGAGTCTGTCTCGTCGTGTGCTGTGCACGAGTGCGCGTTCCCAGTGGAGTAGTTAGTGAACTGTCGAAAAGCGAATATATTATACCGACTCCGTCCAAGTCGCCGCATCGCATCGCATCGCGAATGATTTTCAAGATCACGCAAAGCGCAACATTGACTGAATCAGGCTGAAAGTTTCTTTCTTTCTGTTTACCACGCTGGCAAGTTGGTAGCCACCACAGTCAGTCGATTAACGATCATAATTAAAGAAATAAAATGCAATTTCTTAAAAGGTTCCGGAAGGGCCTCAACAATGAATTACAAAAACAAAATTTCGGCTTCGAATACAGCCACGTGCATCTATTTTATAAGTCTCTGGTGAGTTTAATAGGTAAACGGTCGTGCTATATGTCCAGGAAATTACCTGAAAGCCCTTTGCACTAGGCAACTTTGGCTTTTAGATGAGATCATTTGATTCCAGTCTCGTGTAATTTAGTATATGCACATAGGTGCTATAAAAGCATTAAGTACAGCTTGACGTCTAGAAACGTGTGTAATGCCAGCAGCGTAGAGGCTAACGACCATTGCATGCACTTACTGCAGCTATATTAACTATTAGTAATTAATTCATTTTGTTTAAGAGAATATTTACGTGTATTTCTCTTGCTTTCTTCTCTTTATATTTATACAATAATTATTTTGTATACTTATAAATATATTTATTTATTTAATAATATTTTATTCAAATAATGCAATATACAATTTGATGTAAATTTATATATTTTTTATGAATGATCATTTTATTTTATTTTTTAGTTGCATTTTATCTATTTTATTTTATAGTATATTGATTTTTAATTTCTTTTAATAATTTATTTATTTAAATCAAATGAATGGATTTAAATTCATTCATATAATAAAACATTTAGTTGTTTATAATTGTTTATATATTATTTTTTATTTTATATTATATAAACAATTTAATTATTTTTATATACACATTTTTTGTTAATTTATGAGTAGCATATGCATTGACAAAGCTCTTTGCTGATTTACATAATGTTTAGCAGATGAAAAGAATATTTAAATAAGAATACGATAATACTCTAGATCAAACAGATCATACAAAAATCATACAAATGCTATTACAAAGTCGTCACATAGCATAAACATTTAGCGGATGCGCTATTCTAGCACTTAACGGTAACGGAAATAGTACCTGTACCCGTAAAGTACGTAAAAGGTAAATTCCGGAAATATCACACCATAATTTGTCACACTCATATGACTTATCGAAATTAGAGAAGGCGAAAATAGTGTTTAGCACATTTAATTTGGAGGCGGCACGAGCAAATGTAAATATAAACACACGCACATGTATATATATATATATATATATATATATATATATATATATATATATATATATATATATATATATATATATATATATATATATATATATATATATATATATATATATATATATATATATATATATATATATATATATATATATATATATATATATGTTTGTATATTGATATTGGGGTCGCCTAATAGCACACGATCTTCCTGAAGTTCAAAACAAATCAATTCTCATTGCGTAATCGAAAAGTTATGTTTTTTTTCACTTCAACCAAGCGAAAACGACAACAAACGTACTAACTAGACAAGCACGAGCCCGGCGGTTAGTACGTCATTAATGAGGCGAACAGTGAGATAGCAGATAGCTAACAGCTGCCGGAATGTTAGCTCTGCTCTGCTACTGTCTCACGCGGAATATTTATTTGCGAACAGACAGTTGCACTTGCTTATTCTACATTGTGTAAAGGTCAGATAAGGTTGCCTACCTGCAGCAATATGATTATCTATGATTATATATAGCAATCAGTAAAATTGCGCATAACTATAATTTCTAGAGACATGTTAATCATATTAATTTGATTACCTTCTATCTATATTTGTGTACATATTTTTTTACATTTCGGTACTTGATATTACGTCAGAGGTATGTATCCAATCAGTGCTATATAATCATGAACTTTGATTTCGCATAGTTGCAAACTCATTGTTGATAATGGAATTTCGATAATAAAATACGAATGTAAATATTTTTGCTAAATACCTTATAAAGAATGACTTCCTACAAGCTAGATAGCAAGTGTTAGAAATTTAATAAAATATTTAACTAAATTAAATTTATAGTAGACAAAAAGAACTTCTTCATTTGCCAATCAAATCAAAATTGAATAAGCCAAAATGGGCTTAAAGTTTACGACAAAAACTTATTTCCCTTAAGTCAAATTTAAAAATAATCGACAAATAATGACATGCTTATAAAATTAACATACACTTAATATAAAAAAAATATAAAATTGTAATAAAGTTTATAGTAAGATTATAATTGAGAAAAAATTAAACAAATTTAAAAATATTAACAAAAAAAAAGATTATCTAATCAAAAATTTAATTCTAATTAAGATTAAAGCATTTGATTTAACAATGAATTTGATGCATAATATAGTCTATTTAACCTATAGCACCCACTGATCACTGAACTTTCTCTCTCTCTATCTCTGTCTCCGGCTTACTCACTCTGTCTATATTTTTCAGTGGCAAAAGAATGAAGTCAGCACAGTTTATTTACTTTATCGTTGGCTGTTGGCGCTAATATTTTTGGGCGTTTACATCACTTGCATTATTTTGCAATACTGTGATGGCAAGTTTTTTATCTACATGACCAACTGGGGCTTTGGTCTCATCACGATCACAATGATAGTTGCCGCAGTGAACGTCACACGCTGGCACTACGATCTACAGAATGTGAGGAGTCTGGTACAGGAGGCGGGACAGAAGGCGCGCACCACATGTGGCCTGAAGATGTATTGGTGGCTGTACAATATATCATTGTTGCTGGCACTGATCATATCCACAGTATACTGGATATTTCTTAATGGTCGGATGAGTGAGTTGGCGAATGCAATTCAAACATTAAACATAATACTTAATTATATTCTATTCTATTCTATGTGCGTAGACAAGCCAGCGCGATTTCCGGTCATCAGCATTGTAACGCATGCCCTGAATACAGTTTGTATGCTGATCGATTTTCTAGTCGTTGCATTTCCGCTGCGTCTGTGGCATATGGTGCAGACGATGTGCATGGCCATTGCCTTCTTTCTGTTCACCCTCATCTATCACGTTTGCGGTGGTACCGACGAGTAAGTGTAGCCCGCACACTTAAGATTGGATTATCTATTTAATTGACTTGGTCTTCTTAACACAGATTCGGCAATCCCTACGTCTATCCCATACTGGACTGGAACAATCCCGTGCGCTGCTTGATCACCTTTGTCGGCATTTTCATAATGATCATCTGCTATTGGGTGTTACTCTTTGGCGTTCACAAACTGAAGCAGGTCTTCAATCGGGCCTTCAGCATTGTCTGGACACCCCATGCCGTTGGCCTCATATGAGACCGACTTTATCCAGCACTGACTAAAAACAACAATACAACAAATCACAAAACTGCACTCAAGTAGTTATAGGTAGTACCGCCCGCATTTTGTCATTACTTCCATTTAGTTACACAACACACAGCACTCACACATACACACTGACACACACACACACACACACTCACTTTCACGCACGCATAGAATACCATTAATTTATATCAATTTGTAGCTGTATGCACCAAATTATTGTTATTTAGTAACTACTGGCTCTGCGATTAGTTTCTAAGTACGTTTCTCCAGGTTCCTTAATGTCAAGGCAATGTCCAATTGCTTTGGCTATATATTTTTTAACTGTATAAACACTTGAATAAAGCTTCTTACTGTGGAATCCATAGTATAAAGATTTTGTTGAGAAAAACCAAAACCAGTTTATAATTTAGCTTTGATAAAATCGAACGATTTTTAAAATGTACTCGAGAAGAAATTATTTGAAATCTTTTGGTGGAAATAAAAAAATTATATTAAAATAATATAATACTAAAAACAAATTAACAAAAATATTTTTGTTAACAAAATTCTATGTTTTAAAGTGACGATAATTTGTACAAAATTTTCAGAAAAATAATATTCATTGAAAATTATATCGTTTTCATAATCATTTATCAATAAAGAATAAGAAGTCTAAAAAAGAAATATTTTTGTGATTAAAATGAACCCTATATAAATAAATTATTATAGACATATAAAAAAATATAAATATAGCTAAATAATATAGCTATATATAAAATAAACAAACAATTAAATAATTTGGATATAAATGAACTAAGAAAACAAATTAAAAATATTATAAGTAATATTTTAAAATCTAAAATGAATATATTTATTTATAAATATATAAATAAATTAGGTTATACAATAAAATAAAAAGTATATTGATATGGATATTATCATTTAATTTAAAAAATACTCACAAAGCATTTAAGAAATGTTAGTTAACAAATTTGCCTAAAACAACATATAAATAGAAATAATATAAAACAAAAAATAAACGTTACTTTTCTGTCTTTATTTAGAACTGAAAATATGTCTCAACTTTTAATAGACCATCTTCAAGCCAAGTGAATCCAATGAGGAAAATAGACTTATAGTTATTTCAATTAAATTAAAAGGAAAATCAGATAACAAAATCAGCATAAATAATTATATTCTCAAACAGTTTAGTAAGCATAATATGCTCAGTGTTAGAGTGAGGGTATAGGGGCCAATGACATATGCATAAATTGAGCCAACTAGCGAGACACAGTGTACACAGGTACACAGACATGCACGCATACACACACCTACACATATGTACACAGACATAAATCTTTGCTACTTTCGTTACACTCTGTTTTTTTTCGCACTCTCTCAAGGGTTTCATATTCGCTTACAAAGTGCTTCACTAAATCTTGTTGAATGCATATCGATTATATTTCCATGGCATCGAAGTGAATTTCTAGAAATAAACATGAATTATGTTTGTATTATGTGTGGCCCACATAAGAAAGGCTGAGAGCAGTACTTTTGAAGTTGTATAGCCCCATCTAGCAAAATGATGTGTCATCATTTTCAATGATTGCCAAATTATTTGAGTTGAAAAAATGCCCATTATGTTATACCGAACACCGACGAACAGAAACGAGTTCTTCCAAAAGCTTGCAAAAGAAAACAGAGAATGAATGCGGCTAAAGAAAATGAACAAACAAACAACCAAAAACTGTACAAAGTTAGTTAGAAAGAGGTTTGAGGTAGACGCGAATTGCTTTTATTCTGTTTACGCCGGTTGCCGAAACGTGAAAAAGAGATGAAAGACTAATTAGGTCTGTTCCTCTCCCGAGGAATTACAAAAAACTGCAACGAATCTCGTTGCTAGGTACAGCTAAAAAGCGTCGTCAGCTTTAATTGTTCAGCAGAAATACAAAGACAAAAATAGTACACTCAGCGAAACTGGTAACAAAACTGACAAAGAACCCTTTGATCGAATTGCCATATGTACATTTGGGCACAGTTACCCAATTAATTTAATTAATGAATATAAGCAGCTTTAAAGTTTTGAACAATGAATTTTGTGAGTCGTTCGATGCAGTATGCAATGAACTAAAAATATTATAAATTTAAAGAGTTGACCTCCCATTGCCAGCAATTAAATATTTACATCATGTTTATATTCAATCATCTGCATATAAATATAAAATTTGTTATTTATATTTTATATGATATCTGATTTAATTGTCGTGTACACGAAACTCAACTAAACTCACCTGTGCTCAGTCGACGGCGCAGCAGCAACAGCAGCCAACATTTAACGATCATACGATATACGATATACGATATACGATATTGTATTTAGATAGACAGTGTACTGAAGCATAACAAATTGTGGCATATGTAAGAAACCAAATAAAGTATTTATAAATGTATTACTTTATAATTTAAAATAAAAAAGAAAACATAGTTTTTTAATAGGTAGATATATGAATTAAAAAATAAACAAATTAATTAATAAATATAGAATTATTGAAGAAACAAATGTAGGTCTTACAGACTAAAAATTAATATATATAAAACTATGAAAATGTTAAAAATAATAATAAAAAAACTTAGCCTATAAAAATTCTTAATAGCGTTTATTTATTTTTGTTTTTTAATTTAAATTGCGTATCAGGTAAAAAAGTCTTGAATTTCTAATTTGAACACAACGAGCCCTTTTGCAACCACTGTGCAACGCGTCGCAACTTACCCACATCGTCGTTGGCCCAAACAAGTTGCGATCAGTTTTGGATCGCGCGTCGCGTCAATAAGTCGTGATTTGTGCGAGAGCGCTGAAGATCTGCCCGTTCCGGTTAGTTAGCACTACGATCTTGAAGAAGTTTGCTTAAGCCATAGTTCGTTTGCTGTGTTGAAGTCTTAAGTTCTCTGGCCAATGTGTGAGTGCTGTGCGCGCTGCTGTAATGCAAGTTGAAAATGCAATAAGCCAAATACAATAATGTCCAGAGCCAGACACCGTTATGCAAAGTTGTTGACCTAAAAAGAAATTACTACAATGCGTCGGGCTGGCAGTTAGGCTGCCAAGCCACGCGTGTAAAAACACGCAAAATACGCCACAAACTCGTTAACAAAAACCAAAATAAAAACAAAATGCTAAAAATAATAATAATAAAAATGATAATAATACGAAAAATAGCGAACAAATTCGCACAGCTCTAAGCCAACGATATTGTTACAGCGCGCTTAGCCCATTTCGAATTACGTTGGCTTCATTCTTTTTGGCAACGTGTATGGAATACTCAATGCTTGGGGTTTTTTCTCCATTTGTTGTTTTATTTTCTTTACTGTTTTTGCCAAATAGTGTTGCCCAAATTTGACAGATCGCTCGTAAAAATAATAATGATCATTGGAGCTAAGCAAATAGAATTCAAGTGCTTGAATAAATTTAAAAAAAGATTTGAGTTTTAGAAGTGTTTTTGCCTTGTGCATTTGCAAGTTCAAATATTTGTCTATTTAGAAAGATCTCAACCAAATACATCTATATATATATATATATATATATATATATATATATATATATATATATATATATATATATATATATATGTATGCATGTACTTGATCCAAGTATCGCATTTTAATTGGCTTATTTATAGGCACGTACTCAAAATTTATTCACGTTTCCCAGTTATCATTAATGAGTGACATTTTTTTTGTTTTTTGCTTTACCATATCGAATTTATAGCCTACTAAAAGAATAATTATTTAATAAAAATATATCAAAATATTGACTGATATGTTCAATCAATCAATACCTCTTCAGACACATTGAAATGATTTTTTTACACATTTCACTTAAATCGAAGGTAAGCCAAGAATTTTATAATTAAGAGTATTTAAAATTAATGAATGTTTAAATATTTAAGAAAATTTTTATAATAAATTTTAACTAATGATAATAGCTTATTTCGAGTTATTAAAGGAAAGTTTTGCTAGACAAGCATCTTAACAATTTAAATAACTTAAAAATCAATAATAATTGCCAAAAGTATATAAATTATAGCTTTTAAACCGACTTCGTATATGGTTTTAAAATATATGTTTTGTTAACTTAAATATGCTTTTAGTATTTCTTTTAAGTTTATTTGATAAACTTTAACCTTAAGTTGTTTTTTATTATTGATTTGTAAATTAATATTTGAATTTAATTTGACTAAATATTTTCATTTAATATATTAATATACAAATAATAAAATTAAAATGAGAATTGTCAATAAATTAAACTCTTTTATTAAATCATTTTACTGACGTTCTGTAACTTATACTAAATATATAAATACTAAATTTTAGAAAAATTTTAACTCTTTCAAACGCTTGAAACCGTTTTTTATAAGTCTTAAACTTGAGTAATTTTTAAATATTTTAAAGCATAAATCTTTGTATAAGATTGAATGTGTATTTATACTGGTTGGCAAACCAGAAATAAGATAAATATGTGACGCTTGTAGCATTTAGATAAATTTGTACAACTTCTCATTTAGAAACAGCTTTTAAGAATATTTATTAGTCAATTAATTAAGGTCTAACATAACCCACATTCATAATATGCCATTTTATGTAATTTTAATGTGAATAGGGTATTAAAATATGGAAAATATTCTTGAGATAATTGTTAGCAAGGCTGCACTCAATGCTTTTTGAAAAGTCCGGATTGCCTAAACAAATGTCAACTTACCTGACTTATATACATAAATAATTCTAATCAGCTAATTCACACCGATAATAATGCAGACAACTGATTTTAGTCAATAGACCAATTAGCGTCTAGCTGTCAAATAAAGCTCAAGAATGTTAACAATAAGTTTGGCAAAAAGCAAATACAACACAGCAAGTATATGCAAATGGATATAGTATAGCAAGTCTACACTGGCTTTTTTATAGTTAGTTTTTTTTTTTTTTAGATATTTGCATTCGAAATGGCGTTGAACTCTTTTGATTTCACTTTCCATGCGCTGAATTTTGAAATTGAAATAAAATAGATTTTAGTTAAATTGGATTGTGTTAAATTAGTCACATGCGCAGCTGGAGAGTGAGATCTTGAGATCGTTTGGCTGGCAATTATATTTATCTTATCTGTGGACTCTCTTATCTTTGCCTTTTGTGCTACATTCACATACAGACATGAGTTGGCTTTGACTGTAAAGGTCAACAAGTTTTCACATGCGTCAAAATTTGGCTACAAGTTTTTCAACTACAAGAATCGCGGTTCAATGTGGTACACATGCAAGAGCTATAAACCTAAATAGTACATATATATATATATATATATATAGTATAGTATATATATATATGTATATATACGTATATATGTTTACAGTTGTGTGTACCCTTTATGTGCTGTGCACACACTTATCTTGTGCTCTTTTGTAGTGAGAAAATGAATAAAGTGAAATACACAAAAACTAAACGATATATGTGTGTGCACCTGGTAACCATGGCTAGTTGGTAAGCTGTTAAATAGTTGGTTTGTTGAGACCCCTCCTACTCTATAAGACGTGTTTCTTGAGTCTCTCGAAGTTCGTTTTTCGTTGGCATTCGTGCAAGTTCAGGGCCGTGAGTGTAGTACTTCATTAAATGTTTTATTATTTCTGTTTTGCTTTTGCTGTTTTTTTCTCGATGTCATTTTGAAAACAGACTTGAAATTAGATATGGAGTTTTGTAACTCAGTAACAGCTGATAAATATTTGTTTTTTTTTTATTTTCTCTTCTTTTTGCATTTGTTTAACAAAAGTTTTTTTGCGTAATTTCAAACGAAGCTCGATTGGAAAGAGGAAGTTTGTGTCATTTTTAATAAAACAGCTGTCAAAAATAATATATTTATAAATAATTATAAACCCATTTGATGACAATTTCTATAATAGAACCATTTTGCACGGCGAAATATTGAAATAGGTTTCCCTAAGCTTAAATGTGTTCCAAGAGAAAATGTCCGAACTGGAAATATCTTTGTCCAGCGACAAACTAATACTATAAAATATTTCAGCCATTAGATAATACACATTTTTAAAATGCAAAATATATATTTAAACAAATTATATAAAAGCTTCTACAAATATTTTGACGTAAAAATAGAAATTCAGTTTATCTAAGTAATAAACATTTCTTAAATTTATTTGAAATTGGATTTTATATGTATATACATTGTAACTTGGGTAATAAACCGGTTTACCCAACTGTTCCAATTTATAATTTACTACCTTTTTGGAAGGGTATTTTATTTCTACTATAATTAAGCTGGCCATTATATGATCACAGCTAAAGTAGTCTTCAACATGTGAAAATCTGTGACCTGGCACTTCAAAACAAACAGCTCTCAACTGTTTTATAAATTACCTAACGCTTGGTTGACCTACAGTATGAGCTTTTAATGGTTTTGTTGTAGTTTTTATATACATATGTTCACCTTGTGCTTTGTTATTTTTCTTTTTACGGCGCCCTTTTTGGACCGAACAGTGCCGACCTTAGCTAGCTAATTGTTTTATTATAATGAAGTCGCAATTATAATAAAAATATGTATGTATATACGCCAATTATAAAAGATTATAATTATGCATAAACATTCGAGTGCTTTGAATCATTGCAGCTCAATATGCATTATCATTGAGCTTAAAAACAAAACGATGGATGCGACCGAAACCGGGAAGGGCACAGTACGAAACCCATTTAAGGTGCTAATTACCAGGTAAAGAGCAAGCAACAATTTAGTGGCGTCAAGGTCAGACTTATAGATGTGCTTACGACATCGCTGGCTTTAGAAGATGAATGGTAGGAAACAGCGTAGAATTTAGAAAGAAGGGACTTGTTACTGATATCTCTGGACGTTAGTAAAAGCCATTAGCCGTAAACCCGATGCTGCATCGATACGGTTGGTTTACCCTTCGAAACTGGATTACACGAAATATTTTTATTGATTCGTAACTAAATCGCAATTTCGAATGTCTAAATGAATAGTATGAAGCAATTAACACTTCCAACACATTAAATAAAAACATTAATCCTGCCCCCCAGATTCGGCATCGATTTTGTATGCTGAAAACTTGGAATCTTCATATAATACCTCTCTTGTCTCATGATGATCCGCTTTGCCCAACGTCTGAGAGCGGCCATAAATCTTGATATAGTTTTTATCGTTGTCGTGAACCATTATGCCACCACCCAAGCACTGTGTGCATAGATCACACTTATTGGCCTCCTTTTGTAACTGATCATAGACGTCGACTAAAAGGCAGTTGTAAATGGTATTAGGATTTCATATCAAATTGTTTTAGACAATGCGACACTCACGATGATACTTGACCCGAGCAACACCACGAACTACGGTCTTTGATTGCCCCATCTCGCCGTGTATGTACACCTTGGCGAGAATATATTTCAACTTGCCTTCGCCAATGGCTACTTCAGGAAACGCCACTAGATTCTTAACCTTTGCCTCACAACTCGTACGCACGACTTTTAAAATTACAATTCAAAGGGGTGAAATAAACACATGATCAGATTACTTCACCTGTTATCATTGGACGCCACGTTGTCAAAAGCAACTTCCTAACTTTATCCATATTAATTTAAATCAAGAACAATTTTGAACAAACTGAAAAACAAAAAATTACGGCTGTGGAAAAACGCTTAGAGATGTAGACGACGTAAAAAACTAGATATGACTGGCAAGCTAAGTGAAAACTAGAAAACACTAGGACTTTGACTACTCAGTTGTTGAAATTTTTTGAAACATATCAGAATCATTCCTGATTTCGGAGACTGCATCTGTAAGATATATAAATTATAAATATACCAAATATTTATCATATTTATTTTTTTTTAAATATTTATTTTCCTAATATACTCATAAAAAGAATGTAAAACTATGATTTTCCCAAAATGTAATAAAAAAAGAATTTTTTAATTAGTAGAGACTGAACTTTTGCATAACCGCAGATTTGGAATCCTACTTAGGCAGTGCATAACTCTAAGTACATAGTAAGGTATTCTCCTAGTCGAGCACTCCCAACGAGAACATTATTTCAGGATTTCAACTGTGCCATTTGATACTACGTGACCCATGTTTCTATTGTTGTACAGCTAATGTATTAGCGAACAATTTTAATAAAAAAATGTATTTTCAGTATATATTTTAAACAAGTAGCGTTAAAGAAAGCATTTCAATATTTGATTTATTGTCATAGATAATTTATAAATTTTTCTTTACAGAGCCAGAGATGCCTTTGAGAGTGATTTGTGAAAGATATAGATTTAGGTGTTTCTATATTGTATTGTATTGTATTGTAAATTGTGTAACGTTATATAAAGTTTACATAATTAATAGAAATTTTAATATACTTGTTTTCACTTTATCAAACTTGCCTTAAGCTCGTGCTACACACTTGGTCTTAAACTCTAATCATTTAAGTTCGTCATATTCATAAGCATTTGCTGATAACGTATTTTCTTTCCGCCACAGTACACGGCTTCGACTCAGCTATACAATTATTAATAGCGGCTAGAACTATGATAATAATTTGCTTGGCGCACAACAGTTGCATGTCCCGGCCCCACTATTAAAATTGTGAAACAACAAACAACAAAATCTCCAAAGATTAAACTACAATTAAGAAAGTCTATTGTCTAAGTCTATTTGAAGGCCAGCAGAATGACGAAGCTTCAGGTGATTGTGCATCCAGTGAAAAAGGAATTTAGACGCAAGCACTGTGGCTTCGATCATGATACGCCCGATGATTTTGTCAAATCGCAGGTAAGGCTTAAACTAAATATAGCCCGTATAAATAAATACAAATGTAAGCGTATATGTATTTATACTGAATGCGTCCTTGTGGGCTCTCCTTCAATTGACACGCACTGGGTGCGTAATATTTGTATTATTTATATAGGTACATATAGTTATCGACGGGGGTCAATGTACATGCTTAGTTTAAACTGCCTTGCTCCGGCCGTAAGTATATGCCCCGAGGTCAAAAAGTTAAAGAAAAAGAAAACAATATTGAATGAGACTTGTTATGAAATAAGTTCCATGAGAAATTAGGCTTAGAAAATATTTTTAATAGATATCTATTATGATATATTTATATAGATGACATTGTCTATTGTAATTAATTTTTTTTAATTTTTATAAATTATATTAATTATTTTAGATTATTATTATTTTTCTAGAGATCTGTAAAATGTATTATTTATAAAATATATCTGAAACTAGCTCAAATTTTTCTTTATCGATCATGAAACTATAATTTATAATATGCACTTATCCAACTTCTAATATATAAAAATTGTTTATGTATATTATTTCTGGTTAATACATTTTTTAGATTTCTAGATGTTAGTCATATATTAATACAGGGCATTTTGTGTTATAGAAAGGCTAGTACTAACTATAACATCATCTATTGATCGCCTTACGTTGCCCCGAACAAATTGTCTCTATATAATTTTCTTTGTATAATCAAAAGACCAAAACTGTAAGAAATGGGCGTTGCCCAGTGACTGGTTTCAACCATTTTATTGTTTTACCTTGAGCATATTTGATGAGGTTCTTTCATTCATAGTATCAATAGAATGGGTGGGCAGTTGAGTTGAGGGTGGTATACGGCCGCCCGCTTCTACTCGCATTGTAAATTAAACTTTTGAAATATTCATAAGAGGCAAAACAGGCAGAACTAACTGTATATTGCCATGCATCGTTTGTGGTGCCAGGTACAACAAAATGGCTCATTGAATCAGCTAAAGCTAAGCTCTAGCATATATATATATATATATATATATATATATATATATATATATATATATATATATATATATATATATATATATATTTAGTTACAACAAATATAGTCGTTCGACTTAATATTCATACTTAGTTATTCTAAATTACAGTGGCAAACCTGCACAAAGAGTATGGCATATTTGTTCTATCGCTGGTTCATGGCTCTCTTCTTTATCGCCGTTGTCATTAAGTCCATGTGGCCGCGATCCGATGACGAGTCCTGCTACTGGCTATACTTCATCTATATGACCAATTGGGGCATATGGATGTGCATGCTAACCAATTTACTGGGCGCCATACTCGTTACCATTTGGCATCATCATCCGGAGTATGCGGGTAAGTGAAGCAGCGCAGCAGTGAAGCATCTTGTTTAACAATCTGCAACATGACTTTTTCTCTTCAGATAAGCTGCTCAATATGAAGGCGTGGACGAGCCCTTTTCGAATTTATTGGAGCATGCATATTATAACGCTAGTCTTATCGATTGTCATTACGATTATTTACTGGACCATACTCTATGATGGTAACTAAGTACCTTTCTAGTTGCTGTTGTATGAACCTATCTAAAATGAAACATTTTTCTGTTTTCTCTGCAACTATTTCAGCCAATGAAAGTAATTTAGATGCCACCAATGTGCTCACCCATGCATTCAACTCCATTTGCATGTTCATTGATCTGTGGATTGTGGCACATCCGTTGCGTTTGTTGCACGTGTTTCTGCCCGTCTTATTTGGCATTATCTATGCCATATTCTCCTACATATATCATCTGTGCGGCGGCATTAACAAGTGAGGAAATATTATACGATTGCAAAAATAATTTTCACATAATTCACATTTTCCATTCCATTTTTATACAGAAAGGGAAAGCCCTACATCTACCATGTGATTGATTGGAATCAACCCAATGCTGCTCTTGTGACTGTCTTGTGTGTCTTGGTGCTCTCTTGTTGCATTTATGCGTTGCTCTTTCTTTTCTTCAAGCTGCGTCTGTATCTCTCCCGCAGCTGTCGTCAGGGCAGCTTTGTATTGCCCACAACAAGCGGGAAGTCTGGCAAGGCCAACGACAGTCAGGCAACAGCGAATGGCATACAGCATTCGCCCTCTCACATCTCCATGGTGCTGGGCAACTACGCCGGCTACGAGAACCGGGCGTACTCGCCCAGTGCGGGCGAGGCAAAGAAAACAAAGAGTTAGACTACGTTTAGTGTCTGCCAGGTTATGAGAGTTAGCGGAAATTCACTCAATGTTGTTAAAGGTATATAAAACATAAGTCTACTCCACATATATCTGGCAATCTAATCTAAGCTCATTGTTCTTTAGTCAAACTGTACAGTAGAATTTTAACCCAGTGATATTATATTAAATTGTAGCTAATTTTACGCAAATAAATTTTAATGTGAATAAATTTAGAAAATTGTATTAATTATGAGCATCGTTAAATATGGTAAGCATATGAAACTCTAGCTTATTTTCAAAATGTTTTCCTTGATTACCTTGTCTTTCTCCCTACTGTCCTTGACCCATTTGACTCATGCTCCTGCCGCACTAGATTCCCTTTTTATGAGTTTTCGAAAACTATGTATCCTTGATAGCTCACCAGCTGTCCTTAGACGGATCAACATTTACATACAACGGAAAGAAGCCCAAATATGCATTAAAAATTCCATAAAATAATCAACGTGGTTAAGTCTTTAGAGACCTATTGTGTCGCATTGTCATATTGCTTGGGAACTTTACAGTTGATTATCAAATATTAATGCACAGGGCCATATCGTGAAAAGGTTAAATGGTAGGCGGCAAAGGCAAAAGTTTGTCTGCACCTAAAAATGTTCAAAAGCAGAAGGAAAACCATGAAAAACCAGTTGAGTAATTGGCTGAAGGATTTCGTTGGCGACAGCCAAAGTGTTGAAAGTTGGTTAATAAACCGCGTAGACATTGCGCACTGGGTGAGAACCTGTGTAAATATTTTACACAAAGTCCTAATCACATTTGAATGGCTGCATTAGCCCAAATAATCTTGATCGAGTAATCAATCACAAGGCCAACACGTTCTCAATTCCGACTACACTATAAATAACACAATTTGTATATATCATTTGTATAATTATCAGAAAAGACATAATAAGCATCATTAAATCCCTGAAAGTGAACTATAAGCGAGTATAATTAAATTAAATTAAATTCCTTGAGTTAAAATAAATAATATATTATATATCCAGATCATTTTATTAAAAATGATGTAAATAAAATATAAAATATAAATATATATGTTTAAGAAAATATAAGAAAAATATATATTTTATATGAAAAAAATATAATATATATATATATATATATATATATATATATATATATATATATATATATATATATATATATATATATATATATATATAATATAATAAGAAAAAACATTGATTAATTATATTTAAATATAATAATATATTAAAGATTATAAATATATTATAATATTTTATGTGACTTAAATTATTTGTAATTATTATTTTTATTATTTAAATATATTATTTAAGCATGAACATAGTATTAAAGGTCTTTTAACGGGACATGCGTAAAAAGTTCCGAGTTTTGCATTTCAACCACACTCAGATATCAGTTCAGCACAGATAACTGTAGCTCACTCCTACGACTGCAGCATAGATCTCGGCTCTCATACAAGCATAATTAACATAATTTCAGTTTTTATGGAGGTCTTTAAAGTGGCCTTAGTTCAATATTAAATGATTAATTATTTGAGTTTAAAAGTGTACAAAAGTCTAACAATATTTTCTTCAGGAAGTTTTTTCATGGAATCCTATTAACTTTCATTCCAGTGTGACTTTATATGCAAATTGTATCATATTTATCTAAAGCCAATAATATTTAGATTAGTAACAAGATACGTCTCATGGCTGTCAAGCTAAAGGAAATCCCCTCAAAAAATAAAAGAACGTTTTTTTGAATCATTTAACTTTTGGAGTATCTTTTATGTGACCTTTTTAAATACATGCACACACACACACACACACACGCACACCCAAATAGACAGTGTCCTTAATCACAGCTGCCCGTTTATGCAGTCGTGTCCAAGTCCACCTCCCCTCGACTAGAAATGTAATTGGGGAATCAATTGGCCCAGCTAGACGGGCTACATTCGGTGTAATTTGTTGTTGGCGTTGTTGTTATAACAATTCTTTATGCCGGCTATAACGTTAATTAAGTTTCCAAAAGCATTTAATAACCAAACGCCCAAACCGAAGCTCAAGGACGAGAAACACACACGTGCTGCTCCTTGGGACACCGAACGCTGGCGATGACACTGCCCTGCAGTGTCGTGTCTGTTGGTCAATTGTCGCATATGCTACACATTTGAGGACCAACTAATCAAAAAAAAATAAAACAAATGAGAATGTGGTTAAGAATGCACGACTTGGAAATACCCTGAACACAGTGGTTAGCTGCTAGAAAAAGATTATTAAATATTTGTATAACATAATATTAATACTAAAACTTTTTAAAGTCTATGCTCTAAAAGTCATGTCTCTTAATATTATCTACTTGACTTGATATATCAAACAAATATTTAAGCAATTTGTGTTCAAGTCATGTAGCAATATAAATTTCAAGCCACGAGCTTTTTTAGCTTTCGAGTCGGCTTAATCAGGAATATATATATATATATATATATATATATATATATATATATATAAAAGAATATTTATATATAAGAATATAGAATAACGCCAATATACCCTGTTTATCAATTTCAAAGGCTGTAGACTATAGAAAACTGAGAAACCAGACCTGAATGCCCTGCATATAGTCGTCTACATTTGCATACTTGTGTGTGTGTGAGCTAATCTCATTTATAGCTATTGTCCTTGCCGACGGGTCGACGAGCCGACTGGCCGGCGGTACGGCATGGCATGTCACAAGTGTTAGACACAAATTAGGCGTCGCATCTGTTTAGGACTTGGATCGATATGTGAGCATTTTGATCGATATGAAATTTCCTTGAGCTTTGAACTTCTTTTCATGTCCTTGTCCTGCCTATTGACCCGCGCTTTGTTTTGTCTCTCTCTTCCAGCACCGCCCCCATTTTCTCTTCCCCTCCTCGAACTCACACTCTCATCATTAGTACAAACAAAATCAATAGCAGTTTAAGTGAATATACTTTGGAAATTTCGACAGCTGTCAACTGTCAATGTCAGCTCAACGATTTCATATTTCGTTTTCACCTTAAACCAACAATATAATTAAATGCAATCAATACTGTAAAATATTAATTGAATATCTGTCTTCTCCAACCAACCCATCCATCCATCCAAGCAGCCATCCACTCAGCCAATTGGCCACCCGTACTTGATTTAGCAATTTAGATTTGTGGTTCCGTCATGATTGTGCAATTTCCCAGATATCAAAAAACCCATTCAAGCCATACAAAACTAATCACATATGAGCATGAATGTTTTAACGCATGAAATGTGAAATATTTTGAGTACAACTCAGGACATTTAAAGAGGTTGGAAGAGAATGAAATGCAGACATATATATTATATATAGTTGTTATATTTAATAACATTTTGTGTAGCATTGAGAGTAAAAAATAAACACATTTGATAAATAACTATATATTATAAGATATATAAATATTTAAAATTTAACAGTGTGTTTTTTAGAGCTCTCCAGCTTTGAGTTGGCCATACTGCTTGAATTGACAAGATATTTATTAGTTTATACTTATTTTTTGTTGAGTTTCGCTTGACATTTCTTTCTAGATAGATTTACACCACAACAAAATTGTCTGTTTTGGGGTGGAGTAAGATCCCCTTTTAATTATTGTTTGGTGTGTTGGGCTGGCAGAGTCACTGGTCACGTTTGCGATGATTGTTAAAACTTGTGCTACAGATTGCGCCTTATATTTAAGAATTGATGTCACAATATTTTCTATTAAATAAAGCCCAGTCCTTAGATATTAAGAAAATATTTCTATGTTTTATTATGATTTAAGATTATCGAACTTAAAAAAGTACCCGGTATATCATAAGAACTTGAATATGAAATTTATATATGTTTCCAAAAGATAAGGAATAATTTTAAATATATTATATATATTTTTCAAAATTCTTAGAAATTTAATTTGAGTGTAGAATTATCTAAAATTTATAAAAACTCTAAAACAAACTAATATATTGACATTATTTATAATACTAAAACTGCGTAGTAAGATATAGTTCTATTCGTGTGATCTGAGGTGTAAACTACTAAGCACCTGCAAGTCTGGGGATTTATTTACACCGAAAAAGACAACAACAATCAAGGATGTCGACAGGATGGCAGCAACGCAACAATATGACACGGAAAGGATACCTCAAACAAAAAAGTCAAGAGTTAGAGAGGAGAGAGGAGCAGATAGAAAGAGATAGCGCAAGTGCTTGAAAGATTAGTGAAAACGAACGCAGGCTGGGCAGGATATTGTTTGGATTGCATAAACAAACGGCATGGGCACACACGTTGTTTGGCTTTTGGAGCAACAACTTTCCAGTGCTGTGCAGCCGGTTCGTACCTGCCCACACACAGGCGCACACACATACTAGTTAACATTTGTGAATCATGTGGACGACTGGAATTCATAAAGTATTCATTAATTGGAAACGCGCGCGCCCTGCCTTTGAGTGACCAATTGCCGAGGATTGCGGTTGGTAAAAACCGAAGCATTTCTCATATTTCAAATTCAGTCTTGTTTCGGACGTTCGGGCAGTAGAACCTGCATAAATTACCAACCAACCACCGTACCGTGATACCGCAAGCCCAGACACCAAATCAGAGACACACGCTTCATAAATTTCAGGGGCTATGGTAACGGGGCCACCAAAAACCCAGCTAGAACCGGCGCTATGTGGCAAATAATTTTCACTGTGCGTGTTGCCAACGATAAACGCTAACGTGTCGCCCAGAGATACCAAACAGCGGAAGCACATACAACAACAAATAGCAATAAATATATTATACAAATCACAAAAAAAAAAACCAAAAAAAATATTAGAGAATAGAAAAACAAATCATAAAAAAGTATTCGGCAAGTGTATACTGTATATAGAGAGTGCATGTATTTGAAACGCTAGTGGAAAGTTCCATTTGATTTGATTTTTTTTATATTTTGATTTATTGTTTAGCCCGCCCACTATTTGAACTAAATCCCCTTCTACACATGCGTTAATTGCGTAGCAGGCGTGGTGAAACGGGCAAAAGCATTGCGAAAATTCTGCTATACTGGCCACCGAATGGATAATGGGTATTTGTTTAGACACAGGTAAGAAAAACATTGCCAGCTACAACGATTTTACTATTGGGCCAATAACACAGCCGGCCAAAAAGCAACAGTCAAAACACAAACAAAGCCCGAGATATACCAAAAACTCTGGTTACAGCCAAATTGTAAGCCAAGCGAGAGCTGTTGCCATATTTCAATTTAACAAAAGAAATATAAGCTGAAAGTAGGAATATACATTCTCATATGCATATAAAGCAAGTTTATTTTCACTATTATAAAACTGTTCTAATATTTCAAAATGTATTGGATACTACTGAAAGTTTTTGAATTAAATTTTATTTAATTAAAAACGCATATAATAAAATAAATAAAACCAAATAATCAGACTATCAAATCCATAGATAGTCTGATGAACAGATTATAGAAAATATTTTCATAGAAAAGTTTTAATATTGGAAACAACGAATTCTATATCAAATCAAATTTTAAGTCCTGAAAGCTTAAGATTTCCTGATATTCTGAGATTCGGATATTGACCTATAAGGAAATACATAATGCTATATTAATAATAATTAATAAACTTAATATAATTAAAAATTATATAAAATAATACAAATTTATTTAATAATTAACAAATATGTAATAAAAAAAAATAATATTTAAATATCACAAAAACATTTAAGAATAGTTTGAATTTAGGAATTGAATTTTAATTGCCTTTCTATTATAATAAAATTTTATATTAACATTATTCTGTTTTCTTAATATAATTAATAATCTTTTAAGTAAAATATATTCTTTTTATTATATTTCAAAATTAATATGAAAGTAAAATTAATTTTCATTAAGCTTTATATTTATATTAAATTGAAATAAAATTAAACATAAAATTGAAGTGCAATTGAAATGCAATGCAAATGAAAATGCAAAGTTTAGTTAAAATTCAATTTTTATCTTAAAAGTATTCCATTCTTTAAATATTAAATTCAATTATAATTATTTTAATATTTTTAAATTAAGCACATAAAAAACTGTTTTTAAAAACAATTCTTTGTAATTTATTTTATAATCAATTACAAATAATTCAATAAAAATATTTTATTTGTTTGTAGTGTTGTAAACTTAACTAAAATGCTTAAAAAAAACCAAAATTGTTAGACAACCCTAAAAGTATGCTTATTAAATTTATATACATGGAGATAAATTACCTTGTCAGCAAGTCGAACAATATTGATTAAGAACTTTCGTACAAAACTTACAAAACATTGCGAAATAATTTGAATAAATTTCCAAAACAAATTTGGAAAAGCGAAAGCAAATGTAAAAAATTATTAATTTAGTTGCCCTGACGCAGATCTGTTTAACTTGAATCACAACTAAATGTCATCTAATCCGCCCTTTAATTTGGATAAAACACTTAAATTACAAAAGGCTTTGACAAAATATTTCTAATCCGAAAAGGACCTTGCTCAAATGCTATAATTTGTGGTATCAAGCCGCGTCGGCCTCGTCGCGTGGGTCCTTGGACATGTTCGTTGACCATCAGACGGGCAACAAACTAATATAAAAATCCGAAACACCACGCGTCACAGAAACGACAAAAAAAAAAACAAAGAAATAGTATATAGGAAAAACGTTTTATGTGCGCTGAAACGGGATAGCAACAATAACAAAACAACATGTCAATTAAATAAAACTGCAAGAAAATCAATATATATAAAAAAGAGAACAAATGTCACAGAATGTAGAATTTAGTGAGCTCGGCCAGACTGGAAGGAAATACGCGAAATTGTCGGATTTTCCATGAATGAACAATTTCAGACGAGCCTCGGCTCGCGGTTGATGACGCAATGCTCGCGCTTTCCACCATAATTTAATAATTGTTGAAACATATTTTAATGATGTGTTACAGTGTACAGTTAATTTCCTACTTCCAACGCTGAGCAAATTGCTTCCGGCCTCAGGGTGCCTTAATGCCGTTTGGCACGTAACAAGGCGGGGCGCTAACTTGACGGCACTTCCGGCTTCCGTTAGGCCCAACCCTTAACTGTTGCTTGTGTACTTGTTGTTTTGGTTAGCCATCAAATGGAATTCTATACTCAAACCATGTCTCTATAAATATTTTGACAGATGCCAGCGCGGCACAAGATACCGGCGAACCAGGCAACGATTGGAATCATACACGGAATCAGAATGGACCAAATGCGCCGCCTGGCAGCGTGCTGGCCATGAACGGCGGTTCGGGCAACGTCGGCGCCATCGACATGCAAAATGCTGGCAAAATCAAATTCGATCCGCCCAAGGTGCCAGTGATATTCGTTTTAGGCGGCCCAGGTAGTGGCAAGGTAACCCATTGCGATACGTTCATGCAGGAGCGACGCGGCGTGACGCACATCAATATGATGGATCTGCTACAGCAGTATGCAATGGGAAATGGTAAGAGAACTAGCTACACTTGAATATAACAGCTAGGAGAGGACGCTTTAGCTTACCTGCGGCATTAGCATTTTCTCATTCATTATATTCTCAAGAGGCGTATATATATGAATTTTTGTCAAGGAATAAATGACATCTATAGTATATCTATAAGATCTTTCGAGTGCCATAGAATCTTAATACTAAAGAGGAACATGACATGAGTATGTATGACACATATCAAGTTACATAGAAGGAGGAAGAATAGACAGGGATAAAGCACAACAAAAAAGGATTAAATAGGATGTTGTTTTTAGAGTTACACAAGTTCCAATCATAATAAAATGAAAAAATATATATTCCATATCAATGAAATGGGTTTTATTGGATAGAACAGTTTATGAAAAATATTCAAATATGATTCTGATCATATAACTGCTGTTAGAATACAAATTTTCAGAAATATGACTATAATAACCATCATTATTTTTGAAGGCATATGGACCAATGACTAATTTTCTATAGATGTAACGCAGCTTCGACTAAGATTATACATACTTTAAGTGAAACAATTCTGCTTCTTTAGGTAGCCATTCAAGCAATAGTAGGCTTCATCATTAGCACAACATGCTCGCTTAGTTTGACAAATATAACGATTATTCAGATAAAAAATGTAAACTAATTCCAAGCGTTACTATGATCTAAAACTATCCATTACCAAATGTCAAGTCAAGTTCAACAAAAAGCTCTTATCTTAATCTAAAATACGTTAAAAAATAAAGCAGTGTAGCCAATTCAAAGATGTAAGCGTCGAAAAAAAACGCCTGTTATATAAATATGTCTGTCATATGATTATTATATAATTATTATATTATTATTAATTGAATTTATGAAACTTGCAGATATGCAAGACTTTTCGCAACTATCGTCGAAAACGGTCACCGAGGTGTTGATGTTGGAAATGAAAATGGCTCCAGCTGCCAAAGCATACCTAATATCAGGATATCCGCGTTCCATGCGCGACGTTGTCGAGTATTCGGAGAAGGTAATCAAAATACATAAACTAGCTGAATTTATTACATATCCAATTAGTGTATTTTATTATGAAACAAGTTTGGCTTATTCGGCTTGTATTCGTTGAGCAAATTGCCGTCGAGCCATTTGCACTAATTAGCTGTCAAGTGGGTCAGCGTTTATTTGTTAAAGACTAATTCCCATGAATTTTGAAACGTACGCATAACAATGATCTATACTTATGCACACACATATATATATATATATATATATATACATACAAATGATATCTAATTGTCTCAAGTGGCCACAAGAGGCGTATTTTAGCTTTATGCTAGTTACGTTTGCCTTGATTAATGTTAACCAAATGGGTGTAGAGGGACTGCCGCACGTGGGTGTCATTGAGGTATATATAGCTATAAGTAAAGTGGAATTTTAATTATTTTTATTTTAATTTTTGGATTTCTAGGTTAAATTGTTGAACCAGAAAAGGCAAATTTTATAGCTAGATCGAGTCAGCTCGATGTCCTGCGCAAGAATATGCATATTTTAAGGGGACTGCCAAGCCACCTTTGGCCTGTTATTTAAATTTGTATAATGAGATCTCATTTGAATAAATTAATTTTAAATATTTTACAAAAACTATATATATAAATACATTACAAAATAGAGTAGAGTTCAAATTCAATGCAAAAAAAAATAAAAATAAACTATTATTATTGTTAAGCTCAGTAATGCCATTAAGTTTTACCATAATTTAGTTAGGCGCTCATTAAATCGTATTAATGGCTTTTTATAGACCACGAAGAGATTTAATATTTGGTTAATACCTATTTATACTTTTCAGATACAAGTCGTTAATGGTGTTATCTTAATATCCTGGCGTCAGTCGGTGCTACAGAAACAAATCGATTATGGCGCTAAATTAGGTCATGTTGTACTCTCCTTAGCCAAAATGGAATTGGAAAATTTCTTTAAAAATGTGATGCCAGTCGCTGATTACTTTGATCAAAGCGATATGCTTCTGGCCGTGAGTAATGCAACTGAAATGCCATAGAAATACCATTGTTTATTTCACTTTATATTCTAATAATCGCAGGTAAATGGCGAGCGTGCACCCACAGAGGTGTACAAAGACTTTCGCACCGCTGTGCTAGACATATTGAGTTCGCTCGAGAATCAAGAGGCCATACTGAATGGAGTTACAGGTATGGGCAGAGGGATACATGATATACCCGGCAGTATAGTTAGCGTAGACACCGCACCTAGTCAAGCCCAAGCGCCTCACATTACAGACCAAGTCGTCGCAGCTGCGACTGGGCCAGGTGAACGCAATGTCACAAACGCTGTGATATCTCACATAGCCGCCAATGCGGTCACAGCCGCAGCGACGCTACGTACAGCAGGCGGCGGCGGCGGCATCAGTGCAGACGATGACAGCGGCGTCGTTGTTACACAGCAGCCCAAGCTTAACCATGCCGGCACCAGCATGGACACTAGCGCATCCGAACTGGAGCCCACAATACCGCCCATCATTTGGGTCATTGGCGGCCCGGGCAGCAATAAAGCAACGCTATGCCTGAAGGCCGTTGGCCTCAACCCCGGCTGGTCGCACATCAGGTGAATCTATAGCTAGGCATATGTTTTACAACTAATTCTCAACTTATCGCAACAGCGTTGGGCGTCTGCTGCGGAACATCACGGACACTGCGCCACGTGCCAACACCGAAAGCTATGCCGTCAAAGAGGCTCTGGCCGCAGGAGAAATGGCGCCGGAGAAATCGCTCAATCAATTGCTGGATAACAATATACGTCAACTGCGCGATAAGACCGGCATCATCATCGATGGTTATCCCCGCAATCTGCAGCAGGTCAAATACTTTGAAAACAAGGTGAGTTCAAGAGGGAGAGGGAGAGACTTCTTCATATGAAAACTTTAGCTGTGGCAGTTTTAGAGGGAGAGAGAGACAGATATTTAAGGTTCCGGTTAAAGTTGACATGAACATTAAACATATTGTTATTATTTGTACAACATTTTTGTGCAATTGAAATGAATTTTGAGTTCATTTGAAGATATAAGTCATATAGATGCTGACTACATCTGACAGAACTAACTACAAATAGCAACAGTTCCTGTTAGAGTTCCCATAAACATTAAAGTCATGTTAATTTTAATGTTAATGCATGTTCATTTTTAAAATCTATAGTTATTTTCAACAATTTGAATTGAAAAGATATTTGATATTTATTATTTTATTATTTATGATGATATTTATTTTATTTAATTCGATTATATGTTTATACATATATGCTTATGACATGTGTCTATTCTGACTTTTTAGAAATCATTTAACTACAGATTAAGCTCTGTATTATGTAGTTTCTAAAATAGGTTCACAAAACTAACTGATAATAATAATAGCAACAAGATTATTTAAACAGTGACCTTCGTTGTCTGCCTAATTAAATTTGACATTTATCCTTTCATCAAATATCTATCTGCATGTTAAGCTTTCAAGCTTTTATTGTGAAAGATATTTGAGCTGTGTTCAAGACGCTTTGACTACTTAGCTTTGGCAACTTCAGACTAAATACTTAA
Source organism: Drosophila eohydei (assembly GCA_035045825.1). NCBI lineage: Eukaryota > Metazoa > Arthropoda > Insecta > Diptera > Drosophilidae > Drosophila > Drosophila eohydei. The sequence goes on along the minus strand of JAWNOT010000077.1, from coordinate 1,922,949 downwards.
CTAATAAGTTGAGAATGAAAATTGTTAAGGACAATTGCAACAGTATTTTTATGTCACTGTTAAAGTTGACTAGAACCTTAACTACATGTTTGTTTCAATGTGTATCAGAAGCCAAAAATGGTTTTTCTGTTACAGAAATATTTAAGAATGAATGCCATATAAAGTTTATATTAAGTTCTAAGACTGTTGCCCACACAAATCTTAGATTTTTAGACAATATTTAAATATTAATAATAATAATAATAAATTAATATTTGCGACATATTTAAAAAATATGTGTAAGACTTGATTCCGAAAGACGTCTCAGATTGCATGTAGTACATATTTAATATTTTATTTATTTTTATAATTTTATTTAATTTATCAGATTACTTTAAATCTACTCAAAGTTCTTATGCTATGCTAATATATATACTATTTAACATGCTGAAAGATCAGCTCGTTGACAGCTCAAAGAACTTTTTTGTAATATAATTTCCCTTTCAAATTTCAGTACAAGCAACGTCCACCCACCATACTATTGGACTGCTCTAAATTGCAGTTGGGACGCGGACGCATAGACGATACCGTCTCCTCGTTTCGGCGGCGTCTGGAGATATTCCGTGAGCAGACGCTGCCTATGCTGAAGATAATGGACAGCAGCAATCGACTGCAGATAGTGAGTTCATTTCTCTCTCCCTCTCAGTCAATTCATAAAAACGTATACATTCATAGGTCGACGGAGACACGGACAGTCCGTCTGTGCAGCGGGAGTTCGAGCGCCTTATACGCAATCACATACAACAGTTGACCAACAAGTTGGAGGGCGAAGATGCCAGCGAATCGCTGGGCAATCATGTGATGCGCAACGAGCAAACGGATGCCATATTGCATGATCTGGAGACGAACGTGCCCGGCGCGGTGCCCACGATTAGCCACCATGTGAGCATGATGAATGGCCATATCAAGAGTCGAGGCAGCGCCCAGCTGAGTGCTAAGCGGCCCAATCAAATGATGAATGGCCATGTGGCTGGACGGCCCGGGACAGGACCTGTCGCACCGCTCGCTCAGCCCGTCGACTTTCGACATATGCTCGAGGAGGCCGAACGCTATCCGGTCGACTCGTACATGTAGAATATAGCATAAACATATCGATCTACGACAAAGTTTTCTAGTTTTTATAAACGAAATTCTCGTATAGCCTCTAAGCGTCTATATTATTGTTAAAGTTGTCTTGTTGATAATATGAATATGAATATGAATTTTATAGCATTACGTCACTTAGCTGACAATTTTTTGATAAACTACGTAAATAACGGCTAAAAAGCAAAGCAAAAAACAATTGTGGGCCAATTGATTCTCATTGATTTCAAATAGACAATTAAGTTTAGTAGTTAAGCACAGTGATGTCACACGAAAATAGCTTTTAAAAATGCCTTCATTGAGGGCCTCAATAAAATTGAAGGTAGCCTAACATATATAGCAAGCCCCGAATTATAGTGAATGCAAACAAAAAAAAAAAACAAAAACAAAACAAAAAAACAAAATTTAATTTAGTTTGAAATAACACTTTAATAAAAAGCTGAAAAACCAAACTCTGAAATATATTTAACATGTGACTGGGCTACGTCTGATAGAAGACAGTACCAAGCTGTATTATGGGTATATATGGGTATAAAGGATGTTCTTTTAGAGTTTCATGACTTTGCATTACAGCAGCATACTTCAACTGACAACCTATTTTACAGCTGAGGGTTGCTTTTTGTTGAGTTTGACTTGACATTTTATTATAGATAAATTTACGCCAGAGCAAATTGCAAATTGTTGAAGCTATTCATCAACTATTTTTCTAAAACATTTTTCAATGGCTATGTAAATAAACAGAATTGTAGCCTTCAGCCAGCATGAACCACAGACTTTTGTCGAAACTCTATTACAGTCACAAAATGGGCCTGCGCAGTCATGGGTCCATATGTCTGTAAAATCAAAGATAGCCATGATTTTTATGATTGTGACGTTTGTGAAAATTTGTGTTTCAGATTGCAGCTAATATTTAAACATTAATGTCATAACATTTTCTGTTCAACAAAGCCATTTTCACAAATTATAAAAATATATATATTTCATTTATAATGATTTCAACTTGTGCAGCTCTAAAAAAACACCCAATACGCCCCTGGCTCAAGTGGCTTAAATTAACAATATATATAAAATATTATCTTAAACAATTCAATTCATTTATTTAGCAATTTTCTTTACATTTTTTTCGGGAATTTTCCTATTTTGCTTAAAACTTTTCATTTGCATTTCAATTTTAACAATTCGATTGCTTAAAGTGCCGCGCAACGCCAGTTGTCGCTTTCATCGAGAAATTGCTCGGGTGCTTCGGCTCTGGGGCGTGGCACTGGCTTGCTCGGCTTGGCTTCATTTACCATCTTAATATTCTCGTATTGTTTATCGTACTTGAAGATGAGATGGCTGGACAGTGGCGTCGCCTTTGGCCTGGGCTCGTAGCTTTTATTGTGGCCCTTCAAAATTTCCGTGGAACTTTTCCGTGTTGGCTTATAGACTGAACCGTCGCTGCCTCTGCTGCCGGAATCGAAGGTCATTCGTGATCGCAATGCAGAATAGCGCGTATAGCTTTGATACGAATCACTTTTAACCTGCGCTCCGGCTTGTGTTTCTGGAGCTTTCGATGGTTCCCTCGTCTTGTACTCGGAATTGCTAGTTTTAATTGATTTCCTTGGAGTGTCGAGAACTTTGTGCATTTGTGTTGACTTTGTTGACATTTTATTGTCAGTCTCTAGTTTCGGCTTCTTGGCTTCGAGCACTCTCTGCTGGGTTTGAGTTGATCGAGTTCGCTTCAGTTCGTTCGCCTTCGCATCTGATTCATCATTGGTAAGTTTGACGGTCAGATTTATCTTGATCGAACTGAGCTCTTCTTGTTTTTCGTCGTCGCTAGCATTAACTGAGTTGAAAAAGCTTTTGTCGCACGAACGCCTTGAGTTTAAAATGCTTTTATTTTTACCAGCCTTTTGCTTATGATTTTTAGAAACGAATTTTCCCTTCCCCATTTTGTAACTTTTTGATAAACTGCTAAGCAAATAGAGTTCCGTTCACTTCGACTCGACTACGCTCAATGAAAAATATTTCAGCCTCATGAATACAGCTTCAAAAGTTACAAAAAAAAGTGTTGTATAACGTCGATAACAATCAAGAAATTATCGATTATAAATTTCGATACATATCCAATCGTTTTATTTACAACTCAAAAATATGACATTCAATTTTTCGAAACTCAAAGTTATCAATCTCCACTGCTCTTCACGTGGAGCTAAAACGTTGATACGGACGTTAATTTTACTACTTGCCAATCCTCCATAGGCCCGCTGAGCTTGGCCTTGGGATAGCAGAAACAAAACTTCTGAGCAATCTTATCACTAACACACACTGAATTATTTTTATAGCTATTCAAACGACTAATATCTGGTACGTGTAAGTCCTCAATGACTTGCAGCTCGCGATTGTAGCGAATTGTTGCCTGGAATTTTCCAACATCCGGATAGGTGCGGAAGCGCAAACGATAGATGGCAATCGAGCCATACATCGGCTCCTTGCCATTCTCATGCAGCAGCTTCCTCTCCGCCAGATCCATATCCTGCAGCCCCAGACGCTGGCACACAGCATTGAAGTGATGCACAAGCATCCAGCGATTAATATAGTACACGACATGCTTGCCAAGCACATACATTTCGCCACTCAGACTCTGTTTGACAAACTCGTTGCACGTGCACCAATGCTCGCCGATGCAAGCCTCCTCACAGCCGCGATCCATTGGCAGCGGATGCAGCAGCGATTGGCTGCTTGGACACGCTGTCCGCGCGGGCAGCATCGCTGGAGTCTTGGCATTCAGCTGGAGAATGTGTCTCAGCGTATTATACAGATCGAAGTTGGAGCACAACCGATCGTGGTTCAGGGCCAAAGCCTGAGCGTAATTTGGATAGGCGCTGCGGAACCAAGGCGGCAGGTAGATGTGCAGCAAGGGCAAGCGCTCCTCAAGGAAACTATCCGGCAATTCCATAAGCTCGCCAGTCCGTGCACCATGATCGCTCACTAGTATAACAATAGACTTCTCGAAGAGCTGCTGCTGCTCGAGCTTATGCATGTAATCGACGAATATTGCATCCAAGCCAGAGGCGCCAAAGTTCGACTCATTGGTCATTGCGCCGCTCCAAAAGAAGCCAAACATTGGACGCTGCAGTTCCTGCACAAAGCGCGCTGCAAACTGAGCACAGAAGTCGTAGACATACGACACAGCCAGCCGACGGCCAATGCAGTAGCTGTTTCCAAACTTTTCGTATGAGCTCAATGCTCGCTCAATGCCCAGCAGCAGCGGTCGCAGATCATAGTCGACCGCAACGTCTTCGAGTCCAAGCGTATTCTGCAAGAAGGCAGCATCGCCTGCATTGTCTTCAGCAAAGGCTGTGGCATAGCCAGCGCGTTTGTAGTCCTTCCAGATCCACGTACAGCCAGCAGAGCCTGCTGAACAACGCTTGTCCGATCCACCCGAGAGAATGGCCCTCAAATTTGGCGCAATCTCGTCAGCTATCTTGTTATAGCCTTGCATCTCGAACCAGCCCATTCGATTGACGAATGCCGCTGTCTTTGGCATTGTTCGCTGAAAGTTCATACGCGACATGCTATGCAAGCCGAGGATTACAACGCTCGGCTGACGCTCCAGCGGCTGGGGCTCAATCCGGCTGCTCGTATCGTTTACTTGGATCAAGGTGAACGCATCCCGCTGCAAGATCCTCGCGCTGTTAACTACATCATGGCATTCCACAATAATGCTTTTGATATTTGGCGGCAAGGCACATTGCAGCCTGAAGTTAACTGGCGGACGTATGCTAAAGGAGGCGAATGGATTAGGATGGAGGATAAGTGCGAGAATCGGCTCGGCCTACTTGCTGTTATGCTCGGACTTTTCGTCCGTGCCCCGAGTTACTTCACGATAGTTGCAGTCGATACTGGACACGGCTGGACTCAATTTCGACAAGACTTCTCGATTTACAATTAGCTTGTAGTGTTTCGCCTGCGAATCGTATTGCAGTTGAAACACGTCGCTCGCATTGGAGCAGGCTTTTGGCTGGGACGGCTTGAAGATCTCCGTTGCCTCACGCGAAAAGGGATCGGCAAAGGGCATCTTGCATTTCTTATTATTTACAAAATAACGCACTGGCTTCGCCACGGCATCGGCCAGCTCATTAACTGAATCGGAACTTGAGCCATCGGGAAATTTAAGTTTTACTTTTCGCGGTTTGCCCGTTTCTTGCACCTGCTGCACTCGGGCAAAGCGGCCTACTATTCTGTTAGTACGAATCATTTCGCGCAGGTGCTTCTCCCTTGCCACTGCATCGGCCGACGACGAGTCCGACACTGTCGCCATTGTTACGGCTGGAAACTGTTCGAACTTGATTTCCCGCTCATTGCTCTTGTTTCTATGATTTAGCCAAATGAATACCAATAACAGTCCAAAGAAAATGAAAATATATTTGCGTACTAGTATCATCTTTTTAAGCCTTGGCATAGCCTCAAATCAAAATTTTTAAAGAGCTGTAAGCCTTAAGTATGAGAAATGCTTAAACTAATGTTGAAACAGGTTCAACGCTAAACATTGTTTACCTAGCGTTCTCTGATTCTATCTACAAATTTATTTAGGACTCACAATGAAAAGAGCTTGTTTGGAGTCTTAAAAAAAGCGAACAGATCTGTTTTGAGATATTGCCTCTACTTGTGGGTGTTATTTATGTGACCTACATAACATATATTGCTACAAGTCACTCCAGCAGCTGCTTCTTCATTTTGCCTTGATTGAACTCTTCGATTACATTTTTACTCTAGTAGAATCCTTCTCCTTGATTTTCCATTGTTAATCAGTGGCTGAAAAATCCTTGGGATTGTCGTCCTACATCATTTGAGTGAGAGAGTAATACTGACTCCATCTTTACACGCCAATCAGACACTTTCGTCAGCTACCTCTATCAATGAGCACTTATTCCTATTCTTTATTCTTATTGTACTTATTCTTTTCCTGTTTTCAATCCCCAGGTTCAAATTGAATTGGCACAGAAGCAGCTTCTTCTTTTTACTTCACACAAATCCTTCGCTTTGCTCTTGATCCTCCAGCGTTAAGCAATTGTAAAACTATCCATGGGGTTGTCTTTCTACAACATTTGACTGTCAGTAATATTGACTTCTCCTTTACAAACCAATCAGGCACTTCCATTCGCTCCAGTTGCCAGTAGTCGCAACGGCTTAGTCCCCGCTAAACGTCATATTTCTTAACCGAATATCAACAGAACTCTCTCTTGGTTAATACATTGAACAACAATTGTATTTATTAAAGATTTAATATTCCGATTTTATTTAACAGGGAGTTCCTTGGTCGTTAACATCTATGTTGATCACCGTAAACGATTGGTTCGCCTCGAGGCAAGCGCAAAACTTCTGGGCAACGTGTCCAGAGACGCAAAACGATTGATTGCGATACGAGTTCAAGCGCGTTATGAATTCTTCCTGTACCTTAACATTTCTTGCCGCATCGGCCAAAAATGTTGCACGGAACAAACCGCCATTCGGTCGAGTGACGAACTTAATGCGATAAGTCTCAATTCTCTGAGGCGGCACCACAGCAGCGCCGTCGTCATCAAAGAACTGTTTGCGCTCGGCTCTCAGCAACTTGGCAAGCTTTAAGCGAGCACATTTCGCAGCATAATCGTGGCTGGCCAGATATTCGTTGATGCGATAGACCACTGTTCGTGCCCAGTAAAGCAATAAATTGCTGATGGGCACCTGCACATACGAGTCACAGGTGCACCAGTGCTCGGGTATGGCCGCATCCTCGCAACTGCGATTCTCGGGCAACGGCTCAAGTAACGATTGGCACTTCGAGCCAGATGAATTCAATTTCAAGCCAGCCTGCCCCTGCACGAGCAGGTGTTTCAAAGTCAAATGTAAGTCCAAAGTGGAGCTCAATCGATAACGATTCACGTCAAGCGCTTGCGCAAACTCTGGATACTGCTTCCGATACCAGGGCGGTAAGTAAATGTGCAGCATGGGCAATCGCTCCTCCAGAAAGCTGGAAGCCAAGTTCATCAACGGTCCCTGGCGTTGGCCATGATCACTGAACAGGACAACAACTGCCCTGTCGAATAAGCCGTGCTCCTTGTACCGTTCCAGGTAGCTCACGAAGTCCCTATCCACGCTTGCCGGCCCATTGAAGTCGTCATGGCTGAAGCTGTTCGACCAAAATATGCCGAAGATCGGCTTCGGCGTGTCCTGCACGAAACGCTGCACCAGCTGAAGGCAATAGTCGAAGACGTAGCGATAACTCTGTCTGCGGCCCAGACAGTAATCGTAGCCAAATAGCTTAACCGTTTTCAATATGTGCTGGATCATATATAGGAAAGGACGTAAGTAGTAATCGACCGGTTTGCGAATGAAGCCAAACGTGAAATAATGGAATGTGTCTATGGAGGGAGTGTCCTCGGCATAGGCCGTCAGATAGCCAGCATTTCGAAAGTGATTCCAGAGATAGGTGAATTGATCGAAGCAGCCCGGCAAGCGAACATTGCACTGCGAACGCCACTGGTGCGACGTAAGACCCGTCAGCAGAGGCATAATATTGGGTAACGTATTGTCCCCGATCTTATTATAGCCGAGCATCTCGTACCAGCCCAGCTGGCGCACAAACCGCGCTGTCAGTGGCATTGTGCGCTGGAAGTTCATCTGCGACATGGAGTCAATGCCCAACATAATCACAGAAGGATAGATACGACTGCGTGCCTCATCGACCTGCTCATTGCGACCACTCGGATACTGGACAAACGAAAATGCATCGCGTTGCAGGACTCGGGATCTGTTGCCCGTCACATAGCATTCCACAACGATGCCATTAATGTGATGTGGTATCAACCAGTTCTGCTCAAACTGGACGGGTCCCACTTTCCTGAAAGTGAATGGGGTTTTCGTAACATTATTGCGGCGCTCCGATTAGTGCAAACCCACCAGGTTATGGAATCATTCGCTCCGCGCACTATCTCATAGTAAATGCAGGAAAATGCGGTAATGTTTCGATATAGAATGCCGACTAGAGTCGCATTGACGTGCAACAGGTATTGCCTCTTCGTCACATGATAGACAACGTTAATGATGTCCCGCTGATCCGTGCACTCCTTGAACTTGGGCGGCTTAAAAATGTCAATGACCTCGTCAGAAAAGGGATCCAGCCGCGGTATTTTGCATTTGTGATCAAAGACACAGAAATCTTTTTTGAAAATTGCAGGCTTCAAAGTGGTTCGCTCTGTAGACGATTTGCCATCGAGCGCAGTTGGAAGTTTCCCAGTTAAGAACTGTTCGTCACGAGTCGCCAGTATAAAGATGCAAAAGACTAGAAAAATGGCGAGTGTTAGCCTGCTACATTTGCCAAACAGGCGAAGTTTCATTTTTATTTTGTACAATTTCGAATTACTCTATTTGCTGAGTCTAAACTGAATGCTTGCTTTCCAAGCGAGAGTGCTCGACCGAGAAATACCCTGAGTTGCTGGTTTACTTAGTTTCCTTGCGTAGTCCTTTGGTAGTCTTCTGCCTCCGATAGAGACTTGTTTGTTTAATACTTTCTAATTCACAATTATGGCACTTCACTGGAACTCGTTGCACCTTGAACTATTTGAGAACACAAGCCAATTGCCCTTAGGTTTGTGGCCTGCATATGCAAAGCTCTCTAGCCTGGGGCATATCAACACATTGGCTTTCGTTGGGTGCGAAGTTCAAACGTCTTATCCAGCTCTCGCGCACATTCACAATATTCGCGCTCTGGCTGCAAAGTACCGTTGCACAGAAAACACCTTTAGGTCGAGTTGAGAACGTCAAGCGGTAAGAAAGAAACTCATTCGAGCCCAACTGATTTCCATCAGCGTCGAAATACGTCTGCAGCTGAGCTCTTAACAGGCGTTCGTACTTCAATTGATAACATTTACTCAGAACGCTCGATGTGCTCAGATAGTTCGTCATGCGATAGACAACTAACTTGGCTAACTCAATCATCTGAGGGCTGTTTGCAATTGTCACATGCAGATCACAGCTGCAGTCGTAGAGCGAAATGCCAGCATCCACGCAACTGCGATTGTGGGGCAATCTCCGAAACAACGTTTGTGCTCTTATTTGTTCCTTCTGAAACACAATGCCAGGATGCACGTGCACGAGCAGATCCTTAATGGTCAAATGCAAATCAGTTGTGGAGCACAGCCGGCGACGATTCACGTCAAGCGCGTGCGCAATCTCTGGATACTGTTTCCGGTACCAGGGCGGCAAATAAATGTGCAGCATGGGCAATCGCTCCTCCAGGAAGCCGGATGCCAACTTCATCAAAGGGCCCTTCCGCTGTCCATGGAGGCTGAACAAGATGACAACTGCCTTCTCAAATAAGCCGTGCTCCCTGTACAGCTCCAGATACTTGACGAAATCCTCATCCACTCGTGCCGCTGCACTGAAGTCCTCATGGCTGAAGCTTTTCGTCCAGAAGAGTCCGAACAGCGGCTTTTGCGTCTCGTGCATGAATCGCTGGACAAACTGCAGACAAGATTCCAAGACATAGCGAAAGCTCTGCTTCCGTCCCAGACAGTAGTCGTCCTTCATGCGCTTCACTCCCTCCAAGATCTGCCTAAAAACTTCCAAAATGGGATACAGATAGTAATCAACGGGCTTTCGCGTGAAAGTAAGCGTGGGAGAATCCTCCGCAAAGGCAGTCAAATAGCCCGAGTTGTGAAAGTGATTCCAGAGATATGTGATGGCATCCAAGCAGCCCGGCTTAGCCACATCGCAAAAGGGCTGCAACCGCTGCGGTGGTCGACCAGTCAAAAAAATCATTAGATTATAGAGCGTATAATCTCCAGCGCTAGTATAGCCTAGCATCTCATACCACCCAAGTTGGCGCACAAACTTAGCTGTCAAAGGCATAGTCCTCTGAAAGTTCATCTGTGACATGGAGTCAATGCCCAACATAATCACAGAAGGATTGATACGACTGCGTTCCTCATCATTCTTCTCATTCCGACCAACTGGATACTGGACCAGAGGAAATGCATCGCGTTGCAGGACTCGGGATCTGTTACCTATTTCAAGGCATTCTACGACAATGCCTGAAATGTGTCGAGGTACGATCCAATCGCGACAGGCAACTGGTAAGCCCTTGTTCCTGAAACCGATAAGATGCCTCGATTACTGACATTGAACTCTAGCTTAAGATAACTTAATACCTACCAAGAGGGCGGTTCCGTTGGTCCACTGATTACCTCGTATAGGACACAGGCATAGTCGAGTACTGTTGGAAATAGCTCCAGGAATAGGGGCTCATTAAAGCGTAGCATATATTGATTGTGCAGCTTATAATAGCGAAGAGTGAATAAGTCGGGTTGATCCGCGCAATCCTTCAGTTTGGGGGGCTTAAAAATTGCCATGACATCAGCGGAGAAAGGATCGATTCGTGGTATTTTGCATTCATGGTCAAACACATTAAAGACGATAGTCGGAACAGTGGCCTGAGCCTGGCTGGACACATTAATGGGGAGATTTCGAGTATCTGTTGGCCTTGGCTCAATTACAACAGCTTTAGTCTCATGTTCAACGTATATATAAATAGTTGTGATCAGAATGAGGGCAAGCAGAAGTTTTCTATAACTAAAAATCTGACTATGAAACATTCTCGTAGTTTGTTTTTGTTTCCGTTTATATTTTGAACTATTGATTAACAGCCTTCTCTTAACAAACTTTTTTTAAGTAATAAGAAAAATACTTAAAAATTTTGTAAATTATATTTTATTTGCAACTAACACCAATAATCAAGGAAGTGAGTGATGTCTAAAGACGAAACTATTTTCGACTAAATTTCAGAATTTACTGAATCAAATCTCACTTATTTCTTAACATTTTCTGTCGCAAATCTTTCTGGAAATCATACTCGAGGCAAAGAGCCTAATGCCCCATCCGTATCGCTTCTTGACGAACCCAAATTCTGAGCTACTAACAAACTCATTCATTCATTCATTTGCGTCCACGTCCTACAGCTTGAACTCAGTAGGTGCTCAACCCAAACACACAAACAACTCCGAACTTTCACAATGTATCGTTTGCTGATTAACGGCAAGCTGCTGCTCGCCATCCTGTTAGTCCTTTTCGTCTACATATATTTGAATTACACAACTAAACATGAACTGCAAGAAATCGTGACAACTTCTAACCAAGCAGAGTCCACAACAAGCAGAGAACCTTCCCGAATTCCTACTCGGCGCACATTTGGCGTTTTCGATCATGAATGCAAAATACCACGAATCGATCCTTTCTCCGCTGATGTCATGGCAATTTTTAAGCCCCCCAAACTGAAGGATTGCGCGGATCAACCCGATTTATTCACTGTTCGATATGATAAGCTGCACAATCAATATATGCTACGCTTTAATGAGCCCCTATTCCTGGAGCTATTTCCAACTGTTCTCGACTATGCCTGTGTCTTTTACCAGATAGTCAGTGGACCAAGGGACAATCCGTCTTGGTAGGTATTGAGTTATCTTAAGGCATAGTTAAATGTCAGTAATCGAGGCATCGATTTCAGGAACAAGAGCTTACCAGTTGCATGTCACGATTGGATCGTACCTCGACACATTTCAGGCATTGTCGTAGAATGCCTTGAAATAGGTAACAGATCCCGAGTCCTGCAACGCGATGCATTTTCTCTTGTCCAGTATCCAGTTGGTCGGAATGAGAAGAATGATGAGGAACGCAGTCGTATCAATCCTTCTGTGATTATGTTGGGCATTGACTCCATGTCGCAGATGAACTTTCAGAGGACTATGCCATTGACAGCTAAGTTTGTGCGTCAGCTTGGCTGGTATGAGATGCTTGGCTATAATACAGTCAGCTATAAAGTGGTCGAGGGTATGTTAAGCCTTTTATCGGGCAAGTTCGGTCAACAGTGGCAGCCATACTGTGATGTGAGGAGGCCGGGCTGCTTGGATGCCATCACATATCTCTGGAATCACTTTCACAACTCGGGCTATTTGACTGCCTTTGCGGAAGACTCTCCCACGCTTACTTTCACGCGAAAGCCCGTTGATTACTATCTGTATCCCATTTTGGAAGTTTTTAGGCAGATCTTGGAAGGAGTGAAGCGCGTGAAGGACGACTACTGTCTGGGACGGAAGCAGAGCTTTCGCTATGTCTTGGAATCTTGTCTGCAGTTTGTCCAGCGATTCATGCACGAGACGCAAAAGCCGCTCTTCGGACTCTTCTGGACGAAAAGCTTCAGCCATGAGGACTTCAGTGCAGCGGCACGAGTGGATGAGGATTTCGTCAAGTATCTGGAGCTGTACAGGGAGCACGGCTTATTTGAGAAGGCAGTTGTCATCTTGTTCAGCCTCCATGGACAGCGGAAGGGCCCCTTGATGAAGTTGGCATCCGGCTTCCTGGAGGAGCGATTGCCAATGCTGCACATTTATTTGCCGCCCTGGTACCGGAAACAGTATCCAGAGATTGCGCACGCGCTTGACGTGAATCGTCGCCGGCTGTGCTCCACAACTGATTTGCATTTGACCATTAAGGATCTGCTCCTGCATGCACATCCCAGCTTGGACTTTGAGATCGTGTGCAGGAACTGCATGTCGTTGTTGTACGTGGTACCAGGGAATCGCAGCTGTGCTCAGGCCTCCATTGCAGGGCAGTTTTGCACGTGTCGTCCGTGTGCACGAGTAGCGGACAGCGAGTTGGTGCAGCTCTGGGCGAAGATAATTGTGTTTCGCATAAACCAATATTTGTACGGAAAAAACCATGTCCGGCAATGCCATCACTTGCAACTGCAACGTTTGCTGACGGTGGATCATGAAGAAATCTATAATGTGGAGGGGCAAATGGTGGAGCCAGAGGACGGCACTGAAAGGTATCAAATCAGGTTCATCACCCAGCCGAAGGCCGTTTTTCTCGGCAACATTTTCATCAGCAACAAGTACAACTTTATCGACGTGCCCCAGCAGCAAATACTACGACTAGACGCACATGGCAGATGCTTGGATGAAAGCGTCGCCCACAACCTCTGCGTCTGTCGATCGTCGCTTTGACATATGGAAGAGACTAAATTATATCTTTTACATAATAGAATTTGTTGTTTATTTTCGAGTAAGAAATAGCTCTTCCCGCTCTCAAATGCCTGCGGTCGTTGTCTTCGGACTCTTTGTAGTCGTTCTTATCGCGTTCTTGCATATGCAATCGGATCGTTAATGCACTTAGCATCGTATCCATAGTTATTTAAGCGACTTATCTCCTGGATATTCATGTGTAGTTGGCATTGTTCATGTGCCTTGGACATATGGCGCCGTGGTGACAGTTGCAGTGGGATGGCAGGTGCACCACTTCTCAGTGATGCCCGCCTCGGAGCAGCTTCGATTGATCGGCAGCGGGAAGAACAGCGATTGACAGCTGAGGCACGTTGCCGAATTTTGCTGAATGTCGGCATTCGTCGTGCTTTGAAGTTGCAGCAGATGCTGAAGCGTCATATATATATATATATATATCACAAGTGGAGCTCAGGCGATTGCGGTTCTTTGCCAAATTGGCCACCAGACGCTGATATCTGCGCCGGAACCACGGCGGCAGATGTATATAGAGCATGGGCATGCGCTCCTCTAAATACCCAGTTGGAATCCTTCTCAACACGCCGCTGCGCATGCCATGATCGCCGGTCATTATGACGACTGATCGATTGAATAGCCCGTTGCTCTCGAATTGCTTGAAGTACTCGACGAATAGCTCATCCAAGGCGATGCTCTTGTCGAACTTATTGTGTGAGAAGAAGCCAAACATTGGCCTCGACGTTGAATGAATTGCTTGGCAAAGTCCCAGATGTAGGCAAAGCTTAGATGGCGTCCCACGCAAGTTTTCTCATCATAGAATGGGTTCGGCTGGAACGACCATCAAAGGGCGCAAATAATAGTCGACGGGCTGCTTGGCGAATCCCGGCTTTAAGTAGTTAAACGTGCTAATGTCCATGCAGTCCTCTGCCATGGCCGTCGTATAGTTGTTGAGCTAGAAGCGCTTCCAAATAAATAGGAACTGGTCGAAGCAGCCCTGCTCCTGCACATCGCATATTGTCGCAGCATCTTCGAGGGAGTAGCTCGTTAGCATGGCCAACAGATTGGGCAGGGTATTGAGACCCTGCAGCGAGTACCAACCAGCTTGCTGAACGTATCTGAATGTTCTGTGCATGGTGCGCCGCAAATTGATCCGAGACATCGAATCGATACCAAATATAATAACACTCGGCTTGGGCTCCTCTGCCACTGCTCCGTTCCTCATAATCCTGTTCAAAGGCGATGCCATCCGTTTGCACTATGCGCTTCTCCTTTCCATTCACTGCCGAGCATTGGACTAGCATTTACTGAACTTCCGGCGGCACATTGTAGTCCTGCGGCAGGGTGCGTCTATATACCACACTGATGACACAAAGTTTAATCAAGACCCAAGATCGCTTCAATACAACTCACCGAAAAGTGTTGTCTGGCGACCTCTGGCAATCTTGGCGTATTTACATTCCAGCCTAGTATTCACCTTAAACCAGGACATGGCTGCTTCGTCTCTAATACGCAGACGATACGCGTTCAGATCGAAGTCGTATTCGGCTATGACTATATCCTTATCATCGCGACATTTCGCAAACTTATTCACTGTGATGGCATCCAGCACATCCGCCGTAAAAGGATCCACATAGGGCATTTTGCAGAAATACGTCTCGTTGCTCAACTGAGCAGCAGCTCGAACAACTGCAGCCATTAGGCAGCACAGCAACAGCAACGCCTTTGCCATGGCACGGCATAAGTGACTCAGACGAATAGCATGGATCTGTTCAACTTGTTTGCCAGCAAATTTTATTAACTTTTGTCTTAATTCTCGTTGAGACTGCTCGACTGGAATATGCCCTGCACCATGCGAAGCGCTGCTATTCCAAACATTCTACAATTCTTTTGCTCTTTTATAGCAAACAAGCCATGCACACCTACACACATGCACGCATACACACTCACATACACGCATACACGCGCACGCGCTCTGCTTACTGCGCAGCTGACTGCGCAGCTGACTTGGACTGTGGTCTGTGGGCTTAATTGTGTTAAAACTCTGCTTCTAGAAGATCTTACCTAATGAAATTTTCAGAGCATAATTATGACACTCGTATGTGCTTATGCGCCCAAGCAGCAGTCTCTAGTATTTCAAATGCCTTTTTTCAATATATGTAGAGAATCGTGCAGGTATCTAAAATTAAAAATTCAAAATATGCAGAATCATTAAGTACACTACAGAAACCTACACAGTAAATCTATAAACTACAGTTCCTACGACATTCAAGCTACGCTCAAAAAAACGAAGCCAAATGATCGACTTTTATCGTTAACGAGCTGAGTTATCGATGAAAAAATGCTTGTATTGCATGCTATGCAAAAATATATATTTAATATTTGAAGTCTCCAGCTAATGCAGTTTACGAGCGCGCAGCATTCACACAGACAGAGTTACATAGCTAGATCGACTCGACGAGCCACATCCAAATCCAGGCCTCCTGCTACGTGTTATATATTCATAAAGCCAATATACCCTAAGTGCCCATTTGCAATGGTACTCTTTGCTTTAGAATAAAACAAAATATGTTCAGAGTAGAGTAGAGTATCTATAAATCTTTCTGATGGAATCTTTTATATGGACCAAAATAGCTGCAATTTGTTACATCAAGCACAACTTGGAAAGTCAAGTGAAATATTTCAGTTCTTAGATGTGCTTAGTTGTCATATATATCTACCCAATATAGCGGATATTTTCTTATCACCTCCACGACTTCGCTTTCAAGTTCAGCATATTTCACGCCTCAATTTCATATCTTTCGCAGCGGAAACAAATTTTAATAGCAAGTATCCAGTTCTACTTAGGCTTTGATCTTGATTCACTTCACTTTTTGGAAGTAAAATTAAGATAAAATTCTTAAAAAACTTTATTCATTCACTAAAAGTTAAGTGCAGACAGAAACAAAACATTTTATAATATTCATCCTAAAATTATGATTAAATTAAGCGGAAAAGGCAAATAACACTTAAATTAATTAAAATTTGATTAGAGGGTTTATGCAGTTGACTTAAGTTTATCGCGTGAGATGACATCAAGTACTATCAATAGTTATAATAATAAGCTAAATTTAAGGTTGGCTATTATTATGGAATCTCGGCTAGTGCTTTAAGTCACTAAAACATATACAATACAATTTGGCTATTTTATTGTTAATGCAAGTTGAGTCTTCTTTATAGGAATTCGTACGACTTATGCTCTCGACGTTCACATCGACCGCTTCTGTAATATTATTGAACACAACTGTGGCCTCGAAATCGGCGCTGTTCTGCTGCACCTTGAACTTGGTGCGGTAGACCGCCTGCTCTACCTCTGGCAAATCGTCCCTCCAGCTGATGTCTAAGCCTGTCTTAATTTGCGTATAGTGCACGTAGTGCAATGACAAGTTGCTGCATAGAGAGCTGAGATTCTTCTCTACAAAATAGACGTTCATCCGTTCGATCACGCGCATCGCAATGCGATCGGTCCAGACGGCATCTTTGAGCCTTCGATATGGCCGGCAGGTGCACCAATGCTCTGCTATGCCGGCCGCGGCACAGGTTCGATTCTCGGCAATCGGATAGAACAGTGAATGGCAGGTGGGGCAATCGTAGGACCTGGGCAGAGCCGGTCCATCCGGTGTGCCGCCGAGCTCAATGATGTGCTTTAGCGTATTGTGCAAGTCGAAGTTGGAGCTGAGACGTTGCTGGTTCAGCGCCAGCGCTTCAGTGTACTGCGGATATTGTTCGCGAAACCAGGGTGGCAAATAGATAAACATCATGGGCAAACGCTCCTCCAAGTAACCCTCGGCCAGACTAAGCAACTTGCCATAGCGTGCCCCATGATCGGCAAAGAATATCATTATTGTGTGCTCGAACGCGCCGTCGCTGCGGTAGCCCAGCAGGTCGCCTAGCACCTTCTGCTCCATGGCCGAGGGCATGAAGTAGTCATCGTGACTGAAGTGATTCGACCAGAACATGCCCCAAATAGGCCGCTTTGCCACATGCCGCTGCATGAACTGTTTGCAGTAGTCGTACACATAGGAGTTGGCCAAGCGACGACCATAGCAGTAGGTCATATAGCAGCCGGGACACTTATAATTTTCCAACTTCATTTCCAGAGCGCGCAGAAATGGACGGAAATAGTAATCGGTGGGCTTCTTGTTGAAGCCCGGCTTAAGATAAGTGAACGTATTCGATGGGCTCTCATCCTCCGCATAGGCAGTCAAATAGCTGGCATTTCTAAAGTACTTCCAGATCATGGGCAGCTCGTCGAGGCAGCCGTCGTTGTCCGTATCGCAGACGTGCTCCTTGGCCGTCTCCGGCGTGTAGCCACTCAGAATGGCCAGAAGATTGGGAAACGAATTGTCGGCCACCTGAAAATGATGGACTACGTTCAGCCGGCGAAGACTTACGGATTTACGATCAATACAACCTTGTTGTAGCCCCGCATTTCGTACCATCCGGGTCCCTGCAGGAATCTGTGCACCATGGGCATAGTGCGCCGTAGATTTATCCGGGAGATGGTATCGATGCCGTACATGATGACACTCGGCTTGCGCGGACTCTTCCCATTCGCTTTGGGCTTGGGCCTATTAGGCTGTATCAGTACGAAGGCGTCTCTTTGCAATTTGACGGGCGTTGCCTCGGCGGTCTCGCAGTCCACCAGCATACCGTCCACATGGAGCGGCACCACATAGCCCTGACTGAAATATTTACTCGGACTGAGGCTGAGCGAGCACAGAAAGCGGCAGTTTAGAGAGATTTAACAGAAAGCGCGTAGCTTAAGCAATTTACATGTCATAGGTTTCCACATGTGGCCCGACCTGAATCGCGCGATAGAAACAATTGAACTCCATATCACTTGAATTGAGCAGCTGACGAGCTACCCCCTGATCGATGTGCAGCACATATCTCTCAAGTTTCTCATCGAATATGGCCGAGACTAGATCGCTGTCATTCGAGCATGGTATGAATGTGCGCGGCTTATAGATTTCCATAACCTCCGGCGAAAATGGATCTATGTAGGGTATCATGCACTGCGATGTATGCACATAATACTTTGGCACCATAATCTGAGGCACAACACCTTCTGTAGGTGGTGTGGGAATGGCACTGGTCTTGGTTTGTTGTGTATTTGATACGCTGCTGGGACGATCGCCAGCGCCATTTCGATCCGATATATACTTTGTGAATACGATAACCAGGATTAAGCAAAAGGCGAACCATTTGTATAAGAAGTGCCCGCTGGCAAGACGAGCACTCATGATGTGCTCTTGGACGCGAACCGAACTCAACTAACTTCGAAGCTGTTTAGCCCTATTTCGAGGAGGCGCTGTCTTCGTCTCTCACAGTGCTTTTGACATTTTCGCTTGACTTTATCAATGAATGAGTGATGGCAATACCCCTCCGAGCGTGCTATGCGTATTTTTTTTGCTTTTTGGCCAAAAGAAACGTGATTCTCTTCGCACCTGCGGTAGCTTCTGACAAGTGTGACAATCATTAAACAAGCCCAATTATAAATGTCGTGGGTGGCTAGAGGCACCAGCAACAACATACTCGCACAGCTGTCAATACGCTACAGCCAACTCAATATTTGATAGCAAATAAAGTGGGTGTAGGTGCAACTTATTTTGAGGGAACACTTGGTAACACTTGCTAAATGCTATAGAGACAATCTATAAATATACTTAAGACAAAGGTGCTCTAATCGGGAGTGCTCGACCCTGAACCTTACGTAGAGCTGATCAATGATTGTACGCTTTATTATGCTCCTTCTTGAATTGAGCCGGGTGTATTGGTTTTATGCAATGCCCGTCTGTAAGTCCGTTCGTCCGTCTATGCGTCTGTCCGTCCATCCGTCCGTCTGTCCGCCCATCGGTTCATCCATCCGTTCGTCCGTCCATCCGCCCTTCTTTCAATCTGTCCATCCGTCTATCCGCCCATCCGTCTAGCCGCCCATCCGCCCGTCCACCTGTTAGTATCAATGCAAACCATTCCAGTTAGCGAGATTAAATTTGGTAAAAATATTAGTGGGTGGCCTCGTCTGATAAGTGTTAAGAGTATTCCGATACGACCGCTAGGCGCGTGGTAGATAGGGAATATTACATCTGCTAGGTCAGTAATGCTGTTATGTAAAGTGCTACAAGTTGGAAAAATATGCTTGCAGGAAAAGCCCAGGATCAAAAATATGTAGTAGATATATCGCCCATTGGGGGCGTGGCAGAGCCTAAAATTGTATTATGAGACATACTGTTAAGAGCCGATACGAATCGATGCAAAATTTATAAGTCCACGCTCACTAGAGGCGTGGCCTCTAGGCCTCCATCAAAAATCTCCACAGTTCTTAAGCCTAAGCTCCATAACGTTCCAAAGTCTCTATGGACAAACGAACAGATGAACAAGCCTAGATCGACTCAGCAAGAATTCACTTTAGCACAAGCCCTCGCCATCGGCTTAAGGCATACAAAACTAAATTCGAATAAACACAAATTTCATAACTCTATTGATTAGGCTTAAGTGAAGCAGCCATTAAAATTCTCTCTCTTAAAAACATAGTTAAATATTCCATAAATTGAGTAAGTAAAACCTGCTCACCTTGAACTTGCGTGAATGCCGAAAACGTGTTCTTTAAATAATTGAAAAGCCACGAATTCATCAGAAATAACTGAAACAGCTCGTTTACACAACTTGCTATCTGCAAACACTTGTAAAAATATCTTTTTCGCTTGCTTTGTCATGTCACGAACAGTGCGGCAGGCAAGGATAGAAATATAATTTAATGAAATTATTAATTATGTTTTTTTTTCTTAAAAATGTGCTGATTTTATCAAATATTCGCGGAATAAACGAGAAGTGCACAAAACTGTTCGATGGCCATGTCAAACTAATGTTTTTATACCCTCAACACATTCTAAATGGGAATTCAGGGTATAATAGTTGTGTCTAAGAGGCAGAAGTAGCTGTAGCAGACCCCATAAAGCATATATACGCCTGGATCAGCAAGATTTCGAAGACGATGACGTCGTCTGCAGTATATCATACCCTTCGTATCGATAAAAATCGATTTTTGAGCGTAGCTTTAATGCTGAAGACTTAAGACTAACTATGTAGATTTCTGTAATAAATACAGGTATTTTGTGCTTTTTGAATTGAATAACTATCCCTCCTTTCATCCTAAACTTAAAAATAATAAATAAAAAATTAAATAATAAATACTACTACGTGTGCTTTGGAAAAAAAAGAATTGATATCTGAATGCCTTATAAAAACATTGAAAATGTAATGAAGAAAGTCCATCTATAAGAAAAGTTATTCCATAATAAAGTTCCCTTAGTAGAGCCCACAGCGCAGTCAAAGTGCAGCTGCGGCGTCAGCTGCGCAGCACACAGAGCGCGTCGTGTTAGTATGTGTGTATGTGTGCATGTGTGCATATGTGCATGGGTTGATTGCTATCTTATATATGTATATAGAAGAATCGTAGATTGTTTGTAATATCAGCTCTGCGCATTGTGCAGGGACTTTCCTAGTCGAGCAGTCCCAAATAGATGCCTCTTATTGCTTCAACTGAAGTTAGTTTTAAAAAGTAACTGTTAAACACGATGGCCAACAGCAACACCTGCCGTGGCAGGCAATCGTTTAAAGACAAGGTTTTGCTTTTAACGTTTTTTTTGTCGATAAACAAGAAATGTAAAGTTTCCAAGAAAGACAACTGCTCCCTTATGTAGTAATATGTAATACTGTTGCTATGAGCATTATTTTCTTTATTAATCGGAATATTTGATCAAATATCTTAAGATTGATTATTTTGTTAGTTTGTATATACAATATTATTTGAAGCCGTCTATCAAGCAAAATAAGTTTTTGCTTATAAAAACAAACTGTTTTGTGTAGAACAATATTTGAAGAGCTTAAGAATATGTTAATTAATTTAAATAAGTTACTACAAAATATATGCTGATAATTGGATTTTAGTAAAATCATTACAGAGGTAATATATATGTCCGATATGCTAATTAAAATAGCTAGAAAAAATTATTACAACATTTTGCATACTTTGGGGCCGAATGAAAATTTGAATGTTCTCTTAATAATATTAACTCACTTAAGTATATATGCAATGCTAATCATTATATATTCTAGTCAAGTAAAGCGAAGACCGAAGACTTGTATAAAAACAAATCTATTTAAATAAATATTTACTTAAATAATAAAACCATCAACATTTCCCTTTTAGCAAAGTCTAGAAAAAGTAAAGATATTATCAAAGCCTATTTTAAATAGATAAGAATTGCAGCTAAGTCCATAATATGGCTATATAAATCTTACATTTATATAGCTAGACAGATAAGATTAAAAAAGATATAGCAGAAGAAGTTACTACTACAACAATAAAGTGCATGCCGAGGCGAACAACATTCTTTATTAATTAATATAAATATAAAATTAATTAATATTAATTTTAATATAAATATAAAAATAAAAAAAATCTATATTATTGAATGTCCAAAAAAGGGGCATTTAGCTAAATTACTAGATAAAAATGTAGACGTAAGAGCGCTTTTGTCGGGAGTGACAGACTAGAAGCTACCCTGAACACAAGGACGAGCTGCTATATATGATTTTTATATTTGGTCTACATATATACATATATTATATTTTATATTTTTTATATATACATCTTTTTTTAAATATAAATATATTATAATTTGTATATATAGTTGTATTTTTTTATATTTTAAATATATACATACTATATTTTATATAAATATTATATTTTATTTAATCAATGCATATTTTACATGCGGACGCACGAGCAGACGGATTAATCAGTAGATAGGATGTCCATGGCGTAATCGATTCAAATGTTATTATTGATTAAGAAGATTTTCATTTATGACTCTGGACATACCTACATATGCCATAGACATTTATTAAAATATTATAAATTCAGTTTTTTTATAAATTCAGTTTTTCAGTTGACTAAATATTTATCGATCAATTGGCAAGAAACTTGCTTAAAAAATATTCAAAGAAACAAAGACAAAGTTAAATATGTAGAATATATATTCTGTTAGATATGATCAATGAGCAATGAGCAATGAGCAATGATCACCAATTCATCAATTTTACTGGGTATTTGAAAGAATCAGTATCAATCAAAATATGTTTTTATCTGAAATAAGTTTACCTCAATTCCTAAGAAACTGTCGCGATAATTTCTTGAGCATTAAATCAAGTTTTATTACTGATATTTGTGTTTTACGATAACAAAGATTGACAAATTTTTCGGATCCAAGTATGAGGTCAAGTTCTTTGGACTCTTTTGCTACACATTAGATATTTCTGCTGATATTGAATTTCCAATTAAGCCGATGGCCGCAACAGACACCCTGCAATTGATATAAAGGCGCGGCATGTTAGACACATGTACACATGTCCCACTCTGCTAATCAGCTTTAAGCTCTTATCAATGAGTCAATGTTGTTTGCTTTTACATTGTGTGTATTTTCTGCCATTTACTATGCCAATAAATGGAAATTACTCTCGTCCGTTTATCAGCCACACCGTACGGTCGGATAAAGCGCACTACATCTGTGAACTATCTCAGGGCAGCAGACAGCCCACTTTTGTTATTGTTTTTGTGTCTTCAGTTGACATTTGCCAGCTCCCGGCTGTCATCGTCAACTGTGGGCAATCAGACAGAGCTGTTGAAAGTCATCCAGAGATTATTTCCGAGTTAGTTAGCGGCGATAATTCACCCGAGACGGATCGTTGATACATATCAATCTTTTAATTTCGTTTCAAATTTTGGAATCCTTGTCCAACATGGCCAGCAAATCCTTCATGAAACATAGCACAAATATCAGTGCCGGACAATTGCATTATTATCACACGGATTTCTACTACTCGATGCCCAATTTGCATAGTGAGTGTTGCTACAGCTTTGCAGTACAGTACAGCCTATATGAAGTTTGATTAATCCGGTGTGAGTCACTCGAGCTAACGAGATATTCTCATTTAACAGTTATAAGAAAAGTTTAAGGTGCAGCCAAGAGCAATCTGCGTCAGAAAGACAGTTAAAGATTTTTAACTCAAAACCCAAACATCAAAAACATTGAAGTTAAAAAAATATTTTTATCTCCAATATGTTTGTGAAACAAGTGATGCAATAGTCTATACAGATTTTAGATTTACAGCAAACAAATCAAAAAAAAAAACTTAGTAAAATAATTGCCTGATTCTTAATTCTCTAGATTCATCAACTTCGGTTAGTCTTTCGAACAAAATTATATATTTCAAGACGTAAAGATTGTGTTTATCATATTAATCTTAAAAAAAATATGAGTTTAGCTTATTATTTATTTTAAATTAATTGCAGTTTAATATTAATTTTAAGAAACTGTAAATTTAATAGCTAAACATACATTTTATAAATTTAATCAATTTATTTAAATTTATTTTTTGTATTATTAAACGAAAATACAAAAGAAAACTTCATATTCTTATTAAATAATAAAATATATAGAAAAGTTATTAATATCTTAAGATTTCTCCATTTAATATTTTTTGTTTTATTGTTTAGTTTTTTTTATTAAATTTGATATTCTATATTTTATTCCGGTTCACCGAGAGACATTGCCTTAGTATTGAAAACTTTTCTTTAAGATATTACAAAGTTAATCATATTTTACTTTTTTATTTAATAATTAATTTTTAATTATTTCTAAACAATATTTAACTATGCTAAAATTTTATAATATAATTATGCTTAAGCGGGCAAATTGAATTGCAAACAATTGCATTAGAATTTATTCCGTTAAATTCAAATAAAAAATATAATTTGTGTGTTTATATATATGAACTAAAAACAACAATGACAATCATAAGTGTACCCACTCCATGTATATTTCCATAGTCAATCTCTTTGATATCAGAAATGAACTTATTCATGACAAGCATTTATCTTAAGCAAAAACAAGCGAGAAACGCGCGTTATTTCTTATCTTTCAAATAGATAAAATTTTCATACGCAGCTGCTGCGTTTAGAGTTTAATAAATTATCAGAAGCAAACACAATCACTTCTAAATATTTCAATAAAAATTTTAAAAAATTGTATATACATATATGAGTATATAAGTTAACGTATATATACAATTCGACTATTTAATTAAGTCAAATCAATAAATTCTCAGCTAAATTAATATATTAAATATTAGACTTCAAATACCTTTCATGACAATTCGATTCATGTATAGGGTATAATTTAGTCAAGTTTCAAACCAATGCCAGCAGCGCAGCCAACTTCACATCAAAACAAACGCGTTTTCTCAGAGAGTTGTTATGATTTTTCCGAGAGCAAAGAGCAAGACAGCACAAGAGAGAGTGAGAGAGGGAGAGCGCAAGCGTAATCAGAATGACGCTTGGTTAATCCCATTGTTTTTCATATTGTGCGATGATGAAAAAAAATTTCCATTCCAACAGCCGAGAGTCGCGATGCCAGTTAGTCCGTCATCAGTTGTCAGTCAGGAAGCTAGCGAGCGAGCGTACGTGCGGCGCGACGCTCAGCAAATATTTCGTAATTCCCGTCGAGAATGGTTTTCTTTTTTAATAAAAACTAGCGAATTTTATATGAAATAAATAATGTACAACATTTTACAAGTGCTATAAATATCACAAAAAAAGGGAAAAAGAAACAACTGCCTGTGCCATAAACAAAGAGCAAGAAATATAACAAAAATAGACGCCAAAGAAAAGCTAAGGCAGAGAGAGAGAGTGAATGAGTGAGTGAGAGAGTGTGCCATAAAAAACATTAGCAAGACAACAGTTGTTGATAAAAAATGTGTGTCAAAATAGCATAGGTGCGAGGCAGAAGCAGACAATAATAATAATAATAATAAAGCACGACTGATAATAAAGCAAAAACTCTGCACGTGTTGATAACCAAAAAGTATTTGTTGTTGGGTTCGCTATCTGCACTCTTTCCACATACACAAAGTGAGAATAAACAAAACAAACTGCAAGCAGAGGAGCAAGAGGAAGAAGCATAAGCAGCAGCAGCAGCAGAAGCTTGCACATATCAACGTCACGACGACGCTGACAGCGCTGTCGACGTCGCAGCTGAGACGTTGTCAACGTTGTCCGCGAGCCAAAACGTAAATAAGCTAAATAGCAGAAACAAATAAACATGTAAGTTAACAACAACAAGAATAATAAGGAGAAGAAGAAGACATAGCGGAAACATGAGAATAAGACATAAACAACAAAAATGTTACAAAGCACAGCTACAACTACATATATATATATCTCTATATAGTATATACATATATATATTTATATGCATAAGTACGCGTACTTAAGCACATATTTAAATTTTATTCGAGGCACACGCTAACAACACTGAATGAGCACTAGAAACGCAAAATGTACAAGAATTAGCCAAGGTAGTTCAAGTTTACGAGAACTGTATACTATATATATAGCCGCATTAAGACGGCCTAAGAACTCTTCTGGTTTCAACAAATTCTACATTTTCCTCATGATAATAAACATATAGAGAAAATGTAATTTAATTAAGACAAAGCTTCATATGAATATTATTATTTCTATATGATACGATAGACCATAGAAAATGACTGTAAATATATATCAAAATTAATATAATTTATTACGATATAAAAATATACAAATTTCAAACAGAGGAAAAGTTAATTAAAACTGAATTAGACATATTTCTGCGTCGGATACTTAAATCTGATTTAAATATTAAAATCAGAACAGGTATTAGAATATGAGAAAATCCCAAAAATGACTCTAAACTAATTTTGAAATATTATTTTGGATGCACTACCTCCATATAAGCCAGCGCTACTATTCGACAGACTCATACAAAATTGCTAGATTATGAGCAACTAGAGTTCAGTTAGGATCATATTGTTGAAGTATAGAATCGATAGATAAAAGTATCCAAATATATCTAAAGATAATTTTTAAAAATCTTAAACTTTTTAATAAGTTATACACAATTCTCTTCTTTGGCTTCTGTGGTAAGAGAAAATTAGTATTTCAATGTAATAACTAAAAGCTTAGCACTACTATTTCTATGAACACTACTGTATATAATAAAAAAATTCGAAAGCAACACTTATTATAGATATCTACAGAAAGTTATTTTTCATATCTTTATTATCGTCAATACAGTCAATTTAAAATCTTGAAACTTATATACATACATAACAAACAAGTAACAACAAGATCTTAACTTTACTCTTTGGTGTTCTGCAAAACAAGTTTGAAGCTTATGATATGTTTGCATACTGGATATAAACCTGCCTCAACAACGTCCACTCGATTAGTTTCAATGACAACTTGTCGAAATTTACCTAAGCGCAAGCCGTCTGGAAAAATTAAATATTTACCAACTGGGCAATACATTCGCGACAAATTTAGCTCAGTTGCCAGGGAAATGCTCGACCTGTGACCTTATATAGGTTAGTGGTTAGATTACCAGCAAGAAAAGGTAGCTAAACAAAGTCAACAATTTGCAGTGGCTACCTAAGGTGGTTGCGCTATGTTCACTGAGCAATGAAAACAAATCGGAAATCAGAAATCATTCACCATTTTGAACTTGTGAACAAAAAAACCAAAACCAAGTCTTATCGGTCTTACATAACAGTTTATGTATTGTATATGATACACTTAATCAGAAATTACTTCATTGCACGTAAGAGTGTAAGAGTAAGGAGTGTCCGACTTGGTGATACCCAAGCCCAGATGGATGAAGGGATAGACAGCAAGACATGGCTGGAACAAGTCGCCTTCCTGATCAAGAATATATATACCTTGTAAAGTTCTCTTCCTGATATTCATAAGTCCATGCCCATTTTTAAAGTATAGGAATCAAAGTCTTATCCGTACTTGTGATACTCTTTATGTTTATGTGCTTCTCTCAGTTTGCTGTTTATCAAAACTGTGCTCACCTCAATATAGATTACAAATGTTATCAAATACTTCAAATCGATTGTCCGACAAAAAGTCCATTAGCAGTCTAAGCCCTATACATTACCCAGCTTTTATTATGTTTGATTGTAGCCAATTTATAAACAATTAGACAAGGCTATATTAGCACCAGTCGCAATTTTTAAGAACTCCAATCAATTTTGAATTAGAATGATTTTAATCTTTGTAGAACATTGATTGATATGCGTAGCTGGCTAATGAGAAGGTTTATATTTAGGATCGCTGACAACTTTACTATTTAAACAGCTTTTTCGTTGTATAAAAGTTAATGACGTTTGCTTCTTCTTGTTGGCTCTTTCACATCTGGCTCTGTCGCTGATTAACATATTTACGTATATAGCAACTGTTACTAGCCAATATAAGTACACATAAATTAGAAACGATTAGCGCAAAAGTTTTGCCCCCGATAGTAAAATAAAAATAAAAAAACATGCGACAAAAACGTGACGATGATGGGGTTTGATA
Organism: Drosophila eohydei; assembly: GCA_035045825.1. Classification (NCBI taxonomy): domain Eukaryota; kingdom Metazoa; phylum Arthropoda; class Insecta; order Diptera; family Drosophilidae; genus Drosophila; species Drosophila eohydei. The sequence continues at coordinate 1,895,292 of JAWNOT010000077.1, read as the reverse complement.
CGGAAAGCTTCCATATTTTCCGAAGCGCTCAAGCATCATATATTTCAAAATGAAATTGATAACGTACGTGTTTTACGACAAGTAAGCATTAGTACTACATAGATTGATAAGGCACAAATAGCAACAACAGCAATTTATTAATATACATAGGAAAATAGCCACTATCGATGAGTAATTGTGAACTTAAGGCCTTAACTCGTCTCACATTAATGTCATTTTTTACTGATATTAAATAAAAGCCAGACAGACAAGCAAGCCTTAAGTATAAATATTTTATACAGATTTATATGTATATTTATTTTCCAAACCTTTTTATTTTGCCGCTGCCATTTATAGTATGAAAAATATATGGACCTTAAAAGTTTTATTTAACACTTTTCCTGGATCATTTCATTAACAAGTTTTTATGATTTAACCAAGCTTAGCAGCTTGTTAAGTGCTGTCGCCGCAAAGTATGCAAGCTGAAAATAATATTTAAGAAAAACGTTTTAAAATTAAAATATAAAATATAAAATATATAATATAAAATATAAAATATAAAATATAAAATATAAAATATAAAATATAAAATATAAAATATAAAATATAAAATATAAAATATAAAATATAAAATATAAAATATAAAATATAAAATATAAAATATAAAATATAAAATATAAAATATAAAATATAAAATATAAAATATAAAATATAAAATATAAAATATAAAATATAAAATATAAAATATAAAATATAAATTATAAAATATAAAATATAAAATATAAAATATAAAATATAAAATATAAAATATAAAATATAAAATATAAAATATAAAATATAAAATATAAAATATAAAATATAAAATATAAAATATAAAATATAAAATATAAAATATAAAATATAAAATATAAAATATAAAATATAAAATATAAAATATAAAATATAAAATATAAAATATAAAATATAAAATATAAAATATAAATTATAAAATATAAAATATAAAATATAAAATATAAAATATAAAATATAAAATATAAAATATAAAATATAAAATATAAAATATAAAATATAAAATATAAAATATAAAATATAAAATATAAAATATAAAATATAAAATATAAAATATAAAATATAAAATATAAAATATAAAATATAAAATATAAAATATAAAATATAAAATATAAAATATAAAATATAAAATATAAAATATAAAATATAAAATAAAAAATAATATTAAGATGCTATTATTATTTTTCAATATGTATTTCTATAAAACAAATTATAAAAATGACATTTTTTATTAATATTTTCAAAGATTTTTCAGTAATATAACAAAAAATTCAATGTAAATATAAAATTTTTTAATCAAACTCATATATAACTAAATAATAATACCCTTAATGATATTACTAGTTGTTGACGCTCTTACACCTCTCAGTTTGAGATACAATAAGTTTTTACTTAAACTTCCCTTTGTCATGAGTCAAAAGCAAAAAACAATAATATTAATAATAGAATTAAAATTAAACAAAAATTCTACTGAATGAGTTTAACCAATTTGGTCTAGTCGGAGCGTTGATCAATAAGCGCTAATCAAATAGAGTCCGCCACTTAACGCTCGTTTCGGTGGTTCCGAATGAGTCTTGTAAATAGCTTAGGTATATATTTGTACAATATTTTGCTATTGTTGTGGTTTGTTGATAGACGCACACACAGACTGAGTCTCTTTACACTAATACACCTGAAACGCCTCGTGCGACAAATATAATGAAAATCTGCCGTCTGAGGCAGCGCAGTCAAATTTGATAATCACATTATCAAGACAGTACTCAAAAAACCTGTCTAGAAGCAACACGCTGCGCGGCGTGCTAAAAAAAATTTTTTTAAATTAGGAAATAATTTAAGAAGAGCAAAAAATAAAAAATTCAAAATGCAACAAATTACGGAATATCATTTTGAAGGTGGTAAATTAAATGAAATGTTATCAGTAATTAATAAAATTTTGGAAGTTTAGCTTATATATAAGCTGTTATAATTTCAATTGAACACAATATAATTAAAACTAAGTATAAATAAATTAAATTAAAAAATAATTATATTCTTTATATAAAAAAGAAATTTGTTCAACTCTAAATTCCCTTTACAAATAGTTTATAAATAAACTATTACAAATTTTATTAATTGCAAAATATGTACAAACAATAGATATATAAATAAATTAAATATAAAAAAGACATTCCTAATATAATCGTAATTCTAAGTCCAAAAACCAAATTTTTTAATTTTAATTCGGTATTTAGAATATGTTTAAGTGCATATTAAATCAGTAAATAATTTAAAGCTAATGGAAATAAAATAAATTGTTTAAAAACTTAATAAATACATAAATTATCTTTAAATTATTTAAATTATTTTTTACTCTTAAAAATATTGAAGCTATGAAAATTAAAAATTAAATAAAATGAATTTTAAATATAAATATAATTTTATAAAAATATTTTTTTAATTATTAAAAGTGTTCAAATGATGTAAAAGTTAATTATATTATTTTATACCCTTTTCATGATGTATATAAAATTTAATTTAATTATCAGTCAGTATTTATTATAGATCTTACTTGTTGATATATTGTCTTCGAATCCTTATAGTTTCGGATGAAATACTTTTACAATCTATAGAACGTTATACAAACTTTTATATTTGATATAATAAAATTGCTTTATTTAAGCAAACTTTTTATATGTGCCTGTCATAGTTCTCACAACTGTCTGCTTATCTGCAACTTATCTTTTATCTGTTTGATTTCATTTCAGAGACCCGCAAGATGCACGGCGTAAAACGCGTGCTCGTATTTTGCATTATGATTGTGGTACTGCCGGCAATACTGATCATAATGCCACTCTATATGCGCAAGACGATCTTTGCCGATGTCATCTACCCGGTTGCAGAGTCGGACATCATTGAGATAAGGGATGGCATCTCCTCGATCTTCTGCTCGAAGCATACGCTGCGCATGAATAGCCACTTTAATGCATTTCAGCTGCGCAATAAGCCCGAAATATCCACGAATCGTAAGCACATCAGGCTCAAGAAGTCGATGACCCTGCCCGACGATACCCTGGAGTATTGGGGCTTCTTTTTGCTGAAGGGTGCGCGAGTCTCGCTCAAGTTCTGTTCACGCTACAATGGATCGCGCCTGCTGGTGATCAAGGGCAAGCGGGAGCTGAAGCTTTGCGGCCTCACAGATCACAATAAGAACAAACTCGGCGCCAACTATGCCCAGGGTCACGAGCAGGTCAAGGTGTTCTTCGAGGATGTGGTGGAAATAACCGAGGAGAAGCTGCAAGTCGATGGATTGCTCGAGCACGAGAATCATGGCGGCGAAGACTTGAGCGAGGATCATCCGCCAGCAAACGTAAGCTCAACGCCGACGCCCGCAAAGCGACTGCAAAAGAAGCTGAAGAAGGGCACACCGCATCCCGTGCCCAAGTCAATGGAATCGTTCGAGCCCAGTGGCAAGGCACCTGACCACAATGAGACCAGCAATACACAAGTGCAGCGAAAGAGGCGGCAGACGGCCCACGAGCTGGGCAAGCGCCAACTCTACGAGCAGCTGTACAAGCGCAAGGAGCGACAGAAACGTGAAAATGTTTATGATCGGAAATACAGTCACGGCGGCAATGCCGTCAACTTTACGGAGACTGATGAATCCAATTCCATATCGAGCTTTGAGACTGGACTCTTCGATTGCTTCAACGGCGCCATCCTGCTGGCCGAGGGCTTTCCACCCAAGCCGGCGTGCATGAATGCGCACTTCCTGGAACAGGGCAAGCATGATACGGTCAAGCACAATATCACAGAGGATGGCTACTACTATTATATCTTTTATAGTGACAACGATCTGGTGCGCAACGATATACACGCCATCTTCGACATATACAAGCCAACGTTTCAATACTCTAACCTAAGTGAGTCGCGTGGCTGCTTGAACAGCACCGATTGCAGCTTCAATATTGGTTTCCTGTCCGATGAAATTGTCGTTGTCGAGGTGCCCACACGCGATGGCATCGAGCACGAGGACGATGATATCACCAATCTTATCTCAACCTGTCATCCGCGTAGCGAAATCTATGCGCTGTTTCCCATAACTGTCCTGGTGCTCATATTATGCTGTTCATTCCTATAGAAAAGTGTGCGACGTTCGACGTTCGACGTTCGACGTTCACAATTTGTACTCTAAGAATCTTGTGATATTGAGATAATCGAGTGATATATGTATGTCTGTATGTACGTGAGCTGGCCCGTAAGACATGAATTATCATAACACAGTCTGAACCCATGTGTAACCAAAACAAATCAACTGAATATTCATAAACATAAAAACAAAATAACAACAAAATAAGGGAAATACTATATAATTTTGTAAGCCAATATTTAGTCTAAGACTCAAGCATTTAGGCTAGAAAATGACATGAAAACTACGTAAAATTATAAAAATATATATACATTTATATGTTGCATATAACTATTTGTACAAATAGATAAAAGATCAGTGCTATATTAGCTGTAAGATATAGTTTTATAAACTAGTTTTAATTTTAATACACAAATAAATATTAAAAAACAAAAAATAAATTGCCTTTTAACTAGTTTTAATTTTAGTAATTTATAAAATTTAGTAATATATAAAATTTGAAATTTTTTTTTTTGAAGAAGAAAGTCTTGCTCTTAAATTAAATGATCAAAAAATAACATTTCATCACAACTGCTGAACAATAATTGTAAGCAAATTTTCTACTATTCAAAGAATGTGTACATTTTATAAATTTTAATTTATTGACTAAACATTAAAGAGAAAAAAAAAGAAAAAAAAGAGAAAACGAAATAAAATCTTTGTGTTTGTTTTTGTTATTTTAAATCAATTCACACGCAATCTATTTTGCAAGCAGCGTGACTTTTGATTTTACTTAGTTCTCCTGCCACTCAAAGAGAATAATGTAAATAAATACACACAAACACATATTTATATTTTAGCGATACATTGTGTAAACTGGATGAAATAAACAATATAAAAAACTACATTGTCATCAGAATTAAATTAATTCAACGTGTAGCGAGTGTGTTTATAATGTACGTAAATATATGAAGCGTACAGAAAGTGTCTTTTTTAACGTATTTTTTTCATTAAACATTCATTCGACTCTTTGATCCCAAATATTTCATTTGATCACTTAGCGCACCCAAGCAAAAGCTGCTGGCTATAGCACGCCGGTTGTGAACTTGGCTAGCCTCTTTATAAACTCATAAGAAATTTCATGTTCACATCGATAGCAAAATACCAATAAAGAATTTCCTAACGGTTGCTTATCTCAACACGTTTCGTTTGGTCGTATTTTGTAATCAGGTAACAACAGCGCAGGAAATTGGCAACATCTTATCTGTATTTATTCCCAATACAACTTGTAATTACGGTTTGATTTGTATTTAGAGCAAATTGACTGTAAAGTTTGAATATTTTAGGATTTTGTTTCATTGAAATATATAAATACATTTCTTGTTATCCAAAAGTTGGCCCCTATGCAAACTACCAAATAATTTACAAGCGATAAAAATGTGTTACTTCTCAATTATATAAATACATGAATTTAGTTCACAAACAAGATTTGTAAGTGAACAGGAAGACATTTTACAGAACCCTAGAGACTAGAGAGACAGACACATACCCCAAAACATTTGAAACAGCTGATTTGCTTAGCTCCCTCTCTTCCTCTCTATCTGTTACTCTCGCTGTCTAGAACGCTCTCCGCCTCTCTTGTGACATTGTGACGCACACCTGGCTTAACTACCGAGGGTAGCCAATACAAAGTTATAAATAAAATGCTAAGGGCTCTCCAGCGTTCGCTCTCTCGAATGGCCTCTCAGCATATTTTATGGATTTAGTTCAATCGGCTGCATAATCAAGAAGCCGGCCGCATGCCGGCATTCATGCAATTACCGTAACCTCTCACGCTCGCTCTGTCCCGCTCTCTGACCGTTGATAGCCGCCCTCTTAGCACATGTCATAAAATTTTTTGGGGGCAATGCATGCGTTCTTACTCTCTGTTCCCAGCAGCGCGCAAGGCCTGTGAACGTATGAGTTCTAAAGTAAGTGACTGTGCAGTGCGCACTCTCTCTCGATCTCTCTCTCTCTTGGTCTCTCACGCTATCATTCAAAGTATTTCTATTTCTTGCTCTCGACAAGTTGCAAATTTCGCGCGTTCTCCGCAGTTGCCGTTTTGTTGTCAGTTCGTGCGCTCGCGTTTCGCTCCGTTCGCGTTGTCGGGAAAAATTAATTCGGTAATTAAATATTATTATTGTTTTTCTTATTACTATAGTTGCGCTTCAATTAAATGCAATACAACAAGGCCACTTAAATCGCAATACAAAATCGTCACAGATACTAAATAAGCCCCCAGCACGTCCTGCGTCACATTAAACAAAACGACTAGCTGACAAAAATACACAATACAAAAAGAATAACCAAAGTCAACAACAACAAAAAGGGAAAGAAAATAAAACACAACAGCAAAATGCCAAAAAGTGTGCTAAAAATCAATTGTAAGTAGCCAAGTGTAGTACTAAAATGCTGTCTTCAAAAAAAAATAAGAAAACATAAAAAAAATTAATTTGTAAATATTTTGGTCAGCATTAAACCAGCAGCGCTTCGCTTAGTATGTCAAAACCGAAATCCAATGTGAAATGCATAAAAACCACTTAAAGTGCATCCAAGTGCTGTAAAAGTAAAACAAAAAATAAATAAAAACAAAATTCTCTTTCACATAATCAAGTCTTGAGAATGCAGTAAAAAATAAACGACACGTTTAAGTCCAAGCATTAAAGAGAAGACATGGGTTTATATATGCATGGGATCATATATACACATATATATAAATATACATATATGTGTGCCAGTCTGTAAATGCGCACACAAAGCCCAAAAATAATCATAATATGACTACACATAGATTGTTGACATTTAGGAACACTTATGTGCCTGTGTGCGATACTACAGCTTCCTATTGAAATCTTAGAGGCCTACAATTTGAAGTTATTCGATATTCTAAACTTACAAGGCCGCCTCGCATATACACACACATGTAAATAAATAAATACTTATAGTTACACATGTATGTATGTTCCAATGTACCTATAATCCAAAATGACTTAATTAATAAGTTTATTTAATTCTTTCGAATATATCCGCTAATGGGTCATAAAAGATTCAAGTTAACAGTTGCCAGTTTCATATACTGCCTAACAAACTAACTGCTGCAGGTTACAAAGGCGCACTTAACAGTCCCTCTACAATTCAAACTACTAAATCGAGAGATACCCGACAATTTGCAAATGTGTTTGTGTGCAGTCCACAAGATCGAACAACTTCAAATTGTAGGCCTTAGAACCTCAGCAGTTAGAGTAATGCACACACACATATGCCTGTGCTTGTAAATGTGATCAAGTAACTGTAAGTGTGTGTGCTTCATTTCCTTGCCAAAAACAATAATACAAACGTAAGGATTTTGCATGAGCGTGGCAAACCCTTTCAAGATTTTTGATACTCTTCTCTCAGAAGGGTAAACTGGGACTTCTTGAAGAACAAAATTCAATTTTCGTGTAGTGCTGCTTTTGTATACATACATACATACATTTATATATATATATATATATATATATATATATATATATATATATATATATATATATATATATATATATATATATATATATTTAGGAGAGCAAAGATCAAAGAGTAAGCAAGAAAAATTAAGCATGGTGGACATCAGCATATGACAATCGACCAAGCCGGTTGAGCGCTCAAAGCTTACTGATGCTGAGGTCCCATAGTTTTCTTGATGGAACCAAATAGTTAGGTATCCGAGGAAATACGAAGTTGAGTGAAACTTAATAATCATATTTTCTGCGTTGTAACATTTTGAACTACGTGTCCCATCCAAGTGCTATATGGTTAGTGATAATATTCAATTGAAGCACAAGGAAAAGACAAGTTGCTTGTAGAAACTACAAAAAGGCATGTGGCAATGCAGGTCAGACGAAATACTCTTATTGTGAACTTACTATATGTATGTGCGTAAACTGGATATACATACAATAAATATGTATTTGCTATACTATATATATATATATATATATATATATATATATATATATATATATATATATATATATATATATATCTTTTGAATGAGCTTTGCTACTGTAGATTCAAAAAGTTATATAAATTACATTAAAATTTATTTAATTTACTTTAAAAGCTGAGATTGGTGTCTTAAAAATACTTTTAGCAAAGACATAAAAATAATAGTGGCAATAATTTTATAAAAAATAGGGATAATAAAACAAAAACATAGTAAACGATAAAAATAAAATGTTTTCATAACATTTATTTGAAAAACTATGTTTCGGGGTTTTTTACAGAGACCCTTATCATTTTTAATTAGCTATAACTTAATTAAATAAAATGGTAAATCAAATTTATAATAATTTATTATAAATACTTAAGCACAAAGTTTTAAAAATAAAATACTTGAAATAAAAAAATGTATAAATACTTCCGAAACAAATTGATCAAAAAAACGTTAACCTTTAAAAAAAAGGGGTGATATTACATAATTTTTTATTTTCTTTAGATTCGTTAATTTAATGATTTATTTTGAATGTTGCAATTACGTATATTTTTTAAATTTACAATAAATTAATTAAGTTATTTGTTAATTCAAATTGATTTGAAAGCGTATTCAGAATTCTTAATGTCTGGCTGAGTAGATTAGTTGTTGTTATTTATATTACGTTGCAGCGACAGCTGCCCTTTGCCTGCCGCCACTGTCTCTTGCGCTCTTCCACTCGCGCTCTCACCCGCTCGCTCTCCTTGTGCAGTTGCCATTTCCGTTGCTATCTATTTGTCGCTGCGGCTCTCCACTCTCGCTCTCACTCGTTCTACACTCCAGGGGTGAATTGGCCCGCGCCGCTTCGTCTTGTCGTATTTCTTCCACACACACACACGCATACAGATATGCATATGCGGCGCTATTTTTATATTATTCCTTAAATGCGATCGCTAAACACTCTTACCCATTCCCCTCTCTCCACTTCCTTTTTTGCTCCAATTCCCATGTGCCTCTTTCTTTTTATATTGTTTTGATATATACATATATATTTATTTATATTTTCATACATGTGTATTTACTCATATTTACTTATAGCTTACATTACTTAGTATGCTCCGCCTCAGATGCGGCAGCTGCTGATAAGACGGCTATAATCACAATGCGCCTGTTTTTTTCTTTTTCTATACAAGTTAAAGTTCGCACTTCGCGGGGCGTTAACTGAATGAGTATAATCCATAATGCAGTCAATTATGTGGGTTTAATATTCGATCCATTGCTTTTCAAGTGGCCACTCGAGACACGTCATAAACAAATATGCATATCTTCTGACATTTTCTTACACTTCAGAGTCGTTGAGAGAGTTATGATCATTAGCAAGTTGGATGCTCTTATCAGATAAGATGCTTTATCTACCGCTTAGCAATATTTGCTAAATATGACGTTTTAAGCTTAATAACATTCTTATATTATCTTGCTTTCGTTTACAACAAATGAAATAGTATTCCGACAATTTGTACTTCAAAATCTAATAGATTTTATATATAAAATATGCCTAATCCAAATGTAAATTTGAGTAAAACCCAGGGTATTTTGAAGTCAAGCACAATTTCTTTCTATTCATGATCATTTAGACGTATTGTATAATACCTCTTATAGCACATGAATAAAATACAATTAATGAAGCTAAACTTTTATTTCCATAATTTTCTATTCCCTTCGGCTATTTTTTTCTTTTTATTGATTTCGCGTAAGGCAATTAGCAAACAAAGAAAATATAAAAAGAGCGAAAAAAAAACTTCTTAGCCATCGACTTTATTCTCATAAACAATCAAACTGAAATTCCGCAACCCTTTGACCCACTTGAGATGACAATACTAACCAGCGACGTTATCTTACCTCTCTTGCTAATCGCTTACATATTTATATATAAATTTACATATATATATATTTATATATAATTTACATCTGACCAATGGAACTTTACAATGTTTGCACTCAATTCAATTTGAGGCTCATGTTTTGAAAAATCAATAGCTAAGTAGATAACAATGTATGCGATAAGGTCGTAAGTATATTTTATCTTATTTGCGAAAAAATGAAACAAATAGTAATAGAAAAACATGATTTATGACAAATTATGCGAAGTTAAAGCTTTTACGAATGTTTTTTTCAGCACTAAATTAATGTTAATTAATATTATCACTGACGGTATTTTATTAGAGAAGTAATTAAAAAATAAAACAGAACTCTACTTTTACAAGCTACTACTGTTGTCTAATGACTAAATAGATAGCTGCGAAGGTTAGGTCTAGCAGTGCTCGATAAGAACGTCGACTATATGGAATGCTGTCACATAACTAACTCTGCTTCACAGCGGATGTCTCAAAAAAAAAAAAAAAAACAAAGAATAAAAAAGCTAAAATTTAATATAAAAGCAACTGTTTTCTATGATAACAGTTTCCATGGTCAGTTCCTCTAGGGCCTGATAACAGTAGTTGTTGTATGAGCAAGGCATTAGGTAAATATTCTACCAATATATATATATGTATATACATATATATGCGTACTTTGTCACGTTTAACTGACAGCGCAACAATTGAAAGTAAGGGAATAAAGAACATATACACCCAAACAGCAATTTAATTAAATTCTATTTTTTTTTTGTTATTGTTTTTGTATTCTACTCGGAATCGCAAAGCGTGGCCGATTTTATTGGTTAACCATCGGGCTATATATACAAAAGAATTGAACAATTGGTTTGCTGTCAGTGCCTCCGTGTTTACAAACATATGTAGCCCGGCTAGCTACATTCACTGTGAATGAACTGTCACGGTATTGTGAATAGGCCAGCGCATATTTTGTCTCTGATATAATCATTTTATTATGTAGAAACAGCATTTTTAAAATATCTATTACGCTTTAAATAATTACAATTTTAAACACTTAATAGTTTGCCATATAAAATTGAATATTAAAATGAACAAAAAAAATACTTTCATGTGAATGAGGCTGTTTACCTTCAGTCATAAAGTTATTTTAAAGTAATAAATATTTTAATAATTTTATGAGATTTCTATTGAAAATTGTTAAAATGAGTTTAAAAAAGTATATAAATTAATATTTGATAATATAATTTACTTATAAGTTAAACCAAATTAATTAAACTTAATATAAATTAAAAAAAAATAAATAAATTCTTAAAAAATGTAATAGCTATTAAATATACTTTATATTTTTTTTGAAAAATACATTTTATATATTTTTTATTTCTCTTTAAATGTGGAAGTTTAGATATTTTTAAAAAATATAATTTACCTAAAACTGATATAAAAAATTAAATTTTTTACAAAAAAAAATTAAACTCTTATCAAATTTGAGAAGTATTATATATAATTTATATTTATTTTTAGAAATATAATTTATATATATTTTTTTTATAATTAGAAAATTTAATAAACGTTTAAAAATATGATTTTTATTTTTCTTAAAATAATGTATACAAATATAATTTATATTTTTATTATTAATAGAAAATTTGAAAACAATTTAAAATATGATTTTTATTTTTCCTAAAATATAGAAGCTTAGATATTTTTAGAAATTATTTTTTAAACTTAATTAGTGTATATAAACGCCTCAAATAATATTGTATAACTGTGAAATTGACTACAGTTAATGGACATAACTGTAATTTGTGATAACAAAAAAGGCAAAATAGATTAGAAGCACGTTGCAAAATGAGTTCATTTACTTGCAAATTCAGACAGATGATAAAAATTGTTTCAGTCCGGTGCTAGCTAAATATAGACAAAACAATTTGGATTTATTTGTTTACCGTGCATGAGTCTTTACGGGTTTGCCATATGCAAAGTGACTCGGTGATAGGCAATTTAAGTAATTTACGTTTAATTGCAATGCTTTGCGAATGCAAAACTGTTTCAATAAGTAGTGAATGCCGTGACACGCATTTCCCGCCCAGTCGAAGCAGGGGAAACTGTGAAAACTGGAAGCACAAGGTTTACCGACTATTTCATGCCCACATTTAATTAATTTGCAATTACAATTGCAATACTGAACTGACTGCCCAGCATCACATCAATTGAGGCAGCACAATTGCAATCACCACCCGCCCACACAATGCATTTGAACCCATCTGACATTGCGGTGACACGGTTACATTCAGCTTTCCAGCCCATTCAGTCAGTAGCTGTTGCTTTACTCAACTTCTCTGGCATCTGGTGCCGTTTGAGTATCATTTGTTGCAGTTTTTCCTAGCCTATCATAATCATCCATGGAGTCCTCGTTGCTGTTGGCGGTTACCTCCTTCGGAGCGGGCAGGAACTCGCCTACTTTTAGTTTGGCGGGCAAGCGCTGTGCTCTGATCACCCCAAAGGGATTCAAATGATAGATCAAATAGTCCAGAACATACATCAAACTGGGCGGAACATAGTGAAAGGATATTGCATTGTCCGAACAGCAATCGAGACCCTTAAACAAAATCTCAGATTAAAGCATTTATTCAGTCATTTATTTACTTCCGCACTTACGTCGTCCGTCTTGTAATAGAGATAGTTCCAGTACCAAAAATTTGGATCTTTATTGGGTATTAAAATTTGCTCCGGTGCAAAAGGAAACATGCGACCACGCCCATTCACATCACGAGAATCGCCTGCTGTCACGTTAAGATTCTCCATGCATTTGCCAATTTCAATATCCTCGTTAATAACGGTGCCCGGCAGACACATCTTGGGATCGGGTATGCCCTGGACCACAAACCGTCGCAGCGCCTCCTTGCTGAGCACATAGCCAGCTCCGCCCGACATATAGCCCTGCTTAACGAAGGTCTTGAACTTGAAGCCAAAGTGAACGGGCGTCTCTGGACTATAGGGATATAGCATATATCGCAGATTCTCGATTACTGCATAGGTATCGTCGTCAGCCTTGTAGAACCAGTCGGCGTCGTTGTAATGATGCTTGTAGACATACTTGAAGGCCTCCTTTACCTTGCGCCACAGATTCGGTCGACCTTCTTCCACATCCAACTTGACTGTGGGCAGCTCCTCATCTGCTGCAGAGCTCATGAACAGCAGAATGTTACAGCGTTTGCCCCACGTCCGTTTCACATGTCGGGCTTTCTTCTTATGGTTGCTGGGATTGGTCATCACCCAGCAGAGCACACGCACCTCCCGCTTCAGCTGATCAGATAATGAGGTGTTGTCGTAAAGATGATCATGGCTAACCACTTCGCGATCGGATGCCGCATCATCAATGAGCTCATTGTGGCTGGCTGTATCCGTACCATAAGATGATTGTCGAGCTGTGTACGTATCAAAGGGATCAATAGCTGCTGGAGTGCTAAATATCTTTATGAGGCACATGCCCACAGCTAAGCCCACAGTGAAAACAACTATCGGATGTCGCACAATAAATTCACGTTTCAAATACATTTTGTTGTACTTAACATAATATTTAGGAGAATTCATTTGCTAATTGAACATTATGTGGAGTTGTCTTTAGGATGAAATGAGTCGTGAGGCGCGTGTGTAGAAAGCAACTGACAGCAACTTAGGAGTAAGCTTTATTAATAAGACTTCGCAGCTTAGCATAAATTGATAAACGAAAGCATTTAAGAAACGTTCCACAGATAGAATGGAGCACATAGCTCTATGCACACGTCTGGCTAGCAGCGAACTGTGTTCAGTTCCAAGTGGAACTAGTTTCATCATTGCAGAATATGTTCCAGTAGATAAGGGTCTGGGTTAGTGTAATAAAAGAGTGAATGAATATAGTAATCTAGGAAATAATGATATACAAAATAGTATAATTATACCCGGCATAACTGTTAATATCCGTTTACCATGAATTTAATCAAATATCAATATTTATGGAGGCACCATATAACAGATGATGTCAACAGCAACCCACACGAACAGGTGGACGAACGGGCGGACAGCAAGGCAAACATTGCACACTTCGTGAAGTATGAAGATATAAACATTTAACTACACAAAAAGTGATCTTAACTTATAGAATGACGAAGTATATATATATTTCTAAAAACGAGTTTATCTGGAATCTGATTCTCTATAATTCTGAAGCTGTTGAGAATCGTAAACATATCGTAAATAAATAAATAAATATATATATACATGTGTATGCAGAGGTATACGACTGTCATCAGAGCACAAATACCCCCTAAGGATACAACTATAACCTTAATGAAGCTAATCAATTCCTGGCTCAATGTGCACATTAAAGTAGCCACAGTTACAGAAAGAAATAACATTTTTATAAAATTCACTCAAGTTTTTTTATCGCTTGTCAGATGTCCGTCTTTGACTTATTATCTTTTTACTGGGAATTTCTTCGGGTTTTGATTTCTGCTTTAAGTGAAAATGTAGAATTTGTTGATAACTGCAAATCTATGCCTGCTGATAAGTCAACTTATGATTCATTTCGACAACTGCTCACTTAGCCTGATCAATTAGCTTAATGCATAAAAGATAAACGCGACTCCCACCGAAAACCATATGTGAACACACAATGGCAACTGTTTTGCTCTTTGTTTTTTGTTGATAATACGGACAGGCTGTAAATTTAAGCATTTCCATGTACAACACAATGTAAAAAGTAAATAAATAAATAATAAATAATAAATATTTACAAAATATGTAGGAGTAATATAAATTAAATGATGAAGAAACATATCAATCTATAAATAATTTATATAATAATTAATAAATAAATATATCTATATACATAAAATTGATTTATGTATGTTTATAATTTTATATATTTTATGCATATAAATTATTATTTTTTTTATAAATAATTTATGTTTGTAATATTTAATTTTATATATTTTATACATATATTTTTATTTATATTTAACATTATTTATATTTAACATATTTTTTTGTTCATTTATTAATGAGAAAAATTTGTACAACAGGTAAAAAAATATATAGCAGAAAGAAGGAAAGTAAAAAATAACTGCACTTTTTTACTGAATAATTCATAAATAATTGATGCAATTTTAAAAGCGTCAGCAATTTTAATAATTTCATTTTTTATATATATAAATATATTTACTATTTATTGCTATATTTTTATTTATATAATGAATGTTAATAATTCAACATTAAAAATAAATATATATTTATTTTCTTATTTTCAAAGGTAATTCGCCTTTAATAAGAAATACTTCTTTGGCTTAAACTTAAAGTTTAATTCTGCTTTCCAAATCAAAATTTTGTAATTTTGATTTCAAATTGTTAAAGCATAATAATAACATTATTATGTACATATATTTTTCTACAATTCGTACTTTAATTAGAGTCAAATTATTTGATTTTTAGAAGAGTCTGAAATAAAATTTATATACACAATTCTTATCTCTTTAAGAGAGAATTTTATACCCTATTCAGTCTTCATGCCACACAAATTAGGCGCAAATAAATTTGTTCTTAAATATGCATAAAATTAAAAGCTGTGAGCCAAACACGTTTTGCATGTAGAGCCAAAATTGCATTTAGCTAAAAATAATTGGAAAACGTGAACTGTTTTTCGGTCTGAACTTAAGGCCCAGCAAATTGACGTGAAATTAAAATATATAAATATACATATATGAGGTATTAAATACAAAAGATACAAAGCACACACTAGAGATACGAGTTGATGAAGCAGAAGACTATTGACCCAGTTAAGCTAATCAGGCGTAATGCACGTACGGCAGATAATTAATTGATATCAGCTAGCCCACCAACGCATAGCAGAATGCATTAAAATAAGATTCCTAAAAAATAAACACCAAAACAAAGCAAATCGAAATTAAATAAGAAATAAAATATGCAACAATTGAGCAAATTATAAAAAAAAAAAAAACGTTACTGCAGCTGAGCCAAGTGGAACTCAAATGAATCAATTGTCACGTTTTCGCATATTTAATAACACAGTCATGTCTCGAGCATCGCCCCATTGCACAATTCCCAGATAGATGACACTTGTAATTGAGAGATAGACGAGCGCAGCAGAAGAAGCGCTCAAATTTTATAATTCTTTAACATTTGTCGAACACATGGCATGCCGACTACCCAAGATCAGTTTATTGTAAAGATTCTACTCTGTATGACACGCTTTACCTGTTTCAATTTGCAGAAGATGTAAAGCACTGAGGATATCTATCAGCTCCATCCACGCAACACAACCAAAGAGGCTCGAGAGGCCCCTGGAAACCAAAGACTAAGTGCCCAGAGCATACAGAGGTTGCCCTCTACAACCTCGAAGCCACACAACATAAAAGCCACAAGCAATGACTGCCAACAGCCTACTGGGACGATCCTTACTTAATGAAGGTGGGTTCCAAGCAAATGCCCAAATTGTCTTCATCTTTTACCTAAATTTTTGGCATTCTCTGCTTTCTTCAGGACGTTCCAATAAACGTTCATTAGTCTCACTCATTGTCGGCCTGGTCGTTGGCTTCTGCCTGGCCGAGCTGTTCGTCTACTCATCCACGCCGGAACGTGGCGAGTTTGTGCCCTACGATGGCCATCGGCATGGCGATGTCAACGATGCCCATCACAGTCACGACATGCTGGAGCTGTCTGGCCCCGAGCAGGACATCGGCACGCACGAACACTCAAACGAGAACACAAGCATTGCCGAGAAATTGCATAGCGAAGTGCGCATTCTCTGCTGGATTATGACAAATCCCTCCAATCACAAGAAGAAGGCGCGCCATGTGAAGCGCACCTGGGGCAAGCGATGCAACAAGCTGATCTTCATGAGCTCAGCCAAGGATGAGGAGCTGGATGCTGTGGCCCTGCCCATTGGCGAGGGCCGCAACAATCTGTGGGGCAAGACAAAGGAGGCCTACAAATACATCTACGAGCATCATATCAACGATGCGGACTGGTTCCTCAAGGCTGACGATGACACCTATACGATTGTGGAGAACATGCGCTATATGCTATATCCCTATAATCCAGAGACGCCCGTCTATTTTGGCTGCAAGTTCAAGCCATATGTCAAGCAGGGCTATATGTCCGGTGGAGCTGGCTACGTGCTCAGTCGCGAGGCAGTGCGTCGCTTCGTGGTGGAAGCCTTGCCCAATCCCAAGCTATGCAAAAAGGATAACAGCGGCGCCGAGGATGTTGAGATGGGCAAATGCTTGGAGAACGTCAAAGTGGTGGCTGGTGATTCCCGTGATGCTAATGGGCGTGGGCGCTTCTTTCCATTTGTGCCGGAGCATCATTTGATACCCTCGCATACGGACAAAAAGTTCTGGTACTGGCAGTACATCTACTACAAGACAGATGAGGTCAGAGCGTTAGACTATCACACTTAAAGAACTTTGCCAACTCATCTTCTCATCTTCTTTTGCAGGGTTTGGATTGCTGTTCGGATTATGCTATATCATTTCATTATGTCTCGCCCAATCAAATGTATGTGCTCGACTACTTGATATATCATTTGCGACCATATGGCATAGTTAACAGGCCAGATGTGCTGCCCAATAAGCTGGCGCTGGGCGAACTGATGCCAGTGCCCAAAGAGCCCAAGGAGACCGAAGAGTCCAAGCCACCGGAGGAGTCGAATACGACCGAAGCGGAAAAGGAAGCACAATGATTTCAGCTCGATGCTATGGCCTGTATATAGAACTTGTGTAAATATCCTTCGATCGACTCAGATCCAACTCAGCTTAACATACTTTGCCATTTCCATATGTTGTCTCTTGTATTATTAGTTGAATTCGCTTAGGCTACGTTTATGAAAATGCTCTTGAGTTGTACAAAAAAAGTATAAAAAACATAAATAAATACCAAAAAAAAGTATAAAAAACAGCAACAAGCACTCAGTTAGATTAGTTTGTAAAGAAGTCTGCGCAATTATGGTTTATAATAAATATACTTATAAGATTCAAATAGACATTCGATTAAGTATTCATAATGCATATGGCACATAATTACGTTCTAAGACATTGCAAATAAAATGTGCATAAATACTGGCCCATATAATATAGTTAGCAATAATTGAATACATTTTATATTGACATAAATTAGTTAATATACTTTAATACGTATTATACATTATATATATATACATATATATAGGCATTAACTCTGAGAAAATGTATTACACGCTACCATTAATATTATAATATTTAATAAAAAATCTTATTACAAACATAAAACAAAAACATTTTTCTTTATTTCTGTGGAGTTTTTAAAAAGAAATTTTAATGCAATTGGACTTAAAGAAAGCTTTAAAATTTTCGTAAGTTTTGCTGCAACAATTTGCCTAGGCGCAAATGGCGTAGGCGTAGGCGTGCAAAGATAACTTTTGTTTAACCTGAAGAGGTGTTCTACAGTGATTTAGCTGTCAAGCTTATTTTGCTTAACAAGTAAGCTCGCTTTAGTCGGGATGACCGCCTAAGAGCTACGCTGAACCCCATTCGATCTGCTTTTTAGATAGTTTCCTAGCTTGTACCTTGCATAAAAAATAAGAAAAAACTGGCATTGTGACACCAGGATTCAAACCAACCGCTGTGATGTTTGTAACAAAGAAATTAAAGTAAATCCCGACGTCCCCTGAGCTTGATGAGCACAGAAGTCCTCGACTACAAGCGGCGCCTCTACAACAGCGCCACTGCCTTTTCAATGAGTTCCAGATCTAAAATAAAATAGCAGCTGACAATTCAAACAAAATTCAATCAATGCTATTTTGATTCTTCGAGCAGAAAAGAATGCACGCATTTGAATGTATGTGTGCCATGCATAGGAAAAATGCGTTCGATTGACGCTGCTTGCCAAGTGCTTTTGCCAATTGGCTAAATGTTTGGCTTAATAACTCTTGTGTTCAATGCAATTTCGGCATATGAGCTAACTATCTATTCTATTGAAAAAGATCCACCTAAAGAAATATTATTCGGCAGACAGTCAGGGCTAATTGAATCTAGAATATATTCGGTGTATGATGTCTCTGTGAAAATGTATATAACAGGCAGATGAAGGCGTGGGCGGCCCCCTTAAGTATATATGTTTCTGAACAGGACAATAAGCTAAATCGATCTAGCTACGATCCCCTCTTCATCTGCATGTGTGCTTATATAAGCCTGCCCTGAATACCACATATGCTAAACATTTTAAATTTATGGTGTAGGTTGCAAAGGTCATTAGCCACGTGCATGTGCTGTTTGCCATGTATGAAATCAAAGAAGCTTAGAATAAATGAAATAGCAACGCTGCGCAGGGTCAAGGCATCTCCTAGTCAGACACTCCCGACTAGAGCAAGCTCACTTGTTTTTTTTTGTAAACACGAATATATATTCCAGCTTCAGAAACGCCCTATGTCTTTTTAGCGTGTCTTTAGTGGCTGTTTCCAAAATAGTTTATAGAACAAGGGCTCAGATGAGCTTGAAAACTATATTTTAAGACTCCAACATTAATAGCGACTGACAGAGAGACAAAGGAAAACACGAACATTGCACACTTCTTGGACGGATACAACAAGTATCTGCATTCGTTAACTGAATATGAAAGCGCAGTATTCCACTGACATTCTCTTAAGTTATTTAGAACAAAATACGAAGCCCATTTAAAATAAGAATTCACTTCTTGTCTTTCCCTGCAACTGTATAACTCAAGAATTCTTTGGCAGTCTAATCAGTATCCTATAGATTATTCAGTCTGCCTGTCATAAATCAAATTTTGCTTGAACATGCACTTAAATTGGTTCTTATCGCTTTTCAAATGTCCGCTCTTGGCTTACATTAATTTTTAGCCGGAATTTTCTGCAGTCTTGAGTTCCGCTTTAAGTGAATAGCAAGCCAATATCTATGGTCAGTCAACTTATGATTCATTTCGACAACTGCTCACTTAGCCTGATCAAGTAGCTTAATGCATAAAAGATAAACGCGACTCCCACCGAAAACCATATGTGAACACACAATGGCAACTGTTTTGCTCTCTGTTTTGTTGATAATACAGACAGGCTGTAAATTTAAGCATTTCCATTTACGTGCGATATTAGCATAGCTAAAATAAATGTTGAAGAATAAATAAAGGAATATCAACAATGTCGATTGCAGCTGACATTGCCTAAGAACCTGCAGTATTATCCGTAGTAGGATCAGTTAATTAGCGCAAGCGGGAGCTACCACTCGTAATACACTCATTAGCCAAGAGTGAGGCAGTTTAGCTTTATTATCAAAAGGTCTTTATGGTAAAGTAAAAGGGAAGATATATATTGCACTTAAGGTGTATAGATGTAAAATAGGTTCAGTGAAAAGTGTAAGCTATTATTATCATTTATAAATGAAATTAAGAAATATTTAAAAATATTCATTGGACAGCTTTAGCTTAAATAAAAGTGCTGGAAAAAGCATTGACCTTGAAAAATAAATATTAAATATTTTTTAAGATTTTGCTGGCTGTAGATTGAAACTTTTTTGATTAAAAATAACCAACCAAATTGCTGCACATTGTCTGTATCTATCTATCTGGCTATCTATCTATATTTATCTGTCTATATCTGTATCTGTCTATATCAATACCATCAGCTATCTATTCTATTAGCCACACACGTTAGCTGCTGGTTCAACTTCGCCTTACAACTCCTGCTAAGCCTTAACCATTTGAGAATTATAAGTTTGCAGCATTTGTAAAGAGCATCGCTCTCCAGCAACGGCGCAAGCTCTTCTATACGGATCAAGATTGTGTTTTCTGGTTAAAAAATTATTTTTTTTCTAACAGACATCGGCTAAAATGCAAATTGCCAAATTATAAATATAATTTATTTATTTATTTATATATTCTTATTACAAGCCATAAAAAAATATATAATTAAAAATGTATTCATTTATAAATCATTTATAAGCAGACAAGTGCAGAAGCAGAAACTCCAAAATTTGCAGACGATGTGAAGCGCTCAGAACATATTAGTTCCACCCAAGAAACACAGCCAAAAGAGGCTCAAGAGACCTGAAAGTCTACGTGTTACTGCACAAAGAAGTTACCTTTTATAGCCTCTAGGCCAGCCAATACCTACAACACAAGCCCAAATGACGTCTACTAGCCTATTGGGACGATCCTTACTTAATGAAAGTGAGTTCCAAACAAATGTCCAATCCATGTTTTGTCGCCATATTTTTGCATTTTTGCATTTTTACACATCTCAACTGCCTGTGATTCTCTACTTCTCAGCACGTTTAAGCAAACGTTCATTAGCCTCACTGATTGTCGGTCTGGTCCTTGGTTTCTGCCTGGCCGAGCTATATATCTACTCAGCCACGCCGGAACGTGGCAATATTAACAATGCCCATCACAGTCACGACATGCTGGAGCTGTCTGGCCCCGAGCAGGACATCGGCATTGCCGAGAAATTGCATAGCGAAGTGCGCATTCTCTGCTGGATTATGACAAATCCCTCCAATCACAAGAAGAAGGCGCGCCATGTGAAGCGCACCTGGGGCAAGCGATGCAACAAGCTGATCTTCATGAGCTCAGCCAAGGATGAGGAGCTGGATGCTGTGGCCCTGCCCATTGGCGAGGGCCGCAACAATCTGTGGGGCAAGACAAAGGAGGCCTACAAATACATCTACGAGCATCATATCAACGATGCGGACTGGTTCCTCAAGGCTGACGACGACACCTATACGATTGTGGAGAACATGCGCTATATGCTATATCCCTATAATCCAGAGACGCCCGTCTATTTTGGCTGCAAGTTCAAGCCATATGTCAAGCAGGGCTATATGTCCGGTGGAGCTGGCTACGTGCTCAGTCGCGAGGCAGTGCGTCGCTTCGTGGTGGAAGCCTTGCCCAATCCCAAGCTATGCAAAAAGGATAACGACGGCGCCGAGGATGTTGAGATGGGCATTTGCTTGGAGAATGTCAAAGTAGTGGCTGGTGATTCCCGCGACTCTATTGGACGTGGGCGCTTCTTCCCTTTTGTGCCGGAAGATCATTTGAAACCCAATGTAGACCCAAAGTTCTGGTACTGGCAGTACCTCTACTACAAGACAAATGAGGTCAGAGTCCCTTCTTTCAATAGACTCTTTGCTAACTCATGGCTCATCATTTTTACAGGGTATGGACGGCTGCTCGAATTATGCTATATCATTCCACTATGTCTCGCCCAAGCAAATGTATGTGCTCGACTACTTGATATATCGTTTGCGACCATATGGCATAGTTAACAGGCCAGATGTGCTGCCCAATAAGCTGGCGCTGGGCCAACTGATGCCAGCGCCCAAAGAGCTAAATCAGACTGAAGAATTCAAGCCAGCGGAGCAGTCGAATACGACCAAATCGGAACAGGAAGCACGATGATTCCAGTTCGATGTTATGTCATGTATATAGAAATAGTGTAAATATCCTTCGATCGAATAGATCCAACTCAATTTTATCTAATTTGCCATTTCCATATGTTCTCTTGTATTCGTTAAGCTCGCTTAAAGCACTTTTATGAATAATTGAGCTTGTGTTGCACAAAAACAACTAAAATAAATTCCAAAAAGTAGAAACTAGCACTCAAGCATGTTATTAGTTGACTTTGTCTGGGGAAGCATCGGAATTATCTACTTCTTCAGTCCCTTAGCCTTTGATATTAAAGTAAAACCTCCATTAATTGCTATGTTGTATATATTTTGCTGTGGCCTTAGACGTACTGTCACTATCCCACCTCTGAATTCTCTAGGTTCCCCTGATTATTGTATTATAGAGAATCAATTAACCATGAGTATTTAACATCTATCTAAGGTAAGTCTTATTTATTTAATAAATGGCCGTTTTATATTATTGTTGGCCAGTTTCAGTCTATCTATCTATCGCGTTTGCAACGAACTTTTCAAACCAAAATTTAAATTTGAAATTGGTTTGCTGTGAACTGCTTGACAAGCAGTACTGAACAGCCACTTAATAACTGCTTGTGCACTGCTTTCAATATGCACTGCTTGTGTTTACACGTTAACAATTTTTACAATCAATACAAAGTGTATTTTAAAAATAATTTAAATATTTTTTGTCTTGAACAGTTTTTAATTAATTTTTTTATAAATTTTTAACACTAAGTTATAATATATTCAAACCGAAATAAAGGTGTATTTGCATGTAATATTGCATTTATAGGTATCAGCTAAAGTCTGATTAAAATAAAAGAGACAAAAACAGAGGCAGAGATAGAGATAGAGATAGAGATAGAGATAGAGATAGAGATAGAGATAGATAAACTCGCACTCGCCTGATTCAATTCAAATTCCAAAAGACATAAACTATCTTTATCTATACAACTAACTGCTAAGACATACGACTTTGTATGAGCAGCTTATGACTGTTTATGTTTTTAGGTCAATTATTATTATATGCTCATTTGTGCCTCTTCTTCTTCTTATCTCTCCTTTATTATTATCTTTCGCTCTCGGCCTCAGTCATTGTTTAATCAAACATTTCTTGGCTTGATAATCTGACGCCCACTTAATATTTCTCAGTTAGTCGCATTATTTTCTTGCTCGTGCTTAGATCAGATAAATTAAAAACTTTACATCAATGGATTCTGTACTAATTAACAAACGACAAAACCATGCAATATAATAAACAAAAATAAGCGAAGAATTAACACAGACAAATGATAAGACCATATTTTTCTCATATTGACCCAAGTGTTTTGATCTTTAGGAATATGTCGCATGTGAAATATTTCTGAAATTCCCAGTGATAGCTAAAGGTTCGTAATGACGACATCACGTTTGTTACTCCGACCAGGTACCGAATCATAATAGCAGCAAATTCAAATTATTTAATTAAATATAACAAATTTTTAGCCCATCGTAAAATCTTTACGTTCGTCGTAGGCTTAATTGTGACAGTTTTATTAATTAAACTTTACTCAGCGCCGCTGCA
Organism: Drosophila eohydei; assembly: GCA_035045825.1. NCBI lineage: Eukaryota > Metazoa > Arthropoda > Insecta > Diptera > Drosophilidae > Drosophila > Drosophila eohydei. Next base: position 1,871,249 of record JAWNOT010000077.1, on the reverse strand, counting down.
AATTGATGCCTTCGACACTTTCAGCAGCAAGGAATTTCAGTCAAAAATAAATGTAACAGACGAATGGGCAATAAAGAATTGAGTTGATAACTATTTTTGGCTGTTTGTTATCTAAGTAATCATTTAATTATGATATTCTATCTTTATGTTCTGTTGATATGGACTTGGATGCTGAACAACATTGCGAAGCAAAGAGCAAAATAAAATAAAGTAACTAGATACGAGATAAAAAACATTGTTTGATAAAAGAGGTGTTTTCACAGGTGTTGTCTAATGCGGCCATCTATTGACAACTATATCTCATATAACTCTCATTATGCGCGCTTAGTTGGGTCGGTAGCGTGAAATACTTCGGTTCACTTCTGTTGTTAAAGTGTATATGAAATAAGGTGTTCTAGAAGAAATTCTAAAATGAAATAAAACTACTCAAATAAAAGTTAATAAAGCAATATAAATAAAATAAATTAAATATTTATAATTTAAAATAAGTGTTAACTAAATTAAAAAAATATTTAATAAAAAGTTAATAGTCATGAAAATGGCTGGACATTCCATTTTATATGAAGGTAACAAGCTCAAACCTCAAGTAAAATATTCAAAAACAATTGAAAGAGCAATATTTCAGGAAATACAAGCAAAACACGTTCGTTATTGACCCTTCTAATTGGACTGCTAATTGGATCTTGTGTCGCTCAGCTAATATCTTATATGACTATATCGGAAGATATTAATCCTATAAATATCTTAGCCAGCACTGCGTCGAGTAAACAGCAATTGACCAAGGATGTTGGAATACCAAATTTAGGTGTGATTGAACACGAACATCCATTCGATAACACCTCATTATCTGATCAGCTGAAGCGGGAGGTGCGCGTGCTGTGCTGGGTGATGACCAATCCCAGCAACCATAAGAAGAAAGCCCGACATGTGAAACGGACGTGGGGCAAACGCTGTAACATTCTGCTGTTCATGAGCTCTGCAGCAGATGAGGAGCTGCCCACAGTCAAGTTGGATGTGGAAGAAGGTCGACCGAATCTGTGGCGCAAGGTAAAGGAGGCCTTCAAGTATGTCTACAAGCATCATTACAACGACGCCGACTGGTTCTACAAGGCTGACGACGATACTTATGCAGTAATCGAGAATCTGCGATATATGCTATATCCCTATAGTCCAGAGACGCCCGTTCACTTTGGCTTCAAGTTCAAGACCTTCGTTAAGCAGGGCTATATGTCGGGCGGAGCTGGCTATGTGCTCAGCAAGGAGGCGCTGCGACGGTTTGTGGTCGAGGGCATACCCGATCCCAAGATGTGTCTGCCGGGCACCGTAATTAACGAGGATATTGAAATTGGCAAATGCATGGAGAATCTTAACGTGACAGCTGGCGATTCTCGTGATGTGAATGGGCGTGGTCGCATGTTTCCTTTTGTACCGGAGCATATGTTAATACCCAATAAAGATCCAAGCTTTTGGTATTGGAACTATCAGTATTACAAAACAGACGATGTGAGTTATTGCGTTGAAATTCAATTGGCTTTTTCTTATATATACAAGTCTCTTTTAGGGCCTGGATTGCTGTTCGGATAATGCAATATCCTTCCACTATGTCGCTCCCAACTTCATGTATGTTCTGGACTATTTGATCTATCATCTGAAACCTTTTGGTGTGGAGCGAACGCAGCAATTGCCCGCCAAACTAAAAGTGGGTGAATTGATGCCGCCGCCCAAGGAAGAACCGGCTAACAGCAATGAGGACTCTGTGGATGACTATGATAGATTATATACACCTGCAGTAACAATGAATTCATACGAACCGGATTCAAGAGAAGTTAGCTCAAATGAAGATATCTACGAGGAGGCACGCGAAGCGGTAGGAAATTTGCGAATGGTGAGAAAAATTAAAAAGCTGCGAAGAGAAATAAAGCTCCTCAAAAATGCATACAATGAATATAACTAGCAAATAGAAATATAATACTTAAAATTAAACATTCTTTATGTACTTAAAACATGTAATGCGCGACTAATTATCGATACGAATAAATACACTTACCCAGTTGTTAGATAAACACATCTATATTGACACAACTGGTGGCTAGTCAACTACAGAAGTTGATATTCTTAGATTATCTGTAAATTTGAAAAGGTTCAATTTTGTTATGAATGAAAATATTTTAAGAATGTATAGAATATTGATATAATAAAATACATAAATTTATGAATCAGAGTAAAAGTTAATAAAACTAAAAAAAAGAAAACTAAATGACAAAATATATTTAAAATTAAAACAATTAAAAATGTTGCGGTCGACTGCATGATACTCATACAATTTTAGAAGAAATTAACCTGGAAAGTTAAATATAATTTTGAAATTCTTAAATTATAAACTTTGCACATTTCATTTATCTAGTAAAATAACACAATAATTTCAATTAATGCACTTTTATCTATATACTTTCGTACTTACCCATCTCTATTTTTTATTATCGATACCAATCGATATGATTTCATTTGTGAAGATGATAAAAGCTAGAAGCTCACTAGGACACTTTGAGGAATATAGGGACTATGAGTATTTCGCAGAGAATTGGGCTTTAGAAAATGCAAACATTAATATAACTTAATTATGATCCGAAAATGGTATCTCTCACTTTTACTTTTATTACGTTATTGGCGCGTTGAAGAGTTTAAACCGCAATTAATAAGCACGATCAAAAGATCGAAGTGACAATTATCGAAGCGAGATTAGTTCTGAACAAAATCAACGAATTCCGAAAGCGTACTATAAGGAAAAACATTAGTTTTCTGTTATAGTTAACACATTTGTAAATTGTTTAAAGCTCATTTAAAATATCAGTACAGCACCAGCGAACAAAATGTTTAAACAAGTAAATGAGTAACAGCTTAACTCAATTGAACAATCTGGTAGCTCTATTGACGTTTGAAACCAGGGAATGAGTATAAAGTCAAATTCAACTTACTTTACCAGTCTGGCAACGTCGTAACATAACTGATTTGACATTTGTACAAATAAAATATTTTCAAAATGCTGATGCAAAGTTTAAAACGTTTATTAGGCCACACGGTCTTGGCATTACTTATTTGTTGCTTTGTTTGGTTCATTCTCTTGGAGTTATATCTTTTTGCATTTAGTACATCCGGCATTGCCCTAAAGGACTATCTTAATACGCCCTACAAAGAGAGCATTCGGGAAGTCAATGTGGGCAACCGAAACGAGACGTGGGACAATCGCAGCATTGCCGATAAGCTATACCATAAGGTACGTATACACTGCCTGCTGCACTTCACCAGCGACCGTGAGCGCGTCAAAGCACAACACATCCTAAGAACTTGGGGAACCCGCTGCAACCAAGTGCACATCAGCGAGGCGTCGCGTGTAACCGACGCATATCGACTTATTGCCAGGAAGCACTATGACGACTTGGATTGGCTGTTGCATGTGCATGTGGATAGCTATGTGATTATGGAGAACTTGCGATACCAGCTGGCCAGTTATCAGGCAGATCAAACGATTTACTTCAGCGCCTTTCATGCTGCCTATCTGTATGCCCATGTCAGCTTGAAAGATACCACAGATTATATATTCAGTCGCAGTGCACTGCAGCAGGTGTTGAGATCAACAAACTTCCTTGCAGACATGGAACAGGGCCCCAATGAGCAGCTCTATCCATTTCAAGTGCCCCCCGAGATTTTGCCCTTTGCACTGCGCTCTTACTTTTGGAACTGGCCATTTATACATCAATTCGTCTACTCCAACAAGGTGAGTATATGTTAAATATGTTTTCATTTATGCTTTACCTCCTTATTTGTCTCACAGGACTTCGACAGTGCCATGGAAATGCCTACTATTTTACCCTACGTCGATCTCGATCAGCTTTATATGCTGGACTTCATGCTCTATCATTTACGTCCGTATGGCTATGTGAATGGCATGCCTGCCCTGCCTGAAGCATCTGTAATGCAGCAGCCCGCGCTAGCTGTCAATGATACCGTTAGAAACCAGCTTTACCAGCATGTGCGCATTCTCTGCATGGTGTTCACCTATCCACACAAGTACGAGCAAGTTGTGGGTACCATACGCAAAACCTGGGCGCGTCACTGCAACAAGCTAATTGTATTCAGTACCCAAATGCCGAGAAATCAGAACTTTGAGGATGTTTACACCGTAGCTTTGAATGTGAGCGAAGGCTATAAGCATTTATGGGGCAAGACGAAGGCGGCATTTAGGCACGTCTACACACACCATTTGCACGAAGCGGATTGGTTCTATAAGATCGATGACGATACGTATGCCATCATTGATAATATGCGTTATATGCTGTATGCCCATCGCGCCGACCAGCCCATTTATTTTGGATGCAGCTTCCAGTCGGAGAACAGAGAACCGATCTATATGTCGGGCGGTTCTGGGTATGTGCTTAGCCGAGCAGCAGTGCGTTGCCTGGTCGAAAATGGAATCGATAACAATCTCTGCAGTCGAAAGTCAACTGGCGCAGAGGACTACGAACTGGGACGCTGTTTAAACAAATTGAATGTAGTTGCTGGCGATTCTCGAGATGATTTTCAGCGACATCGTTTTCTTCCACTTGGATTGCCCAAATTCCTAGTTCCCGGAATTATAGATAATAAGTTTTGGATATTTAGTTACATGTACTATACGTTGAAGAAGGTATGTCCTTTAATCGTTAATACACTGAATTATTTTTATGTAATAAAACCATTGTTCTAGGGCATTGAATGCTGTTCATCATATATCATTGCAATACATTATGTGGTCTACTATCAGATGTTTATCTTTGAATACTTTCTATACAAAGTGCGTCCGTATGGCATTATACTGGGTCACGAGCCGCTGGCCAATTGTAGTCTTAGTGGCAGAAAACTAACATAAATTTAAGTTTATATGTACACATTTATTTATGGGTTTTCTGTTAGCTATTTCTAGAGAGTTTTACAATATATGTTATGTTCTGTTTATGTCTGCTTAATGAAGACAGTTTTAAATGAGGCTATGTCTTTGGCAAAGTTTTCAGCAGTCCTTTACTGGAAATTTTCATTCGTTCAACTCAAGCCAAACGGATGTAATTTATAAACAATATATTCCATTATATAAAAACAAGACATATCAGGACAGTTAAATGTTATTGCTGACTTCGAACAGCAGCCGAGTGTAATCTGCAAGTTTATAAGAATTTATATAAGTATTTAATATTGTTTTAATGTGCTTCAGTTGACCTACATTCGTTAGCTTGTTCACGAAGAGCGGCAGGCCTTGCTCATCGCTACTGTTGCCCACGGCCACGCCCACATTGCGAAAACAACGTGCAATTTCCACATGCTTAATGCCATAATTGTGACTGCTGCAAATGGTGCTATTATCATGGCCCAAAGTCACAAAACGATGCAGCGCCTCCTTACTAAATAAATTGCCGCCAGATCCTGTTCTTATATGCTGCTGAGTATTATAAGAAATTGTATATTAAAATTAAATTATATATTAAATATCTCATATATATATTTTATATTTAAAATAATTATATATTTATATTATATATATATATATATATAATATAAATATATAATTATTTTAAATATAATTTTAAATTTTAAGTTCAGCTAAATATTTCAAACATTATGTACAATAAATTATAATTTAATCTTTTTTATAAAAATTAAATCATTGTTAAATATTCATTATAATAATTCTTAAATTAATATTGTATATGAATTTGAATGTTTTGAAAACTTAAGGCCTTTAAGCACTCTTTTAATCGTGCATAAATTTAATAACATTTTTATTGTTGCTATACCATAATATATAGACCTAAATGCAATTTATTTTTTAAGAATCAAATTTAACTTAAAATGTAGTAAATGTTATATAGTTGTAGTTATAGTTATAGTTATAGTTATAAATTGCATTTTGGGTCTATAAACTTAATGTAAAATTTGTTTAGTAAAAAATTCTTGACTTAAAAATATATTAAACATGTAAAGTTTATTATAAATGAATATTTCTTAAGTGCGTAATATTAACCGATTATTGTCTATGATAAATAACTATTTTATATATGTATATAAAAATATCAATTGACAATTTTTTCAATATATTTACAATAAGAAAGAGCAGAAAGTTTCCAACTTGACAGACTCAGCAGCTGCACTGGATATTATATAGATATACATAAATATATAAATATATTTATACAACTGTAAATATCTATTTACGAATCTATAAGCATTTCTTTTATGAAATTAATTTAAATTATAAATTAAATATATATTTTCAAACTTGTCTATAAAAGGTATAACAAAAATACTTTTAAGATATGTAATAAGATTACATTATTTGATTATTTATTATATAAATAATTATGCTCTAGTCAGGAGCCTCTAATTTATATGATCTTGAAGCGATGCCTGTCAAATAACTAAGGCACATTCTATGCCGATTATTGGTTAACAATTACATTAACAATTTTAATTTAAAATCCCAATTTACTAGCTCTTCTAGTGAGATTAATATGTTTATAACGATAAACAGCCGAATGGCTGTATGCATGGACAGGCAGAGGTGTAGAGGCTAAAGTTGACTCAGCTCATTACCCTGAGCAAGAACAGACTCTACTCTATATTTAGAATAGATTTTTCACCTTGCATACATTTGCACAAAACTATGAAATCTTACTTTGTATAACTAATCTAATCTAGATCTAATAAGCATGATAAGAGGCTATCTGATTGGCAAGCAATGATTCAACTGGAAGTAAATGCATATATTACTGTATATCTATATAGACAGTTATATGATACTACGAATTAGCTTAACTAAGATATTTCTTAATCCACTCACATTTTTCGTAAACTCATATGCAAAGCTATCAAAGTAGACGGGCATCTCGGGTGTGTAGTCAAGCAGCAAGTGTTCCAGATTCTCCATGATCACATAGCTGGGGGTAAATATGCCAAAAGATTAGCATTATAGATAGGCCGTCTCTACACGCTACATACGTTTCGTCAGTCACCATGAGGAACCAGTCGTATTGCTTGTGATAATGCGTATAGACGTAATGCAGATATTCGCGCGTGCGACCCCATGAGCTGCTGCTGTTGCTGTTGCTGCTGCTGCTACTGCTGCTGGTGTGATTGCGCCTCATCGATAGGTTGAAAAAAGGTTTCTTATTCTTATGCTTGGAGTTGAGGAAGAGCAGCTTGTGGCAGCGCTTGCCCCAGGTGTGCTCAATGTGCTCCTGACGCTTCTGCTTAAGCGGGCGCACCGTAATCATGCAGAGTATTCGCTTAGTCGGATTATAATTTGAAGCTTGCCGCAAATTGTAAAGGGCGGCAGCAGCCTCTCTGCTGCTGCTGCTGCTGCCGGTGTAAAGCTCAACGGAATCAGCTGATGCGCTGCTGTCACTGTAGAATTCGTGACGCGCCAGCTGCAAAAGGCGCGACAAACAGCTGCCACAGATGAGGCCCAGCAGCAGCATCAACAGCAGCTGCAGTCGCTGCTTTTGCAGCTTCACGAAATATATATACATTTTTTTCTTGCTTGGCTAACTGTATGTTGGCTTTTATTACCGTTTTATGCGCTACGTTCGTAAAGAGAAAAGAGACAGAGAGAGATTATGTGAGCTTTGTATAGAAATTAGCACGGTACAGTTGGACAATCACTGTAAACAATGTATTCAATTACTCTGTAAACATTGAAAGCTTAGGTTTGAACAAAAGTTGTAGTCATTGCTTTTACAATCATTCATTGTGTCAATGTCAATGCTTTAGGCCTCTGTATCACATGTATTAAATCTGTATTTAATTAAAGTTTGACAATCACATATATCAATTAATGATTTTAGAAACACTGCAATTTATTTTTTAATTGTATAGTATAAAGTAATTCAAGTAATTTCTCAATCTTAAGAGTGAAAGTCATTGCTCTAAATTTACAGTTTTAGGGTTATTCAATTTTGGGTTTTTATTTTTTACCTTTTTTAATAATACAAAGTGCAGTTTTATATAGCTTAATTCTCTTCATTTGAATGTTACAGTTTTAGGGTCATAAGCTAAATCTCTTCGAGTTATAGATCTTAGAACACAGTTTGAGAGACACAGTTTTGAAGCTACTGAATTGAGTTTATTAACCCATAATTAAACAGCATTTAAAGATTGAATTACTTTTAAAGCGCAGTTTTAGAGGCTCAGGTTTATATATTTAAATATTGCAGTCACCGTTTTACATGCACGGAATATTTTCTACACAAGATCTGACCAGGTAAAAAATTTATATTCAAGCAAATTTGAAAGGCAGAATTTTAAAGCTGCTGCACTTTATAGATCTGATTTATTAGTTTCATATCAAAACACATATAATAAAAGAAATTCATCAGTCTTTAAATCATAGTTTGAACAGCAACACTTCGCAGTTTTAAAGTCACAGTAACAATGCTCGCTCATACATTAGTACTTCACAGTTCTAGAGCCACCGATTAAGAATTGCATAAGCTTTGCAGTTTCGGAGTTACAACAATAATTCATCGTTTCGCATCTACTTTCACAGTTTCAGAGCCACAGGGCTTATGCGCAGTGATATACCAACTCTACACAGGCTCTTAGACACACAAGTTAAGCAAAACTTTTGATTGCCAACGCTCGTTCACTCACTCTGCACTCTTAGAGCTGTTTGCAACACTGGAAAAGAGTATTGGATAGTCGACATGGAGTTGCGTTCGCTTTGCTTTTCTGTTTTGTTTAACTTTTTATGCAAATATAATGTTTATGTTTATGTAGATGCCGACGACGCGATGTTGTTGCTGCGGCCTATGCGTCTGATTGTTGTGGTTGTTGTGATTGTTGAAATACCAAATTAACACATTCTTGTACACTGACGCAGCAGCCGTAAACGCAAAAGCCAAAAAAAGTTTAATAAAAAAACTTGTAAGATGCGGTTGACCTTCAGGCCAGGTTCGCTCTACCCAGGCAGCGTTGCACCTCTTTTTTCGGCTTAATTCGATTTGCAATTGCTAAATTGTTAAACTTTTGCTAGCTGTTTGCCGGTTTGCGTCTTCTTCTTTTTCATTTGCTTTAACTGTAGGCCACCGTCACAAATCGCTGGCTCCTCTGCCGCAGCGCGAGAAAGAGTGTAAGTGAGTGAGAGAGAGAGAGATCGAGCGAGGGGGTGGGTAGCGCGCGCTCAATCCGTTTCGTTTTGTTTATTTACTTGAAGACAGTCGCAGCAGGCACACACGTAAAGAATATATAAAAAGAGGCAAAAGTAATACAAACAACATAAATGTCACTAACATATAAACAACACGGCGCAGCGCGACGTCGACTTAACGCCTTGACGATCGTTGACAGACTTGCGAGCTGTTTTTTCTGCTGTCTTTGTTATTGCTTCTTTGTTGGTTTTTTACGTGCGCGCTTCGATCCAAACGACACTTGATTTGCGAGCCAGTGTGACCATAATGCCAAAAGCTAGAGATGTGCAACCGGGCGGTAAGTGTGATGAGCAAGCGGTGGCCGTGTTATTGGAAGTAACAGTTAGTCAAGGGCCACACGCACAGTGTGTTAGCTTAGGTGAATAAAGATGTTAATTATAATTTATAATGTAAAAATGTTATTTTAAATAAATATTAGAGATAATTTAAATATTTAATAAATAAATTAATTAATTATATAAGTTAAAGGTAAAAATAATTTAAATCGGGTTTATTGTAAAATAAAAAATTTAATTTGCATAATTTGTTTCATATATTTTTGGTAATTTATTTATTGTTTTAAAGATGCTATAAAGAAAGACATAATTCATACAGTAAATCGATAGTTTTTAATATATTTTAATATATATAGATGTGTGATTTTCTGTTCTCTCCAGAACCCGAAAAACAGGTATAAATGCTTCATTTCTGTGTTTCATACTTCTTATTGTTGTTTTCTTTATTTGCTGGCATTCCACTGGGCTGCTTTATATTCAAGCCATGATTATGTCTTATGTGTGGTTTTCTCTTTTGAACCTTAAACTATTTATCATACTGGATAAAATATCGTAGAAAAAGGCATAATGTATGGAAGTCTTAAGATAAATATATAATATACCATACAAATATGTGCAAAAATATTTAAAATCATTCTCAGTTTAAAAAGTCTTAGTTTGAGTTTCATATCGATTATTATCGACATCCTAAAAGTATGCAATTGATAAAATCGAAAATTGAAAACAAGCCAAAACTCAAATATTAAACAATTTATTTTATTTTTCACTCAAATTTAATAGATAAGAATAATATTAAGATAATAGCTAATTCCTGCACATCAGACAATTTCTGATCTACTCATATATGCCGTTGCTCGTGTCACGAGATTTCGCCGCATTCACATAACTATCGGCAGTGATCGCTTTCAATGAATTGTCCAAGGTTTTAGTAGCAGTTGCCTCCGTTGAGACCTGGACAGCGGGTGAACGTTCGTCGAGCAACACATTGGTTGGAGCTATGGCCAGCTTTTTCAGGACAATGGGCACCCGATTGACAATTGCATTGAAGCCGTGCACATCGTCCGCCGTATAGGTAACGGTTCTCTTGTAGCCATCTGGATCGATGAGGCTGTAGGAGCCGCGCACTACGTAGCCATCGCGTGTCTCCCGATGATCCTTAATATCGCCCGTGGTTTCATCATTCACGGCATAGTCATAACTGTAGCTGGCAGGTGGAAAGATTTCCGGTTGCCTCGGCTCGTGCAGTTCGGGCAATGGCTGTGGGAATAGAGGAGCTCCTCCGCTCGCTCCATGGGTCACAGCTTGCAGCACCTTGGCATCGCCATTCTCCAGCTGGCCATTATAATCGTAGCCAGTGGGCGTGGCCTGGGAATTTTCAGCATTCGTGCGCGTTGTCTGATAATTGGTTTGATATTCCTCGCCAGAATTGGACGCAGGCTGCTCCAATGAATTGATTTCATTTAAGCCTAGTTTTCCATTGTTGTTGTTGTTGTAGACGTACTCCGCTTGGGAAGTTCCAGTTAGCGCCAAAGCGAGTAGCAGCAACTGCAAGGAATACGTTTAAAACTAAAAAACATTTCCTTCAAATTCAAAACTAACCTTAAAATCCATTTTATAGTATTTTTTTGTGATCTTCCGTTTGCTTGTGCTCACAAATTGTCAGCTAACTGCACTTTGAATTGATGTAGCTCAAAGCTTTTATACTACAGTGCTCGACATATTACTTCATATATGTATATATATATCATTTACCGTTATACAATATCATGCTCATCAATGGGGTGATTATACTTTCGTTTTTTTGTGTTTTGTGTCTGCACATCATTTATGCTGCGTAAGCGTTTAACAATTATTCGTCTGGCCGTCAATGTGAAATGGCAATAAATGAAGACAGAACTGCGCGACACCCAATTAGCTGTTGGAAACAACAATTGATCAACACTTGAAATCATTTGGAATTGGCGAAAAGGGCTCATCGCTAGTGTTGCCACCAATAAGCTAATTACACATATAATCAAATGCATTTGAACAATAAATATGCTATTTCAGTATAATTACATACGGTCACACTGAGTGGCCAGCACAACAATTGAAGAATATTTCCCTTTTTAACATGGAATGGGCACTAAATTCAATTGACTAGTGAAGCTTATCTGTAATTATTTTATTTAAATCTGTAGTAATTTTCTATTTTTAATCGTTCTATTGAGCTATAAAGCGCTTATGAATGAATAAGTTACCAATGCACCTAAAAAGTGTGCACGAACTACTGAACTATTGACAAGAACGAGCAGCGTAGTTCATAAATTGATTGAACCTTTGAGCTTATTCAAAACACCATTCAGCTGAACTAGAACTGTCAGCCTAAGCAAGCAGTTTGGTGTCGTTGCCACCTGACAAAATTATTGAAGATATCATCTCTTGATTGAGGTTTTAATATTATGCATATATGGTCACACAGACGAGCGTACAGTAAACCGGTCGTTTGTTTTGTTTTATTGTGTTTTGTTTGTTAAATGATGTTTTTTTGCTGCTGCAAAACTGAACGCGACTGCAGCAATCGCAGCTTACACGTCGCGTCGACCAGAACATAACGCGGACAAAACAATGGCTAAGCTGAGATCGTGGCAACTGCGCGGTCAGCTACATCTGTTGACCGGCTTCATAACGGGATTCGTTTGCGCTTTTATGCTGCTTCTCTACATTTACGATGTGCACAATGGCATCAGCTGTTGGCCAACCAGCAGCAGTAGCAGTGGTAGCAGCGACTACACCTCCTCTAGTGCGATGAATAGATTTTCTGCAGATATATCACCTGCGATTCGTGTGCTCTGCATGGTGCTCACCTGCCCGGACTATGTGGAGCGCTATGCCCAGCACGTGTACGCCACCTGGGGTCAACGCTGCAACAAGCTAATCTTCGTTAGCAGCGAGAACTACGAACCGTTGGGCGTCGTTCAGGTGGTCGACTCTGACGGCGGCAACTATGAAGATTTGTGGAATAAAACACGAGAGGGTTTTCGATATGTTTGGCTGGAATATGGCGCGCAATACGATTGGTTTCTCAAGGCCGACGATGATACGTGAGTACAGCTAGTGATGGGCGTGTGTCGATTATGCAGGCACGAAAATGCGTTTGCTAAGCGAAAGTGAATGAGTGATTAATATATATAAGCGTAAATGCTTACCAAAAAAAAATTTGTTAAGTGGTTGGCCGCATTTCCAACGCTAAAGATTCCTCTACATAAATAATGCAATTTTTACTAACATATATTCCATAAAAATATATATTCCAAAAATAAATACTAAAATAAAATCGATAAGTGATGAACTTTAAATTAGAATGAACTTAAAAAAATTCAGTTTTTTTAGGAAAACTTTGATTTTTAAAATATTTTTGGGATATTCTTTATCCATATCATATAGCTACAAGAGTATTTTATATTCGGTTTATCAAGGCTAGATTTTTATCTAGCTTTTATTATGTCATTATTTCGAAGAAAAAATTTTGCTCCACAAGTTTTTTTATAGCTTATTTGAAATTCGATTGAAACGTAATTTATTTCTTTTGTTTATTTTGCTAAACAAAAGTATTTATCTAATTTATTATGGAAGCCCATTTGATTTCATTATAAGGCTTTCTTTTACTGCACTTCTCATTCTTCATAATCACATACCTGTCATTACTTACATTTTGTTGTTCTTTTAGCTATGTGATTATGGAAAATCTGCGTCACATGCTCAGCGCCTATGACCCCGATATGCCCATCTATTTTGGCTACCAGATGAGACGCTATAATGTGGTAAGTATCGAATTACATCAATGAGTCATTTCGTATAGCTGCACTTAGCTTTGGCATGCTAATTAATTCATTCAAATTCCAAAAAATATTTCTTATCTGGCATCTCGAGCGACCACTTCTGAATTCCTAATTAAATTATAGGATCTTAGATAAATTGACATGCATTTTGGGCTTGGGGCGACAAAACACATATTTCACTTAACAAATTGCTCGAAACTCCTCTTTCTCTATGCTTGCGATTAATGTGGCATATCATCTTTATTGTCGGCGAAATATATGGTACAAAGCTTCAGCTCGTTGGGGAATTTAACAATTTTTTCTATCTTGTTTCTGTCACTCAAGACCTTTTAATATTTGTGGCAAAACCAGAAAATAAAATTATTTGAAACATTTCAAAACAGATAATGGAATTATATAAAGAATAGTTAGAAATTGTTTTCTTTTTTTTTAATATAATATAATTATAATATTTAAGTTTTAACATTTGTTTAGTTGCTAATAAAAAATAAAATATAGTGAAAAATTAATTTATTAAATTTTATATATTTTTTAAGCGTATATATTTATTTATATAAATATTTATTTTTTAAGTTCGACCAGTTTATGCATAAGTAAGTGTATTTAAGTTACTGCATATTTATAAATGAAATAGAAATTTTTTAAGTCATATTTTTGGGATAGCGAAATGTTGTTATGGCCATGCAAAATTCAAAGTTTTATTAAACAATAATCAATTTGTTGGCCTGACTAACCGGTTGTCAGCTCTAGCTGCGTTTAAATAACAATTTCTGTCGATGCTCGTTTAATTGGCTAGCTAATTAAAGAGAACTTCTCTGTTAGGTCTTTATCACTGAAGCCTTGGCACTCGCTGCGCATACGAAAAATATTTATATTTTTATTTATTTCAAATAATGATTAATGAAATCGTAAACATCTGCAATACAAATGGCAACGGGCAGCAGTCAATCAAATGTTGATGCACTGCCTCAACTATGCTCACTGCTCTTCTGCTTCTCCTTCTTCGTCTTCTTCTTCTGTTTGTACTCGTGAGGCCGCTGAGGTTTTTTGTCATTTCGCTGCAGACGCATCTATGGTTGCTGCTCTCAAGCTTTGTTTGTTGTTTCGTTATTTACTTTGCCATTTGACATTATTGTGCAAAGCTTTTGCTGGCAAGGTACAAACTGTTGGCCAATAGGTGGTAATTGTAAGTGCTTTGTAGTCAATCACATAGACAAGACATATAAATTACAAATGGTAATGGTAATAAAAATACTACAAACTATTAGCAAATATTAAACAATTTTATAATGATACAAACAAAACATTAATATTTAAAGATAAAAGAAAAAAAATAAAATAATAAACATTATTTCTAATTTCTAATTTATTTTTAAAATTGAGTTTTTTCAAAGGAGATGCAAAAGTTAGATTGAAAGAGGGCAGCGAGGCAGTGGGTCAGGTGTTCAGCATATTATAGAGTTCATAAATTGTTATTTCTCACCTGTCTGAGCTATTAAATTATTACGACTAATTTACTATCGAATTAAACCATTCGCATTGATTTATTTGTATTTCATAATCAAACTGGCAAAACATAATAAAGCTATTATAACTATTGAGACAAGTTAAGCCCAAGTTCACCACTCAGCAGGTGGCAAGGTTTTAATAAATTGCAGCAAAAACCAAGCAGGTAAGAGTTCTCCAGTCGGCAGTGCACGACTAGAAAAATACTCTAAAAAAGTGTGTTCTTTTTCTTGCGTATGTAATGAAGAAGATAAGAGATGTGTAGAACATTTTTCACAGCATATTTATGCAATATTTGACGAGAGACTCTATAGAGTAGCTAAAAATACCCAAAACCCCGATTTTAATCGATTGATATTGATGAAGTATATACGGACCAGCCACGCCTTCTACAGATACATAGAGTTAAGCAGAAACATTATACCCTCTTAACCCATTTCCAGGGAATAACAAGATTTTTGTGTTTGCCAAGCAGCATTTGATAATTGCTTGAAGACACGTTAACTTTTGATAGGTTTTCAAATTTTCCTTTGATTTATAACGATGCTTAAGTTGCTGTGTGTATTTTTTTTAAATATTATTTTGGCTTTTGTCTATCAGACAGCCCAATTAGCATATGTTAAATCAGTTAATGGCCAGCTCTTTGTCGAAATAGAAATTTTTCGACAGATGCACACAAAATTATTAGAAAAAGGTCAGCTATAGGTCGCTGTATAGATTTCTGTATAAGCAACAACCAAAAACTGAACAAACGAAATTGTGTTCACATTTCAATTAAACTTGTATTTTTGACACATCATCCATTCAATTAGGTAGCAGACGTTTAAATGGCCTTCAAAGCGGCTTAAAATCCCCACGTTGAAGTTGTAATTGTTACGCTTGATCGGCGAAGATGCTAAGAGCCTATAGCATAGCTAATCGCTTGTACTAACATGATTATAATGCATATTTTTGTTATATATTTGTATTATGAAATTTTACAAATGTGGGCGTGGTCAAAAGTCATGGAATGTCTTTGTGGGTTGAGTAATTCGGCTGAAAATATAAAATTAATTTTTATATTGATGAAACTAGTCTTTGTTTTAGACTTAGTTTGTTTTATAATATTTTACAAATATTTCTAATTAAGTATGATCTTGAGTCAAAAATTGAATATACTACTACTTAAGCTCTGTCTATGAAGTTGTATGTAAATACATGAGTTCAGGC
Source organism: Drosophila eohydei (assembly GCA_035045825.1). Lineage (NCBI taxonomy): Eukaryota > Metazoa > Arthropoda > Insecta > Diptera > Drosophilidae > Drosophila > Drosophila eohydei. The sequence goes on along the minus strand of JAWNOT010000077.1, from coordinate 1,855,205 downwards.
TGAAGTAATTTTTTTGTCTCTTATTTAAGTTTTTTTATTATTAAGCAAATTATTTGAAATAGCTATTCATTTAAAAATATTGTTTGATATTACATATATTTGCACTTTTCCATCTAAATATATATTTATGTTTGATTTAATGCATGTTGTATAAAATCAATATGTTATATAAGTGTTTGAGAAAGTACAGTCAGAGTGACATTGAATCTAGAGACTCAAAAAAGAGTTGGTTTATAAAGTGTTGACATTTCTTGGATAACCCAATTGGGCTATCTTCTAAAACCATAACTGTAAACTCCCATTGATGTTCATTTATAAATGCATCTCTGTACTAAGTTGTTTTTTGGTAATTAAGAACTTCACAAATTCTTAATTCATGTCTATTTATTTTTGGTCTTATAGTCTAAGTCAAGGTGAAAGACTACGCTTTATAGTATTAAGATATATTAAATATTAAAATGTTTCCCGGCTAGAGTTACATGTCTGGCGGCGCTTCCTATGTGCTCAGTCGCGAGGCACTGCGGCGCTTTATGAGTGAGGCCTATAGCTCGGCCAAAATCTGTCCAGCAGCGAAGAGAACGGGCATTGAGGACTTCTATATGGGCATTTGCCTGCAGAATGTGGGCGTGCACTTGATAGACTCCAAGCGCGCATTGCCCGCAGAGCAGAAACCAAAGTTTTTTCCGCTGGATCTTGCAAAATATTTGTTCAACTCTAATGTCAGCATACCGGACTGGTTGCGAGAAATGAGCGTCTCACAGATAGCCACAGTATGTGCCCTACTTGAAATTGTAGTAGCTCTATATAGATATATATAAATATGTAAATATATTTGTTATCATTTTGCAGGGCAACGACTGCTGTTCGAATTATTCCATTGCTTTTCATTATACGAAGCCGGAGCGCATGTATCTATATGAATTTCTGCTATATCATTTGCGTGTCTTCGGGCGCAGCTACGAGGAGCAGCTGCCGGCGCAGCTCACAACTGAAGAACTATTCGAACTGTTTCCCGTTGAAAACAATTTGGCTATTAGAGATTTATCACAAATGCACGAAAAGCCAGAAAATTTTTGAATTATCTAATTTAATTTTTATAAATCTAGTTTATGTATTTGTCTTGTGATTTAATTATAATTAGATTTATATAATTTCTAGCTTTAGCACTATTTATGTGTTTAAACTAGTTTTAGCGCTTCAAACTGTGTCTGCCTTTCTGTTGCTCTCAAACTGTTTGGTAAAACAAAAGACTTAGGCAACATACTTGTTTGGGCCGCTACCATAAATTGTTGCATACTTTTAGGGTCTGCTTTTATATGAAAGTTAACAAAAAAGGGGAAAACATAAAACGTTATGCTTAATTCTCTTTAATTCTTATGATTTAAGGTATTTTAACATAATGTTAAATTCTAAACTTTGTCTAAAAAATATTATTTGCAAAAAAAGTAAATACATATACAACTTTGTTAAACAAATATTTTTGAAAACTAAAATAATCATTAAAGAATTATTTCAAGTTGTATTTAAATAAATATTGTACTGCTGTTCACTTTTATTTATGTTCTATATTTAACTGCCTTAAACTTTTACTTTAACCAACTTTTTAATTTTAATTTAATTTTTCTTTTTAGAGTATGTTAAGATCAGCTTAAATAATTTCTTTTTTACAATTTTTAGATTGAAAATAAATACTGTTAATCTAAAAAATAATTAATTAAGATTTTTCAAAGATAAATAAAATAAATCTGTATTACAAAATTATTGTGTATACTAGACAGCTTCCTACATCTCTAACGATACTATGACATAATACTATTTTGATCTGAATTTAATTATATATTCAGAAATAAATTTGAATTCGCAACAAAAGAATTTTAAATTAGACTATAACAAAAATTCGAATTTGAATTAATATATTTCGAAAATAATTTTTTTACTTACAAAAAAAAAATAAAAACATATTTATATTAAATTTTATTTTTATAACATGTCTCACAAGTATTTTTTTACCTTTTTGCCCATGCAATTTATTTGCAATTACCTTGCGGCTTTAGTGTTTAATTAATTGTGCAGCCAATAAATGTGCAGCGAGCAGCTGCCGGTCTTTAGGCTGTCAATGAATCATTTCATTATTTATTGATCAGTTTTGTAAAGCAGAAAAAGGTAAAGATCCTTCGGTTGTGAGGCATTCTTGCATGAAGGGCCTGCATAATGAATACATTGCAATTTCATTACCAAAGTCAAAGTCGAAGCCAAAGCCACGATATGAGCCTCGTCAGTGGGCCACCACAATTATTTGCTTGGCCAAGTGCAGTTAATTAAGGCCAGAATCACGTACGCATTGATTGAGATGTACGAGTGACTTGTTGTGGCCAAATTGCATTAGATATATCAAGATATATATCTATACATATATATATTAAATATATATTGCTGCTGCAGCGTGTGAATTAATAAGTGAAAGGGAATTCTCAGCTATAGTTAGGCATGAGCTCAGTTTATTAATGAATCTCTTCAATACGTATCATTGAACATAAAACACCTGGCGACGAGGAAGAGCACTTGGCAATGCTCAAGACTAAATCAACTTTTAATCTACAAACTAGAATATCGAATATGAATATTTGTGTGATGCATTTGAAGTGACATTTCCGACTAACTCAATGAGCTAAGCCATGAGTGTAATATTTGTAATATTAAGTAATACTCATGATGATGCATGCTAGATATTGATAATCAATTGTTAATGCGAATATTATAAATAAAATATACAATTTCAGAATTTTTTTAAGTTTTTAAGCAGCATCAATCGGGTCGTCACTTTACCTTCCAAAAGGCTAGAGTCTGCTATTGCAGATCTTTTGCCGACTGCACAGAAAGTTCTTCCCGCGTCTTCTGATATCATCATTTTCCCTGTGGCATGTGAAGTCTAAGGCTTAGATAGTTTTATTTCTGGAGTTCCCATCAAGTCACTAATTACTCGCATCTCTTGCTTTTGGTGTATGGTTGCACATGAATAAAAGTAATTTCCTTTCCGGAAAAGCAAACTTCAAATCTCGGGAGCTTAGCCACGCCTGTGCAGATTATAGCTTTGTTAAGACTTTGTTGAGCCTCTACGCTATTTCTATATATAATTAGAAACATATATAAATCGTAAGGTATTTGCAGGCATTATTTTTCGAATCAAATAAAATTAATAATTAATATTTATAATATTATCCAAAGCAAATAGTTTCGCTTTACTCAATTTTTTCATTTTATAATTGGAGTGCAATAAAATAATTTTTATTTAATTATTTCCAAGCTAGCATTTGTTATACAGTAAATGTCTTTTAGTTTTTGTGTCTGTGTGTGTTAATTCATATATTAAAATTTAATTGACAATCTTGAATGGAAAAAAGAAAAAAACTGACTTCAATCAAATTGATTCAATTTATGAGCGACGCGACGCGACGACGCACTTACACACAAACTGTTTGCTAACAAGCTGAGCAAACAGCTACCGTTTGCTAGCTGCTGCTTAGTTAGTTAACGTACTTAGCTTTAGTTTTTAGTCCATGTTTTTTGTTTTAGCTGTGTAAGCCAGCCGCCGTGTCTAACCATTCCAACGGCCGTCAGACGGTGCGTATGCGCAATGTGCGCTCCATGGCAATGGCGCGTGTTCCATTTTTTCAGTTTTTGTGTTGTGTTTGTGCCGACACACGCTACACACAAGTGGGTTAAATTGTTGTTCGCCGCTGCTCTTGTTATTGTCACCTGTCCGATTAATATTTTATATATATATATATATACATACATATATATGTATGTATATACTTTTTTGTATAATAAAATTGTGCGTCGAGTCATGGCATGTAGTTGGGGAGCATTCGCCTGACCTTCGACGTTGTCAAATGTGAGCTGTAAACTGCGTCGCTCTCGATTTGCAAGACATTCAAAAAAAGACAAAATCATGGGTAACACAAACACACACAGAAAATAATAATAAAAATAAATCCAAATTGAAATTGCATTAAATTCAAAATTGAAACCATAAAAAATCATTTATTCAGCTAGGCAAAGCTCTTGCCATTGCGCAAATTATTTTTTTTTTTAACTCTAAATTCAATTGCCACGCACTTATTATTAATATATATATATATACAAAACATATATATATATATTAAACATACATTTTTATACGCTTTTTTTTTGCTGCTTAATTAATAAAAATTCCGTAACAAGTTGTATTTCTTTCTCTCAAAAATTTATATCTCTATATAGATTGCCAGATAAAGCTTGTCAATTTATTATACCCTTCACTTTTGTTGCCAAGCGTATTAAAAACAAATTGTAAAAAAAGTAAATACTCAATAATGCGAAGACTTTTGTATTTTTTTTCCATGTTTCTTAAGATTTTATTCTTGAATTCTCTGTGCGTAGCTCTTGAAGTTGGCTTCAAGCATTTGCGGGCACTTAAGACTTGGAATGCCGTAATTAGCGCAATGTCGTGGTCTTTTTTCTTACTTCTTTATCTGCATATAAATTGTTCAGGTATATTTCTGGATAACAAGTTTATGTTGAGCTGGAATAATAATAATGGGAGTGTCAGCTAGAAGAATATATTTATATTTAGACAGGTGGACAAAATAGCACATAAATTGTTCGTTTGGTTGAAAATAAAGTAAATTAAAGAAAAATCAGATTGGCGTAAGAGTAAAATAACATAAAAAATAAGAACTAAAAGAAAAAACCTGAAAACATAAAAACTATTTAGAAAACTTTATGTATTATTTATTAATAAAATAAATATTAAAATAAAATATTAATAAATATTGATATATTTTATTATGTTACTTACATATTGGGCGTAACCTTAATTTAAACTTTATTTTAAACGTATGTTTCATAGTTATGTAAGCTTAAACTCTAGGGAATTTTTCGTTTACAGAGTTATTTAGTAAATGCATTTATTAATTATATAAAAGTTGTTCGATGATTTTCTTTCGTTTCTATATATCAGCGATTGTCAACCAGTTGGCCAAAGTTCAGGCTGCACAATTCAATCATTATTTTCAGACAGACATTTGCGGATAATGTAAAGACGATATTTTATGTCAATTTTTCTATGGGTATGTCAACAGCTCGATCGACAGGCGACGGCCCCCGGCTGCCCAGCGGCCCCTCTTCTCTATGCACATGCATGCTGTGCAGCTGTGCACATTAAAATCAATTAAAATTCTTATTTATCTTCTATTCGCGATTCTCAATTCTCGATGCGCCTAACAAGTGCAGCGTGCTGCGAGCTCATCTATAAATATTTATTAATGTTTCACAGCGCTCGAAAAATCAGCTGTTAAAAAAAGATTGAAAAAAAATAATAAAAAATAAAAAATAAATATATACAAATTACACGCATTGAAAGACATTCTTGAATCTAAAGTGCACTTCAAAAAGAATCAGAAGAAATAATTATTTATTATGTTAGTCTATGGGAATTGTTTCGAGTTTTCAAACTATTTCATGTTGTTCTGCCATTAATAAAAAATAAAACACACATATTTTTAATGTTTTTTTTTCTTCTTTTAGATAAGTAATTAAATTAATTAAGTTTTATATGCTAGCAAAAGTCGATGTTGCCTGACTTAGAATTAGCTACGCAGAGGCCTTCCACTGGAGCGTTCATATCGTTTATCGAGTTAAGATTGACTTAAGTCGATTGCTATCGGTAGCAGCTGCTGTTTTTGGTCAACTCAATTGAGCGTTCAACATATATGACACATACACGATAAGTTCACTTCAAAAGTAAAAATGATATAATTACTTAAAGTGGACATTCGAGAAGTAGAATGAATTAATTAAAGAATTCCTTAGAATAGTTATTGAACTTTATCTTTATTTATATAAGGTTATTCAATTCTAGTTTGACAAAAAAATTTCAAACATTGTCAATTCTTCAAACTGATCTAAACTGAATTTTTTTATTTCCTTTCGGATTTGTCATTTAAATTGCTTGAACAATTTTGTATAGACGAGCGCAAACATTCTATAAATATTTTGTCTAAATTAAGAATATTGAAATTTCATATTTATGTGATCGTTTTTGGATACTTAGTATAAGGAGGACAATTTGAAGTTATTTTAATGAAAGAAATCTAAAAATATTAGAATTGAACTCATTGCTTCCATTTCAAACTTAATTTTTTTTAATTTAAATTATTTTTTTAATTTGTGCAATTTGGTTTAAAAATAGGTTCTAAATTTTTATAACTTTACTAAAAATTACTCAACTGTTGATGCTGAGCAAGCTTGTATCTACTTTATGTAATTGACAAAGCTGTGTAGTAAGCTTTATCAATTACATAAAACTATTTTAGCTAAAATAAATCGCCCAATCATAAATCTTCATAAAGAAGCCGTTAACAACATAAAATTAAAAAACTGAAATATTATAGCATATTTACATAGCAAACAGCTGATGGCGACTGCTGCAATCCAATTGACTTTGACTGCTCAATTAGCGCGAAGAGCGTCGTCTTGGACCCGCTCTTAGCGTGTCTGAACAGGTCAAACAGCTGAAGATGTTCACTCTTTAACATTCCAGCGACTGCTCTTTGCAAACATCCGTTAATGCTGAACGCTCTTTTGCACGTTAATGGATTGGAAATGCCCAATGCTTACATATGCTTACGTTCCTGTGGGAAACGTTGACATGACAATGATTAATAAGAGCCGTTGTCAGTAATGAATATGACGAAAGTCATTTAAAAACGGATCTGGAGACGGAGATCCGCCGCGCAAACGAAATGGAGCATGAGCCTACCCAGTGGGGGGATGAAAACAGTAAAATAATAATGAGAAAGAGAGAGGGAGAGAGAGGCAGAGAGAGAGAGAGAGAGAGTTCGCACGAGCGAGTTAAAGACGGCGGCGTTGTCTTCGACCGGTTTCTTTGAAGAGCGCGAGGGGAGGTCGATTAACAGAGTTTGGTGGCGTGCTGCTTGTTCCCTAGCCCAGCTGAGGTGCCAGGCACCAGCAGATATTTCAGTACTCAACGAACTCTTGGCGGCTACGGACGTTTGGCGCTCTCCTTGCTGCATGGGCAAACTTGGTGAGCGCGACGTGGGACGAGCGACGCAAACGCTTGTAGTGAGAGTGAATGTAAACGTGTCGCGCATGCGTTCGTCGTCTTCAATTGTTGCTGTTGACTCGCTCGGTTCGGTTTCGTCTTCACCGTTATTATAATTTGTGTGCTGCTCGTTTTATCTATGCAAAATGACAAGCCAAGCTAGGTGGATGGCAAATTGTTGAAATTGTTTAGCGAAAATTGCAAATAGAAAGAAAAAACAAGCAACAAAAAAACTCCACCCGCTGCAATGTTTTTAAATAGTCTCCAAGTTGATCATTGTTGTTGCTTCATTTTTGGTTTTGTTGTTGCTTTTTTGGGTCGACGTTTCGTTGGTTTGCCATCTCTGTTACGCACACGCAAATTCGTCGTGTTCGGTTTTGTCTTTTCGCCTCTTCTTTGTTCGCTTTGAGCGTCGTCTTCTTGTCTTTTGCTTATGTACGTTTTCGTTCATGAATATAATTTATGTTCGAGTTTATTTCTGCGGCTGCTGCGGCTAGTCTTCTCCTTCTTCTTCTTTTTTAAAAAAAACCACCTCTCCAAAATCTTCCCACTCTCCACCTCTTCGATGCAACAACAAAAACAATTCACAAAATTTATTTGTCGCTTGCGCAATTTTTGCGCTAAACACCAAAATTATTAGCGAAACCGAAATAAAATTTCAAGTACGAAAATTAAATATATAGCGGAAGTGCAAAAATAACGGTTAAATGTGTGTGCAAAAGCCATAAGTGCTCAAGATAATTGAAAAAAAAAAAAATACAAATAAAAACAAATAAATATGGAAATAAAATAAAATGAAAGTTGCAAACAACGCTTATGAATCAAGTCTTTGGCTATCTATTTTAAAGATTTGCATACAAATTATTATAAACTAGTTGACACGATAAATACGCAGGGCATTAAGAGATCAAATTGTATAAGAATTTACACAGTTGCCAAGCGCCTAGACACTTTGGCAAAGAGCGGCAAAGAGAAGAGAGCGACGTGAAGAGAGCATGAGCTAAGGACGAAAAGTAAAGTCAGCTTGAGCTGCTTCGATCACTCAAGTCTTTTAATTGGCAATTATTACAAGAGTCGCTTCGCAGCATTAAGTGGCCCAAAAAATTATTCAACCTTTGTCCAAAACCGCATCATTTTATTTTTCTTTTCTTTGCATTCCATTATAATTATAGCTTTCAACTCTTCCACGCTTTCTTGCATTTCTATTGCTACAGCTCACACACTCGCCCGCTCTTACTCTCTCGCTAGCTCTCACTCTCTCTCTCTCTCTCTCTTTGACTACTTATTACAGTTACCAAGCAAATGTCCGCTGTATAATTTGTGTATAAAAAAAACTTTTTTGGGTGTCTCTTTGGCTTTATGATTTTGCCGTTGTTGTTGTTATTATTATAATGGAATTGTTAATTGTTTGCAGTTGTGCAATGTATTTTTTTTATAGCTACGCTTTGCTTATGTTGTTGTTGTTTCATTTTCGGCTTCCTTCTCGACGTCTCTCTGACTGTTGTCGATTATGACTAATGGACGGACATTTGTCGGTTTTGCTTGTAAGCCCGCAGAAGGTCAATTGTTTTGTGGTTAATTCCGTTTATTTGATATACGCATACACATATACATGTACACATGTGCATGTGTGTCTGTATATAGGTGTATGTAAGTTTAAATTCTTCACGCTTTGCCATTTATTTTGTTGTATCTATTGCATTTAATAAACTTATTGTTGATTTCCTTTTTGGTTTTGCTTGCCTTACTTTATGCAATATAATTAATTTGAAACATTAACGAACCATTTCGTCATTTACTTAAGCCTTTTGTATTGCGGTTTTTATTTCCGTTTTTTGGTTTTATTTGTTTTTGTTTTGTTTCATTTCATTGTAAAATATAATGCACCTAAATGCTGTTTAATTTTTTGGCTAAGTGGTATTTAATGGATTTTTGGTTTACTTGAAATTTTGTCGACATTTTTACATATATATATATATATATATATATATATATATATATATATATATATATATATATATATATATATATATATATATATATATATATATATATATATATATATATATATATATATATAAATGTCGACAAAATTTCAAAAATATATATATGCACTCTTTTTATCTACTTTTGGAAATGCTGTCAATGCCAACAGCTATGCCAACTTTCGGATTCACCCAAGTTTTAACACCCTCAAAACCCCCTTTGAAATGAAGTCAAACAACTGCTTAAACATTTAGAAGTTTGCCCATTAAAAGCAAATACTCATATTTGTAGCATCGACAAATCTTATGCAAATTTATGATAAATAAATAAATAAAACGTGTATTCGGTAACGGTATAAATAATTTGAAAAAAAAATCCTAGTGATAAATTTGTTGACTGAGAATAAAAAAACACAATTTGTTTTATGAATCACAAGTTTTTTTTTACTTAAGTTTTGCATTTCTGCAGTGCTATTTTGGAAATTTACGTGGAAAAGATGAGCAAACGCTAAAAGTCGGCCAATGTGGCGTGTGATAATCCATATATATACATATATAGCCAATAATAAAGTATATATATAATGCAAAATTGAATCGCCCGAAGCTAAGCCAATCCAATCGATCGATCCCCGCTCCCTCAGTGTGTGCTATACATAGTTTTGCTTAATTAATTTCACAATACAATCAATCCGACAAGCTAACAAAAATAAAAATTTGCTCACAACAATAGCACAAAATATCACGGCTACATAAATATGAGTGTTCCAAGCGTGCCCCAACAGCGGGCATCAAAATATTCAAACTCAACTCGAGTCCCGCGTTGCTGGAGATCGTGTCTAACGCCCAGGGCATTAGCCCCCCTATTGTTGCTGATTAGTCTGGGCCTCAGTCTGGGCTTTGTGCATTGTTATGGTGAGTACCTTTTGCATATGCCTTAAACACAAAATTCAATTAGTCTAAGTTTCATACGAAATTCCATTGTCATGCAAAAAAAAAAGCGAGAAAACTATATTTTTTGCATTTATAGGGAAAAAGTAGGCTAAAACTATATACAGCTAACATACAAAATTTTTGGCTATAAAAACTGCATTATATAATAATTTTCTAAGGTATATAATTCATTTTAGATAAAAGAATTTCAAATACATTTTATGAAACTAATTTTGATTTATAGTTGAAAATACTTTCTTAATATAACTATAAAAATATAAATAATATTTAATAAAAAATTGCAATTTATAATATATAACAATAAAAAATGTCAATAATATTTTTATTGCAAATTTAATAAAACAACACGAAATAAAAAGACACGAAAGATGAAACAGAAAGAATATATATATTTGTCTATTGCATATAGGCAACAACTGTGCTATAACTGCATCGAAAGCTGACATTATGAGCTATAAAAATACTGGGAAATATAAATAAATCAACATCTGGATATTAAAATGCTATTTGAAAATTCAAATTTCAGTTTAACGTATGAAAAAATTATATAGAAATTGAATAATAATAACATATATTATTTATACAGTGCTGTTCAACCGAATAGGTTTGATTTGAAAAGTGAATTTCCTTAAATGAAAACTTCAATTTGAATGAAAAAAGTTTTCTTATGCTAAAAATCAGTTATTTAATCTGTCAATTCAAATTTAGTATTTTTACCAATTCATATTCATATATAAGTGCAAAATTCAACTCAATACGTTACCTATTAATATACAAATATTAGTATATAAATAATTACTAGTATAATATTAATTCTCTAATTATATATAGGAACTACTTTTCATAAATTAACTACCTAAAGGGTCGCTATACTAAGGAACTGAATATAATACTTCCAAATAAATCAATGAAAACATGCTTCCACTTAACTTTCACGCTAATGAGTGAAATCCTTCATCGTTTTGTAACATAAACTGCTCAACAATCGAATAGTCAGCAACAAAGTGTTTATTTTGTTAAGTTATTATAAAACTTTCAGAGATTCACTGTGCAATGTTTTTTTCTCCAGCAACAAAACAAACAACAATAATTTAATATAACAACTTGAAAAAATGTTTACAAAAACGAAACAAAACGCAATTGCTAATGGGGAAGCATAATGAAATTGGCAAAGAAAGGAGGAACACAAAACGTTTACATAGATCAAGCGATCCAATGCCTTACCACATGTGGAGGGGGCGAGGTATACGTACATATGTATATATATAGATAAGTTTATAAACAATGGATAATAATACGCATTGTTTGCAATAATTTCATTAATGCCAGACAACAACGGAGAGGCTAACGATCCGTGAATAAATCAAATGATTAGCAAAAATCAAAAGAAAACATTCAAATCAAATCAAATAAATAAAAAATGCTATGTAAATTAAAATGATCCATGAAATTGAGAGAGGAAATAAATCTCAGTCTGGCCGGGCAGCTGTTTGGCTGGTTGGCTGGTTGGGCGTGCATTGACATTTGACTTGGTCCACACCCACAAAACTAACCGTTTAATGCACAAAGCGAAGTACGTGACCGCCGGCTGCAACATCTGTTAGACAGCTGAGAGAAACCGAGAGACAGAGTGTGAGAGAGAGACACGTAGAGGGGGCGAATCGATAGCTAAGGAAAGACTCGTATTAATGCCCATGCATAATAAATTAGCAAAGCCGCTTCGCGTTTATCGGTCAGTCGATGCCACGAGATCTCGACATGTCTGCCGATATGCTGTCAATCAACTAGACATAGAGAGGCAGCGAGACATGGTAGCTGTATTGTCTCCCGCCCCATAAGCCATATGGATGACGTCAAACAAAAATGTTAACTGGTTAACTGATTCTGTCATTATGATGAGTTTATTTTGCTGTAATTGCAATCAATTTGCCTAGCGGTTCAGGAAAATGAAATTGATATTTGTCTGAGTTAATGCTCAACGAGGCAACAGCAGCTACATGTATACGTGTGTCTGTTGGTTAGCACGTCTCTTCTAAATGACCCCATAATAAGAGTTGGAAAGTTCCGGGTTTCAGTATTAGCCGAATGTGTGAGCATTTAGTACATGGCTCAGCACAAGATCGCAACAGTTAGTGTTGATTAGAGTTAAAGGTTTTTTAACACTTTTCAATATAAATGTTGAGTTGACATATAAAAAATTGGGCGCTAATTGCTGAGTGAAAAGAGTCGGCCAAGGATATAAATTCAATAAGTAAATGAAATATTTATTAAATATATTAAAATAAATTTTATATATAATATTAAAAACATAAAGAAAAATTTTATATATATATTTAAAAACAAAAATGTATATTATAATAAATATGTTAAATATTGCGAAATTCGAAAAAAAATATAAATAAATACTTTAAATTCAGATAGAATAAATAAACCGTAATTTAAGTTTTGTGTAAGAGCATTATTATACAAATCTCTGAAATATAAATTAAAAATGCAAAATTGAATTAGGATTTATAGATTTCCACAAGAATGTTGTACCTAACTCAAGTTAATTATTTTTATTTATTTATATCTTAGTTTCTATCTAGTTTTAGACTAAGAACAAAAAAGCTTTAAATTTTATGATTCAAACTTCTAGAACTACTTTTCAAATAATGCAAATATTTGCGAGCAACTATATATATTTTCATATGTATATATGTTCACTAACTTGATCAATATTGGCCATTTGCAAATCTTGTGTAATTCTATAAAACTAATTTGCAAAAGTTGTTTATGGACACTTGGCACGCCGATAACTGTCGCAATTTATTTCAATTGAATTTTATGTTATTTTATGCGTGCAAATTACGCATTAAATTGTGCCAGTTAAGATCTGAGAATGCCATAAATGTTGTTACGCAACAAAAAAAAAAAAATGTTAACTAACTAAAGCATTTGTTGCTGGTAGACTAAGCCAGTTTGCCTTTTTTTACATACTGAATCAGAGCTCAATGTTTTATAGATCGCAGAGCTAATGCTTTAATTGACTTTTAAATTGATTGAGCAGTGGTCAGGGCTTTAAGTATGGGCCACGCCCTGTTTGTTAACAATATTTAGGCCCAATTAACATATTTGTTTGCCATTTAGCGCTTGGTTTGATTGTTTGCAATGACAAACTGTTTAAATTATATTTACTAAATTATTTGTTTTATGTCGAGTCTCACTTTTCTATAAACTTTAAATATTTTGAAATGTTAGACAGTTGAATTGATTTTATTTTTGTTAGCAGTCTTAAATATAATACTTTACGACTTGAGCTAGAATTTATTTTTTTGTTTATTTGTTATTTATTAAGCGCCGGATCAACACACGCCACTTAGCTACGGATGTTATTTATTTATGCACTAATTAATAAATTTTAATTTTTTTTTGCTTTAATTGAACATGTATTATGAATCACAGTTTTAAAGGAATGAATGCTCGAAGTTTAGATACCCTGTAACTATAAAATAAACATAAAAAATTAGAAACTATAAAAACTATAAAAATAAGCAAAAATAAAACAAATGTTAAAATTATATAAAACATAATCAAATGTAAATAAATTATACAAAATAAAAACTAAACTAAAATAAAATAAATGTAAAATATAAATAATTAATTATGACATATTTCTTATAAAAACTATAAATTATAAATTTGTTTAACTATATAATATACATATTTTATTAATTTGCGATTTATCTTGTTTATTAATGTTTTACAACATTGTTTATAGTTTAGTTTTGTATTTCTCTAAATATAATTTCATATATCCGTCCGAATTTCTTTTTGCATAAAACAAAGTATGTTCAAGTCGTCCCTGCATAAATTTCATTCTAATTATATTTTTAACGCGAAACTCCCACTATAAAGATGGTTAGTGCAAACCCGTTTTAACAATTAATGGCAACGGCCGCAATTTGCAAAGCAAACTGAAGCATGTGATTTAAAGCATTTATTTTAGTTAACAAAAATAAAAAAATTAAAAACTGAAGCGTAGCTTACGAAAAATTTAGTAGCTGTTTTTGTTTAATTATTTGTTTTTCTTCTTTTTTAACACACTCTAAATGCCAAACGTTTTATTTTGACAATGAAACAAAAGATGCGCCAAAAACGTTTTCAGACGAAAACAACTATTAAAATCATGACGTTGACAGCAAAGAGTCAGAAACAACAGCAACAACAACAATGCAGATCATGACTATATTTTGTGCCATTTTCGAGAGCAATGCTCGCACGTGTGTAAATGTGTGCAACTGTGTGTGTGTGTGTATACATATGTGTAAGTGTGAGGAATGATGGATGGCAACAACGACTGACGACGACAACGACGACGACGACGGCGACGACGTTGTGAGTCTATATTTAAACAGCACAGAGCCAGAGCGTAGAGCGCAGAGCGCGCTGCGGCAACAATCATTCAGAATCAGATCCGGTTAACCAAAAACGTAGCTAACTAAACGCCAACAACAATAACAGCAGCAGTAATATTTCTACTGAAGATTTAGTCATCGGAAGACTCAGCTGACTTTATGTCTATATATGTTTACACATACATATACGTATATAAATTTATTGCGTTGGTGAGTTTGGAATGCCAGAGGCAAACACCTGCTTCTCAGCTCGAAAGCAAACTTTGGCACAATATGTTTGGAAAAACATTCACGACATACCGCGGATGCACAAAAAAAAAAACAAGACTAAAAAATAAGCTCTATTCAGGAGTGTTCGACTGGAAGATACCCTGAACTTTGTTCTCAGCAGCTGACTTTCATGATTTTGGTGGGAATTTCGTGAGACATGCCAAAAGTTGAGTAATCGTTAACTCGTTAGGTATATACTAAATTAAGTATGTTAAAAATGAATTATTTGATCAATTATTTGAAAAGAGTGTATAAGCTTATAAGACCTCAGTTTTCTGCATCTTATATCATTCAAGAAATAGACAGAGAAACAGATCTAGGCTTGGTTGGCAATCCTAATCAATAATATATATAAATTATGGGTTGAGCCCTCTTCTACCTATTACATACTTTCAATCATTATTGCGTAAAACTCTCTCAAATTTCAAAAAACGAATTATATTCTAACTTCTTCTTTATGAGTAATTTGAATTTTAATTGAATGAAAATATTAATCAACATTTGAAAAATATATATTCTTTTAAAAATTATTTCTTGCTGTGTATATATACTATATATACACATTTATACATATATGTATATAGTACTTATATGAAACGGCAACTGCTGTTGCTATCGCTACGTTTCGGCTCGTCATCATTTATCGCATTGTTGTTGTTGTTGTTATTGCTGCTGTTGTTGCTTTTAGCTTTTCTATCGTCAACGATTTCACGTTCGTTTTCTTAGTCTTTTGCTTTTGTTCGTCTTTCACTTTCATGCGCAGGGCCAATGCGTGACATTGGGCAATTAGATGGTTATTGCAATTGGGTTATCACTATATAATATATATATATATATATATATATATATATATATATATATATATATATATATATATATATTATCTGTATCCGAATTGTGTTAATGTGAGGTAAATTTGTTGGAGAAACTTTTAAATGCTTTGAGCTAAATAGATATGAGATACTTTTGCAGTCATGATAAACAAAATTGCTTGGCTCTTAGACTAAAGACCTGAAAAATATAGGTCTTAGATAAACACCCCTATAAGTACATACATCAGTTGCTAAAAAAGAGTCATTAAATATAATAACTACCCAAATACTCTATATTTGAAGCAAGCTCTGCAATTTGTTCCGTTACTTTTAAACTTTGTTGGATGCAATCATATACCCCATTGTTACGTGATGATTCCATAATAGAGCAATGTGATGTGGTAGCTCGACAATGATTATGATCCTTATCTTGCAAAAGAAATATTTTCTTGCTCTCAATATTTCCCTTACTTACAATTCTTCGCTCGACTTTCCCGCAATAAATTTAAAAAAGGTGGTAAAAGGAGAAGACGAAGCACGAAGCTTGGATCCTAACTAAGAAAGATGAGTTGAGTGCCTTAGTGGAAGCTATACTGAGCAAAGGAGTGAATGTTAAATTTCCCAATAATTTCACTCATTACATTAGAGGCCAAGAGAACACAGTCCACAGCAGAGCGTACAAACGACGAAGGGCACATTTGGATCGTAACCGAGAGAGGCGAGCTGACACACACATGCAGTCTAGTTTGGCAGCGTTTAACGGATCAATGGCGAGGGAAGTTTTTCGTTGAGTTCTTTTTGAGTTCTTGTTGTTGTTTTAATTTGATAAAAGTCAATGCGCTTATCCTTTATATACAATACAAACTTATCAAGTGATATATGGTTAATAGTTCTTCAATTGATTAATTAAAGTTGCTTTAAACTATATCGGATTAAAAATATAAATTGTAGTGCAAATGCTTATTTAATGTATGTATGTACATACATACATACATACTTATACCTATATCTTGTATATTTTTCTTCAATTGCACAAGTAATGGCAATGAAGAGGCATGTCAAAACGCTTGCTTGTATTATAAATGTATGTTTGAATGTGCATGCGCTTGTTAGTCGATTGTGAGATAGTTTCAAATGTGAGCGTACTAATACACATATGCAATTACGTGTGTGTCTTTGCTTGATCTGAGCGTAGTTATAGGAGAAAATGATAGAATCCACAAACGGGCGCACAGAACTCAACGTCTGAACTGAGAGCTTTACTAATAATGGAGGGAATTCGCATTTCGACATTTTTGTATTAATAACAGCGTGAGAATATAGGGAATGGTTGAGTGCTAATTGAGTTGTTATTGTATTAGAGAAAATGCTTTGCTTGGGCTCCCACATTGCGGTTAATGCAGGTCAGTTGCTTACGAATAGCTGGTGCCATCACAGCTGATACTCGAGACTCATTTTTTGTCATTTATTTACATTCTTATTATACTATGTATATATACATTTACTATATACATTTGTATATATGTATTGTATGTCATTATTCCTTAACTCAGTCTGTAGCATACTTTGTATTATATTAATTTTTAAACAATGCCTTATTTTTGATATATATAAATGAGTATAAATATACAAACATGTACGTTTATATATTTAAGTAATTTAATGTCGCTTAAGTCTTTCACTGCCAAGTCAGATTGTCCAGCTCAGCTGATATTTGTAGTTCAGGAGAAGGGTCGAATAACTGTTTTACGTGTTTGATTCGTTATTTATAATTTAAATAAAACATATTTGATTTTAAATGACATTTTAGCGTTGATGCAGTAAACCTTGATAATTAATATAAATAATGATTTTATTTTTATTTAAATTAACTAAAGTCAACAAAAGTTTGATACTCCATATAACTGAAGGTCTAACGCAAACGGAAGCATTTTATGTGAATTTATGATACAAATCCATCATGTGATGCCGAGTGTTTCTGTATTATATTGTGCTTTATGGCTGGAACTAAACCTAAACTTATATATATTTATGTGTGTGGCAAAAAGTTGACCTGAACAATTTGTCAAAGGCGCCAAGCAAAAAGTTTTTGATTCATTGACACATAAAAATCATATGAGACAATGAAATCTATTTGTTAACTGTTAATTGCTTGCCAATTTGAGAGTTGACCAAAACCAAAATGAAAAACAAATATAAGTGTTGAGCTAGAAAATACCCTAGAATTACGACCTAAACTGTATTACTAAATTATTGTTTATATATATATTTCATTTTCATCTGGCAGTTACATAAGATGGCTCTGAACTAATATGCCGTCGTTTTGGCTATCAATATTTTGAGTGGTATAGAAAAATGCGCACATGACTTAATTTCATCTAAAATCAATTAACACTATCCATATAGCCATATAGTCACTCAACTTTACGCCAGGCCAAAAACTCAACAGCCTAATGAAGCCCAAAAATTCTTTTTCATCTTTTGCGGCTTAATTAGACAACAAGAAAAAGTTGTCAGCATCTCAAACAGCTGGCCAAGAATGCAGTCGCTCCAAACGCTTCAACTCGGACCAAATGCATTGTTGTTTTTTGCACTGTCAAGTATTTTGCTTACACGCAGCTTTACGTTTTGAAGATTTTGGCATTTTGATGTCATTAAACCAAATTCCATTTGTTTAATTAAAATTTCCAATATTGGCATTTCTATAACATAAATGTAAATAATTAAATAAAACTAATTTGATATTTTTGAGATCATGGCAAGAATGAAGTGCGACAAATCTACTTTTTAAACTGTGATTTTTGACTTACAAAGGAATAGAAAATAATATAAACTAAATATGGTTAGAGCTTATTGAAAATACGATTCAATTTTACGGAATTCGTTTTGTATCATTAACAAAGTTGATTTAATAGATTAATTATTAACAAGATGAAAAATCTTGGAAACTTAAATTATGTTGTATGTGTATGTATATAAATTCATTAACAAATTATTTTAATTGAATTTGTATTTATGTCTTATAAATAATAAATGATTTTTTATAATATAATATAATATATGATATAAATTATAAATATAAGTAAACATTTATAAATATCAGTTTTTTATAGTTTTGAATTATCAATAATTTTAATGTTTTTTCCTTTATATTAAATACTCATTTATTTATTTATTGCAAACATCTTAATATATTTTTAATATTTTTCACTAATTTCCATTTTATTTGTTTTTTATTTCCAGAGAAAATGTATAGTCAGACTGAGAAACAGCGCTACGATGGCTGGTATAACAATCTGGCCCATCCCGACTGGGGCTCTGTAGGTAGGTGCAAGGTAGAATATATAGTGATATTATATAAGTATGTTAAGGCAACAACTTTCTAAATGTGTTTAGAGGGCGGCACCTCATTTAAATTAGATTTGCCGTCGTTAAGGGCAGCGATTTGCATTAACACGACGTACGATTTGCATTGAATAGATTAATATAGTGCCAACAATTTTAAAACTATTTTCAGATAGCCATCTGGTGCGCAAAGCGCCGCCCTCTTATTCAGATGGAGTTTACTCGATGGCAGGTGCCAATCGGCCGTCGACACGGCGATTAAGTCGTCTATTTATGCGCGGTCGCGATGGTCTAGGCTCGAAGTTCAATCGGACGGCATTGCTGGCATTCTTTGGCCAGGTGGTGGCCAATGAGATTGTGATGGCGTCCGAGTCCGGTTGCCCCATTGAGATGCATCGCATTGAGATCGAGAAATGCGACGAGATGTACGATCGTGAGTGTCGTGGCGATAAATATATACCATTCCATAGGGCGGCATATGATCGCACCACGGGCCAGAGTCCAAATGCGCCCCGGGAACAGGTGGGTGTTAAATGGTGGGCGTGTGTTATTGCTTACCAACTGGTGTACAAATGTCGCAATAAATATTACTCCGCAGATAAATCAAATGACTGCTTGGATTGATGGCAGTTTCATTTACAGCACCTCCGAGGCATGGCTCAATGCTATGCGATCCTTTCACAATGGCACCTTGCTCACCCAGAAGGACGGCAAGCTGCCCGTACGAAATACGATGCGTGTGCCGCTCTTCAATAATCCGGTGCCCAATGTCATGAAAATGCTAAGCCCGGAACGTTTGTTTCGTAAGTTTTTATGCAGTTTCAGGTTTCATTTTTATTCTATACGAAATTCTTTGCTTCGTTCGATTTTCAGTACTGGGTGACCCGCGCACAAATCAAAATCCCGCCTTGCTCTCCTTTGCCATACTCTTTCTGCGCTGGCACAACACCCTGGCACAGAGGATAAAACGCTTGAATCCCACTTGGTGTGATGAGGATATCTTTCAACGTGCCCGCCACACGGTTATTGCCAGTCTGCAGAATGTCATCGTCTACGAGTATTTGCCGGCATTTCTAGGCACTGCGATTCCGCCATATGAGGGCTACAAGCAGGACGTGCATCCGGGCATTGGCCACATCTTTCAGGCGGCTGCCTTTCGCTTTGGCCATACTATGATACCGCCTGGCATTTATCGGCGCGATGCCGAATGCAATTTTAAGCAGACGCCTATGGGATATCCAGCAATACGTTTGTGCTCCACGTGGTGGGACTCCAGTGTAACTAGATAGACTCATATATTCCGTATATTTACTTTTAACGAATCTAATTGATTGCAGGGTTTCTTTGCCGACACCAGCTTGGAAGAGGTGCTATTGGGTCTATCATCGCAAATTTCAGAGCGCGAAGATCCAGTTTTGTGTTCAGATGTGCGCGACAAGCTGTTTGGGCCTATGGAATTTACACGTCGAGATCTAGGTGCTCTCAACATTATGCGTGGACGTGATAATGGCTTGCCCGATTATAATACGGCCAGAGAAGCATATGGCCTGCACAGGCATAAGACCTGGACAGACATCAATCCGCAGCTGTTCGAGGCGCAACCCGAGCTCTTGGAGTAAGTTTTAACTGAAGTTTCATGTATATCCAATATTAATCTAAATTGTTTTCATTCACAGCATGCTCAAGGAGGCCTACAATAATCAGCTCGACGATGTGGATGTATATGTGGGTGGCATGCTGGAGTCCTATGGTCACCCGGGCGAGCTATTTACCAATGTCATCAAGGAGCAGTTTCAACGCTTGCGCGACTCGGATCGCTTTTGGTTCGAGAACGAGCGCAATGGCATCTTTACGCCCGAGGAGATTGCCGAGCTGCGTAAAATAACGCTTTGGGACATAATCATAAATAGTACAGACATAGCCGAGGATGAGATACAGCGCGATGTGTTTATGTGGCGCACTGGCGATCCTTGTCCGCAGCCCATGCAGCTGAATGCCACAGAACTGGAGCCATGCAACTATTTGGAGGGCTACGATTACTTCTCGGGCTCTGAGTTGATGTTCATCTATGTGTGCGTTTTCCTTGGCTTTGTGCCCATACTCTGTGCCGCCGCCGGCTATTGTGTGGTAAAACTGCAGAACAGCAAACGGCGCAAGCTGAAGATACGTCAGGAGGCGCTGCGCGCACCACAGCAAAAGGGTTCCGTGGATAAAATGTTGGCACGTGAGTGGTTGCATGCGAACCACAAGCGTCTAGTAACAGTCAAATTTGGACCCGAGGCAGCCATCTATACCGTGGATCGTAAGGGCGAAAAGCTACGCACATTTAATCTTCAGCATGTGGACGTTGTCAGCGTGGAAGAGTCGGCCACAAATCATATAAAAAAGAAGCCCTATTTGCTGCTTCGTGTGCCCAGCGATCACGATCTAGTACTGGAACTCGAGTCATATGGAGCACGTCGCAAGTTTGTAAAGAAGCTGGAGGATTTCTTGTTGCTGCACAAAAAGGAATTGACACTGATGGAGGTGAATCGTGATATTATGCTGGCCAGAGCAGAGACACGAGAGCGACGCCAGAAGCGTCTGGAGTACTTCTTTAGGGAAGCCTATGCGCTGACATTTGGACTACGGCCGGGCGAACGAAGGCGGCGCTCGGATGCATCGAGCGATGGCGAGGTGATGACAGTGATGCGCACCAGTCTGTCCAAGGCGGAATTTGCGGCGGCATTGGGCATGAAGCCGAACGATATGTTTGTGCGTAAGATGTTCAATATTGTGGATAAGGATCAGGACGGACGCATTAGTTTTCAGGAGTTCCTCGAAACCGTGGTGCTCTTCTCGCGTGGCAAAACGGACGACAAGCTGCGCATCATATTTGATATGTGCGACAATGATCGCAACGGAGTTATCGACAAGGGCGAACTGAGCGAAATGATGCGTTCGCTAGTGGAGATTGCTCGCACCACTAGCCTTGGGGATGACCAGGTTACCGAACTAATCGATGGCATGTTCCAGGATGTGGGACTGGAGCATAAGAATCATCTAACCTACCAGGACTTCAAGCTCATGATGAAGGAGTACAAGGGTGACTTCGTTGCCATTGGGCTGGACTGCAAGGGTGCCAAACAGAATTTCCTGGACACATCCACTAATGTGGCACGCATGACCTCCTTCAATATAGAACCCATGCAGGATAAGCCACGGCATTGGTTACTAGCCAAATGGGATGCGTACATAACGTTTCTGGAGGAAAATCGTCAAAATATATTTTATCTATTTCTATTCTACGTGGTGACCATTGTTCTATTCGTGGAACGTTTTATACACTATTCCTTTATGGCTGAGCACACCGATCTGCGTCATATTATGGGCGTGGGCATTGCCATCACTCGCGGATCCGCGGCTTCTCTATCCTTCTGCTACTCGCTACTGCTGCTGACCATGTCGAGGTAAGCGTTCACGTTCGACTTCCTTGAATATTCTTAATAGCTTTTCCTTCGACTTGCAGAAATCTGATTACCAAACTGAAGGAATTTCCCATACAGCAATATATTCCATTGGACTCGCATATACAGTTCCATAAGATTGCCGCCTGCACAGCGCTCTTCTTCTCGGTGTTGCATACTGTTGGACATATCGTTAACTTTTATCATGTATCCACACAGTCGCATGAGAATCTGCGCTGTTTGACGCGAGAGGTACACTTTGCGTCGGACTACAAGCCGGACATTACTTTCTGGCTATTCCAAACGGTCACTGGCACCACGGGCGTCCTGCTCTTCATCATCATGTGCATCATTTTCGTGTTTGCCCATCCAACTATACGCAAGAGAGCTTACAATTTCTTCTGGAACATGCATACGCTCTATATTGGGCTCTATTTGCTGAGCTTAATACATGGTTTGGCGCGACTTACTGGTCCGCCACGTTTCTGGATGTTCTTCTTGGGACCAGGTGTTATCTACACGCTGGACAAGATTGTCTCGCTGCGCACCAAGTATATGGCACTGGATGTCATTGATACGGACCTCTTGCCCTCGGATGTTATAAAGGTCAAGTTCTATAGGCCGCCAAATCTAAAGTATTTGTCTGGGCAGTGGGTGCGTCTGTCCTGCACCGCTTTTAGGCCACAAGAGATGCACAGCTTTACATTGACCTCGGCGCCGCACGAGAACTTCCTGAGTTGTCATATCAAGGCACAGGGACCTTGGACATGGAAGCTGCGTAACTATTTCGATCCCTGCAATTACAATCCAGAGGATCAGCCCAAGATACGCATTGAGGGCCCGTTCGGTGGTGGCAATCAGGACTGGTACAAGTTTGAGGTGGCGGTCATGGTGGGCGGTGGCATTGGTGTTACACCCTACGCCTCTATACTAAACGATTTGGTCTTTGGCACCAGCACCAATCGCTACTCGGGTGTGGCCTGCAAAAAGGTTTATTTCCTGTGGATTTGTCCGTCCCACAAACATTTCGAGTGGTTCATCGATGTACTGCGTGATGTGGAGAAAAAGGATGTGACCAATGTGCTGGAGATACACATCTTTATAACGCAGTTCTTCCACAAATTCGATCTGCGTACAACTATGCTGGTGAGTTGTAAAGGACTTGGCGCTCGTTTGAGTCTGTTTTTCATTGAACTTTTCTCTCTTTTCTAGTACATTTGTGAGAATCACTTTCAGCGCCTCTCAAAAACATCCATATTCACGGGTCTCAAGGCTGTCAATCATTTCGGGCGCCCCGACATGTCCAGTTTTCTTAAGTTTGTGCAAAAGAAGCACTCATATGTAAGTCCTCAAGCAATTGATTCGATGATGGAATATCTTCATGCAATGATTGATGTTATATTTTTACAGGTGTCTAAAATAGGTGTCTTCTCTTGTGGTCCTAGGCCGCTAACAAAGAGCGTCATGTCCGCCTGTGATGAAGTGAACAAAACACGCAAATTGCCCTATTTTATACATCACTTCGAGAATTTTGGTTAAAACTTGTGTATGCCCAGTTCTTAATCAGCTCTACAATTATCTGCCAACTACAAAAAAAATCACAACACACACACAATGAAACAAAATGGATTACTCTTCGAATATTATATGCATAGTATTTAGTTTCATTCATTCAGCATTTAAGCGAATTTAGATTTCACCTGACCACCCTACCCGCCCCTTCCCCTTCATTCCCTTCTCCCACCCTAGTCCTACTTAACCTCGACTATCTCTCACGTAATCTGTAACTTCATATATTAGTCATGTTCTACAATTTAGTGCATTATGAAAATTTCCATTGATATTTAGCTACAATCACAACAACAGCAACACGAAGAACAAAAAAACGGCCCTTTTACTTTATATACATATACTTATGTATGTGTATGTGTATATGTATATGTGTATTTATTGAAAATATGATTTGTTATCAGTTTTTGTAAACCGTTTGCATTATTTATTAAAATTTACAATTTAATTGAAACAATGTAACAAATGTATTACAATTTATTTGTATATGTCTATTCTTGGTACATGTATATACTTATACTATATATTTACTTATAAATATATATATATAAATATGTTTATATATTTGGATAAATATATATTTATATTGGCTAATTTCATTACTGAATTTGCCAAATTTGCTTTAGATTGACACCATTGGAAGGCTTTCTTTGAGTGAGTTTATACTGTAATATTTAGTTTGCTTTCAGTATTAATAGTTATTTCCCTTTTATGCAGTGTGTATATACAGAGGCTTAAAATCTTGATCATTTGACTTAATCTACGGCCAAATTGAATTTTCTATAGCTCAGCCTAAGGAGTTCGCTCACTTGCTAAGCAGTGCAGTAAGCAGTTCTGCAAGCAGTACCACCATACCCATGCTCAATATTTTAAGCCTCCATTGTAAAATGATAATGCGCCTGCGTCAACTACAGCTGTTTGCTGGCAGCTCAAAGCAAAAGCAGGATTCGCTATATAAACACACATCCTGGAGAAAATATTAAACAAATTTCTGGTTAAACAACAATTTCGTTAAATGGAGCTGAATGTGCTGCGCCTAGCGGCGGATTATTACCACAAGTTACTCAATGCGGAGCTGCATATCAATGAATGGGTGCAGGATCGGTAAGTCAATATTGCACTGAAGCCAATACCGATTTTAATGTAAAGTTCTTGCAGCTTGTTCATTGCTGAGCCAGTTTTTCGTTTTGTCAGCGTTTACCTGGAGCCGAGTAATCTGTTCAATGTACTAATACCTTTGCTGGGCGTCTGTGGACAAGATTTGCTCACGCATCTGGTTTATGCGCTCAGTTTGGTTAGCGCCGTGAGCTCCTTCGAGAAGTGGCAAGTTTTGCAGCTGCAGTTAATTTCGTGGCATAAGCTAATACTTCTACGCTTGCAGGATATATCCGGAGTGGCGACCCCTCTGGCGACTACGTGAACTCTATGCTAATCAGCATGCCATTCGCCCGGGCATTGCATTGCAGAGTCACGATCTGAGCTGTGAGACGAGCGGCGGATTGCCATGTGGACACAGCATGGCATGGACAGCCCTGCTGATGGTTATAAGTATGCATCTGCCAATAACAAGGCGCTCCTTTGCCAGCCGACTAACCATGTATATCATGATTGGATGCTGCATGCTCTGCATGTGGCTTAGCCGCCTCTACCTGGCCACCGAGTATCTGCATCAGTGTCTGTTAGCCACTTATATAGCGATAAGCCTCTTGTCCAGTTGCCAAAGGCATTTGAATTATATATATGCCCGGCGACGCTTCTGGCCGGTACTGATGGTGCTTCTGCTTGTTTACCTGGCCATCTCCATTTACTTCATTAAGCTGCACCTGGAAATTGACCCACATTGGTCTGTCAGGCAGGTGAGTGGCTTAAAGAGTCTCAGTTGCAGCAAGTTTCATTAATAAATTCTAATTTCTGCAGGCTTTTAAGTGGTGTCCCGAACCTACATATATGCGGCATGAGAGCAGTCCCATCTTTCTGCTGGCACGAGATCTGGGTAATCTAATGGGCGTCGCAATTGCACTACCTGTGGATCAGCTGTATGTCTATAAACAAACTATCTGACTTTTCTTGATGTTTTTATCAAATGAATCTTTAATTTTGCCCACAGGAGAAATTACGATTCAAAATGTTCACATCGCTTTGTTGGCATTGCCATCGTGGAGATCCTTAACTATATCCTGCGCCTTTTTACACCCAAACAGCATGGACGCTTTTTATTTCTGGCCTATGAATTTATACGCAATGCCCTGCACTCACTGATACTCGTTAAGCTGCTACCTAAGCTCCTACATAGAACGAGTTGAGCTAAATTTAGTCTGATACATTTTAATAAGATATTATTTTTATATAATTAATAAATAAGTAAATATTAAACCAGCAAAATTGACAGAGGCGCCTGATCTGACTGAGAATTTGACTTAACTGACTTTGACACTCAATAACAGAGTGATGTTAATTAACAGTGAGCTTACGTTCCACTCTGTTATCAACATTATTGTGCTACTTAACATAAATCTTAAATCAGATCAGCGGCGACTGCCCCGTGGGGGTAGGCAACGATTTTTTCGAAAATTTTAAATCAAAAATTGTGGATACCAAAAATGTTTAACTCTCCCTGGTATACACGCGGCTCAACACTCCATAGAGACCTCAAGCTGTTTACTGTCGAAGAGCAGATTGGAAGACATACAAGCAGATACACGGATAGATTGCAACGACACCGAAACCTACTTGCAAGAGATCTAATCCCTACCAGACCCCTAAGACGACTTAAACGGCATGCAGTAAACTATTGTCTTTTAGTACCTCATATTATGACTGAGGTTTGGCCCTAATTCCATATATATACATGTGTTGTTAAGATACTAAATTTGATTGTACAGGTTCTACAAAAACAAAAAAAAAAAAACAACCAAAAATGTTTGAATAAAAAAAGGTGTTATTTCCATTTTACATAATTTGTTCACAAATATTTTTAGATTTTAGTACAAGAAATAAAACAACTCATAATAAATTTTATTTCGTGTGTTTTTCAAAGAAAATTGTTGTAGGGATGCTTCATCGAACAGCTCTGAAGGGTAATTGAGTCATTAATACAGGTTTTAGTGAACAGCAGCGGCAGCTTTTTGAATTAATTTTGTGTGCTTAAGTCATATCATTCATCCATATTCCAATTCAATAATAATTTTTGATACTTAAATGAAGCAAGTAACCACAAAAAAGTTACAAGTTCACTTTTAAAGAACACTATTTATAAATAATATAATCATGTGCAAGTATGCTTGTATGCATTTGAAATATAAGTTACCTTCTGCTCAACGCGAATGTTCGTGAACAACTGAGTGCAAAGCAAAGCCAGCGCTAACATTAATACAATCCAAATAATTCTCCCATTCTCACATATACCGTTCAACCAATATAATCAGTGGCGATGACGTGCATGCATGCAAGCCCTCCCGCTCATGCGCTCACGAAATTGTCAAGCCATGGATCCCTTCTTGCATGAGTGTCTTAAAGAGTAGCGTCTCTCTGCTTAACATTTAGGAAAACACTCAATTTAGCATACACAAAACCACTCAAGAGTACAAGCATCTTCGATCTAAGCTCAACGTCTTCTCTGTTTCCTTCTTTGTATTTACTTTTGTTCTCCTTTTCGGCTGTGTTGAGTGAAACGGTAAGAGCTATAACTATAAGAGCGCCCAATTTAACTTCCACTACTAGGTACGTCAATGAGTAACGATCTGTGCACAGTTCGGTAGTTTCTGTTGTGCTCTTCTTCGAGTGAACTTTTACAGCTCATCATACATACAGAATTACCATCAAAAGTTATTCTCTTCTTGCAAGATTTTTAAACAATATTTATTCTGTTACTTCAGTTTGTTTGTTTGGTTTTTTTTTCGGGTTCTTACAATATTTAAGCAGTTGCTTTCGTATTACATTTTCCAATGTTTTCGCTGTTGCTTAAATTAATTCATTTATTTTTCTTTTATTTAATTTATCTTTATATAATGCTATTTTATGTGTATGTAAATTGTTAAGTGTATGTATTTGTGTGTGTTTGTGTTTGTGTATGTTTAACATTGGTTATGGTATGCATTTTAATTAGTTTGTATATGTAATATTTTTTTTATAATCTTTACTTAACAAGTTAAATATTCGATTTTCGTTTCATTTGCTTTTAACATTTGTTGGATTTTCCATGTATTTTTTTATTATAAGTATTTTAGTTAGCAGCTAACGGATTTACGTTTTATCTTTGCATTTAGTTGATACATATATATTTATGTGTATATATATATATTTATATATAAAACAAGTTTTTTTTTAATACAAAATATAAACTAATTACAAATATTTTATATTTATATAAATATATTTATGTTTTTATATTTAATAACATTTATGCGTGTAAATAAAATATTTATTTACAATAACTGGACTTTGAATTTTGAATAGCTTTTGTGGCTTGGTTTTTTTTTTGTTTTGTTGTTTATAAATGCGCAAGAGGAAAATTGTTTTGTAATTGTTTTTCATAATTTAATTAACATAGTTGTCTAATCAGAATTGATCTCAAAAACAAAATGAGCTGAACTTAGCTTTTAGTATTTGCTATAATATTTACATAATGTATTTAGTTTGTATACCTATATATATATATTGATATATATATATATATTTATGTATTTGTATAATATGTTTTTCCACATTAGGTAACAGTGCATTATTTTTTTTCGATATTTTGCTGGGTTAGTTTTGTGTTTTAGTTGAAATACAGTTACAAATGGCAAGTGTTTGGGGGCATTTGGAACATTGACTTTTCTCTTCTAATTTCTTTTAGTATTCGTTTTGTTTTCCATTAGCTCACTAACATTATGTCGATTGTTAAGTTATCTAAACTGCAGTTGATGCTTAACTCTCCACGGTTTCCCAAGTAGCGCCGCCCTCTTTATTAACTGCTTTTCTTTTAGCATCTTGAAGCAACAGTTTGGGATTTGGTTGCGAATGATTTGAATGCATTTATTTTCAAAATTCATTGAAGACTTTTAGTATTTAATTCTGGAATTGCTTAAAGCAAAGCTGCCCACAAGCTGGCACATCAAATGCTACAAATTACATTTATCTAATATAATAATATTATTATATTTTATTATATTAGGGGATCTTAGCGTTCATTCTCATTGGCCAGCAGGGCTTGCATCTCTGTGGGCATATCTAATCATAATTTGCGCTTAGTTTACGAATAGTTGTAAATATTTGCTCACATCATATAAATATGCTTATCTCTACCTGTAGATATAGATGTATCTGTGCATCTGCTGCTTATTAATGTAGACAAAAATTGAAACGAAATTACTGTGCATTCTTTTTACTCAAATTGATCTGCGTTTTCCAATTACATTTAACTATGCCTTACATATCGAAGTCAACTAAATTGCACTCGTCCTTAGTCATAATAGATTCAATGATTCATAGATTCGTAAATTCATAGACTCATAGATTCAAAGATTCAATGATACATTGATTTAATGATTCAATGAATCAATGATACATTGATTTAATGATTCAATGATTCAATGAATCATTGAATCATTGAATCAATGATTCATTGATTCATTGATTCATTGATTCATTGATTCATTGATTCAATACTTCATTAATTCATTCATTTACTGATTCATTAATTCACTGATTCATTGATCCATTGATTCATTGATTCATTGATTCATTGATCCATTGATTCATATATTCATAGATGCATTGACTCATACATTCATTGTTTCATAGATTCATATTCGTATCTTAGTTATGAGAGTATTCTCAATGTACTTATAGTAATTGCTTTCTTGATTTTCGTCCTCCTCTAACTTTTTACTGTTGCTGGATCTATTGAAGCTCTTCGAGTTGTGGCTGGCAGGAGCCGCAGCACTTCTCCTTGTAGCGATGCAGTCGACAAAGGCCCATAGAGCGGGCATTGCGACAATAGCGAGAGCTATCACGACAGCCTGTCGAGGAGCTGCCGACTGTTTAGGTATAGCGATCAAGAGATTCGATTATGGTTATGGGACTTGGTATAGAAGGGGTTAGAGCTTACCTTTGGATTGACATGGCGCACTTTTGCACACCTTCATGACCGCTGGGCGTGGCTGATGCTTGCACACGTTGCCCGCAGGTCGACGGCTGCCATACCAGACGCACTGCAGAATGCGGAATTTGATGCCCTGACGGCCACAGGGCGCATTGCACTGTGTGAACAGAAAGCAAAACAGAAAGCCATTGCAATTGACATTAATAAAAGATGCACTCCATGGCCATAGCCATAGTCGTAGCTGTAGCTGTAGCTGTAACGGTATTGCCACCCACCTCGGACCAGGGCTCCACACGCCAGACGCCCTTGCAGCGCTCGTTGTAGCATTCTTGCCGTGCCGCCGGCCTCTCGTACTCATCGCAGGCGGTGCCCGCGCTGCCATTCTGATAGCGGCAGTTCACCTCGCGCCGTTGCACGGCCGTGTTGCGTCCGTGGCAGCGCGACTGGTGGCAGAGTGTCCACTC
Organism: Drosophila eohydei; assembly: GCA_035045825.1. Taxonomy (NCBI): domain Eukaryota; kingdom Metazoa; phylum Arthropoda; class Insecta; order Diptera; family Drosophilidae; genus Drosophila; species Drosophila eohydei. Next base: position 1,824,776 of record JAWNOT010000077.1, on the reverse strand, counting down.
GCCCTTGGTCCAGTGCGGACAGGGCTCGTTGCCGCAGCTCTGGAACGTGTCGGGCATGTCCAGCCCCTGGCCACGGCATTGCGCATTCTCGACGATGTCGACGACGCTGCCATCGGTGGCATTTGACATCGTCTTCTTTGTTGCCACACGCCGGCAGCTCAGCGTGCGGCGCTATGGAGGTGGCAAAAGAAACAATGTTTACTGTTATTTTCTACTCTCTCTCCCTCTCACTCTCTGTGACTCGCTGCCTTTCTCTTTTTTCATGCCACACATAAAACAATGGACGGCTGCAGCCAAGGCAGCCCAAGCGACAGGACAACCCTGTCGAGCCAGCACTGCCTGCTAAAATATTTAAACTCGTCCTCAATCTCTGCTTCTTCCTTTTTACGGACCCTGACTTGGGTTTTTGGCTTGAAAACGTTGAATCTGTGTAGGCAGTGCAAAGCCAAGCATTCGGCTAATTATTATATAAGTGTTGTCTGTGGCTCGGGGAGTTCTGCTTCTACTTCTTCTGTTTTTTCTTGCAGCCTTAACAAAGCTAATTTGGTAAAGCTTGTTTGAATGGAAACTTTAGAGAATTGTTGCCGCAAATATTTGACTTTAGTTAGCTGAAGACATTTAGATTAGGAATAACTCAGAATCAAATTTGTTATATAAAGATGAAAGACTAAACGAATTTAAGTTATTTGTGTTGACAAGAGTGAATTTCACTTGTTATGCTCGCCTATGAAGTGAAAAGAGTATTTGGGAAATGCCTCAGCTCAGCTAGAGTGCAGTCTGGGCCTTCTCCATCATGGAGCTGCCTTTGTGACGTCATTACGGCAAAGTATTTTAATTTTAATCCATACAAGATCAAATTGACATAAGAACCCTTTGACCAGTTGAACTGAAGTCAAATAATGAACTCACAGAGCAAATATTGAACGTGATATTGATGCTGCATCGGTCAAAATTTGGTTCGTCTGAACTTCTGCAAAAGTGCCCAAGGGCGGCCATGGCAAAGAATGAAATTGAATTTCATTCATGAAGTCAAATGTACTTTGATGCAGGTCAATCCACTGTCTTTTTTTTTGAAAATAAATATGGAAACTATATAGCCTCGTCTTTAAATTTTTGAATGCAAAAATGGCAATAAATATAACTTAGCATACAGCCTATTTTGAGTGCTATTGAACTAAAAGTCTTCAAATATAAGATATATAAGTTCATTCTTTACGACACAAATTGAAAAAAAATATTTTTTCTAGAATCTCAATGCTAGAATCATAACAATTTATAAAGTAGCTGCCTTATTGTACTATTTTCTCTATAAATTAATTAAAAATATTGAATAAAATCAATAAATTAACTTAGCGAGCGATCGATTGGCAAGTTTTAATAGAAATCGATGCTCCGAGAGCCGACCGAAGCAGCCATTTGCAGTCAGTTAAAGTACAAAATAAAATTTAGTTTCTAATGCTCGACACGATTTGTGTAATAATGTTAAGGTCTTAGCTTATATTATTGGCCAAAATGATAAAAATTTGTGAATGAAACTTTTGAATGTCGAAGAAAAGTTTTGCTTGCTGGCCAGTGTGAAGCTGCTCTGCAGATAGACCTAAAACTTATGTGTTTCAGCCATTGAAGCGTGGCATAGCCAAGAATATTGATTATATTTAGAAAGCCTCAACTGTTTTTAAACCCTGAACAAGTATTTGTAGTTGGTTTTTATTTCAGATTAGTTAGTTCAGAGCTCAACCTAAATGGACTTTTGCTAGAAAGCAGCTGATTCCATCGTCCTCATTGCTTTTGTCTGTATTTAAGGATATGTTCTGTTGGCAGTTGATCTTCTTTTCTACAAAATAAGCAATGCTGAAAGATATTTCTATATATATTTAGTGTTTATTTTGTTTCCATTTCATTAATTAATCTGCTGGCTAAGCTTGTCTCCCGCCTGTCAGTTGGATTTTAGCTTGATATTCATTGAAATTGCAAACTCATACCAAGAACACAAATCTTTCTCATTATTTTGATATGAAATCCCTTTTGAGTGCAGCCCAACTCTCAAGTACTCACCTGCAAGCCGCTGCCCGCGGCTCCACATTCCTGCGAGCACTTGGACCACTCACCCACCTGCCAGCTGTAGCTGTAGCGATTGCTTGCCCCGACTATATCGGCGCTGCTCGCCAGATTGCTGCTGGCCGTGCTGGTGGGCAGTGTCATGGTCGTGGCCGTTTCCCAGCGTGCGTGCGGCATATGCGGCGGCACATTGTCCTCCTCCTGCTCCGTGGGCTGTTGCAGATGTTGGCTGGGCACGGCCAGTATGCGACCGGCCTCGGTGTGCAGCTCTTTGGTCAGCACACGAGCCGGCTCGTCCTGTTCGTAGCGCTGCGGCGGCGATGGCGGCTCCAAATCGAGGCCATAATTGAGCGCCTCGCGCTGCAGCAGATGCTGTCCGCGTGAGTCCTTAAAACGCTGCAGCGGCCAAAGCAACTGCACGAGGCGTCCATGGATAGCGAGGGGATAAACATAAAGCAAAGAGTTTAACGTATGAGAAATGTTAGCTGCAAAAAATAGTTCGGCGCAAAAATAGATTGCTATAAAGCCCGCATGCAGCATGTGGCATGCAGCAGGCAGCAGGCAGCAAAGCAGCAAAGCTGCATACAGCAGGCAGCATCAATTGGGTGCTGTGTTGTGCTATGCTACGGTAAATTTGCACGGCCGTCAACGCGTTTCCGTTTCCGCTTTCATAACGTGTGCGCTATCAGTTCGTGTATATATGTGTGTGTGTGAGTGCGGGTGTGTGTGTGTGTGTGTGTGTTGTATATGCTGTTCATGCATGCACACTTGAATTGCCCTCATCAATTGCTTCACGTTGACTGACTACGTACTGCAAAATCCGATTAGCCATTGAACTCAGCTGCCACAGTTGGCCCCCGCCTCGGCCCCCAAACTGGCAAATCTGCTCCCCCTACCCAACTTTCAAAGCACTCACACAATGCCGCTGCTTGGCACTCAGGCTCTATGCTAAAATTTGACTACCAAATGCATTTTTGGCCAACAATTTTCTAGTGCATATGCAACGCATTTGGTTTTTGACTTTTGTAAAGCTTCCCATTCCATATTGCACTCTAGCTGTTGTTGTTGTTGTTGTTGTTGTTGCTGCTGCTGCTGTTGCTGATGCTGTGGGCCAGCATTGTCTCACTGTCAACATCATCGTCGCTGGTCGTTTTCATTTACAGCCGCCCATTGCCCGTTGCCCGTTGCCCCAGCCCCGGGTCGATGCACAAGCGAAAAGATGATTTCCCAAGTGCCACTTGAAACCGACAAATACGTTTCGCTGTTTGTTGTTGTTGTTGGTGTTGCATCTGCTGCGCTTTTATGTGCAGCTGCTAGGCGCTCGTATCTGTGTGCCTGTGTCTGTGTGCCGTTGTCATTTGTAGCTCGACACTAACGCCAACGCCTCCATATAGCCTTTTATTGTCACCGCAATCGCAATTGCAATCGGCACTGCTCTTGTTGTTGCCGTAGTCATCGCAGTTGTTGTTGTTGCTGTTGCTACTGCTGAGCTGCTGTCAATAGGTATACCGTAGTCAGCAGGCAAAACTGTTGGCAACCATTTACAGCTCTCAGCCCGCATAGCAAAACCCCAAGCTCTGCTCGCTGCAGTCGTTAAACGAAACTTTTGCCTGCTTTTTTTCAGCTCAGGAAGCTAATGCCAATACGGTAATTAGTGTCGTACCGATAGAGATAGAGATAGGGCACACAGAGTGAGAGAGTGGGAGCTTGAAAGAATCGGCTTTTCTTCACTCGCCTTGTTGTTGTCAACTTTGGGCAGCTGCGCTGCTTTAAAGCTCAGAGTTTTGCTAATTTATGCAAACAATTTTTGATTAAAGATCAATTGAAATAAATAAATTTGAGATTTTGATTTGTGGCATATGGAAAAGTAAAGAGATTTGGAAAATATCTTCTTGGCAAGCGATTGAATTGAAGTTAGAACTGCAGCAAACGCAGTAAGACTTTGATAACGAAGTGCTTAGATTAACATATATTCAATTAACTTAGCTTTTCATGTTATACTCTCAGGAAGTGAAAGGAGTATATTAGTTTTGTGCAATTCGTCGGTGCATTCGCCCCTTTGGGCTTCTGTTCAAAGAGACTTGAGTTGTGGAATATCTGCTGCTTTGTACCCTCGCCTCATATAATATTAAGACTTTTATTATAACTCGGGGAATACTATATTTGGTATGTCAAATACGCTTTTATTTAAATTTAAATATATATAACTACGCATTTGGATTGCTAGCAAAGCGGGTAAAGCTTTTCATACTACAGTTTGACAGCTTGAAACTAACAATTTACTGTTGACCTACTTTATTGATTTACCAAAATCTATATATATAATATATATATGCCTGCATATGTAGTTCTGCAGAGCCAGAAAAATGCAGTTATCAAAAATGGTTTATTGAGCGAGTATTATTCAAATGGCTACGCCCTACTGTAACACTCTTCAAGCTGCCTTACGCATATTGAGCTGATTTTATAGAAAATGTTTGCTTTGGTTAAATTATAAAAATAAAATATTTCTGTAAGTTCGACATAATTAGCCTAATTCAATATGTTATCTTTGTTCTTAGTCAATAATACAATCTTTATTATTTTTATAATTTAAATTTAAATTTATAATATTTAAATTTAAATTTTATAATATTTAAATTTGAGAACATTTTGAATGAGATGAGAGCTCAAAGAAGTTGCATCTGACATTTGGCAGCGCCAATTTACATGCTTCACAGATGCGCGTCAAACACAAGAGTTCCATTTGCTTGCCCCAATAAGTATATCGTGTAAGGCAGTTAATAAAACACATTTTCTACTACTGATACAAATTTGCAACATCTCTTTCAATAGACACTCACTCAGTTCTGTTTGCCAAGTATGTTGTGAAGACTTCATAGCTTCTCTTGAGCAAATTCGCACTAATTACAAATCTATAATTTATTTAGCTTTTTATTTCATTTAGCATATTTTCCGGTCTCATTAGCGTATGCTACAGTTTATTTAAAATATATATGCATTAATATATATATTTATATATATATATATATTTTTTTTTTACACAAAAGGAAAATACTTTGAGGCACGCACATCGTTAAATTCTCACGCCTGACAAGCGGAGCAGACGTTGCCAGAGACAACCAGTTAACCAAACAGCAGTAAACCAACAATCAGACCAAAAAAATGACGAGACAAGTGTGTGTGAACGACTAGCAGATACCCTGTAATATAATTCATTTAACTACTGAAATATATTTCGGTACTATTTCAAGCTGAAGACTTTATGAATAATTCCACTTTTATCGCTTAAATTTTGCAGTACATCATACCCCATGTACACATTTTACAGGACATTAAAGTCAACTCATAAAATGTGTAACATACTTTTTTGTTGCTTTATTTATTTTTATTCTTTAACTTAATTTAATTTGAGTTTAAATGTTGCATTTAACAAACGCAGCGAGTGCTGCAAATTGCGATGCAGCTTAAATGGAGCGCAGAGCCGCAGCCGGTGGCTGCCCTGAGGGTGTGGCTATCCTGTGAGCCTGCCAACATCCTGCGAGCGGAGCATTAATAAATAGTTGCAATCAAAATTAAAAGGGCAGCAAAACTGTGCAAACATTTCGCTTCTTTAAATCATTTTGCGCAACGACTGAATAGCACAAGAGGCACAGCGAAAGCGAGTGAGAGAAATGGAGAGGGAGGGGAGCGAGGAAGCGGCAGGAACTGCAGGATGCAGTATATGGCAGGATATGGAGACTGCTAGCTGCAGCTCTGCACTGTCTGTGCAAATTTATTAACGCGCTTTGGCTGAGCTTTAGCTAGCTAAAATACGATTTTTGGTCTCCAGTTATATAAATTTGTCTGGCATGTCCGGGCCTACGCCAGTAGCATAATTAATAGGCCAAAAATGCTGAGCAATAAATTTCTGGGTTGGCTCCAAACCGAGCATTGATGAAGTCGAGATGGTTCTCTCCATGGTTCCGGCTGCTGTGCTTGGCTAATTGGCAGTCGCAACGTAAGCAGTTCAATTACATGCAAAATGGCCAAAATGCATTAGCCTGGCTAACAGCCAATTGCATAATAATGCGCATAACAGCCAAAAGAGCCAATTGCCAATTGGCAATCAATGAAATGATTTACCCAAAGACAAACTGCCTGCTAATGAGCTGCACTCGTGCAGCTGCTCTAGCTGAGTCGGCAGCAATGCAATTAAAAATTAAATCACCTGGATTTACTCAGGTAAATACAGATATATTTATATATATAAAAGTCTTAAGCTATAGAACTTAAGTTGGCCATAAAGCAAACGCTCATAAAAACAGCGAATTATTGAATGACATTAAAATGAAGAACGAAGAGTATGGCGTGACTAAAGGATACCCTGTATCTTGCTCTGCTAATGCTAAGAGTAGACACACTGATAAATATCAAGAACAAAGTATATATCATGTATTCAACTAATTTGGGCAGTCTTCATAAATTTTAATACAGAGACAGAGTGAGAAAGAGTGCGAGAGATAGAGAGAGAGAGAAGGAAGTTAATAAGACTACCCCAACTACCCTCTCTAAAACACTTGAAGTGAGTATTTAATGCAGCTTGCCTGGCTTGGCTTAAAAGACAATGATATCAGCTGCGGCATTTCATTAGCATTTAATTAGTTACCTGCGCCAAGCAGGCTGAGTGAAGCATACTTTGAGGCAACTCAGGGCTGTTAACTAAGCTAAGCTGCTGTGTTTACGATTGTCAAATGGCCCTAAATAGTTGGCATTGTAAGAAGGATGCTATTGAAATAATTACTTCACTATATAAACGGCAGTTATATCGACTTTATTATAATGAATGAAATGAATTGATATTAAATATATATTTTTTGTTGAAGTAAATATTGCACATTAATATTAAAAATATTTTTGCATTTCATTTCCTATTTCTACACTTTGATGGCGAATGATGAAATTCGATTTCGATTTCGATTTCGATTTCGATTTGTTGCTATGCATTGATTTTCCATTATTCACACTATATTGTAATGTGATAAATATTGCACTAATTGTGAAGCATTAACATATGTCAAATAGTTTCGCATGACACATGGGTTGTGACAAAAATTAGTTAGCGAACAAATAACACGCCTGCATAAATATGATAAACATGGCACAGTGGGGTAAAATCGAATTGTTTATCTCATATATATTTCTTTAAATATGTTTTTTGGCTATGTATGTAGTCTAGCAGATAATGAGACAGACAACAGAATTTTTAAGAAACAGCGTATCTGTCAGATACGGACAAAGCATCTGCAATTAACAGTATTTATATAATGAAGAAGTATCTAAGTTTAAAAATGTATCTTTTGGATACATAAATCTTCTAGTCACAAAATGTATCTATAAAATACATAAGTGTGTGTTAACCTCAACAGTATCTGTAAAACCTATAAGTATTTTCAAGATACAAAAGTATCTTTAGGACATACAAGCCTGTAAGTTACTTGTTTATCTGTAATTCCAAATGTCTGTGCATGATTTACAAGAATATTTCAAATATATCTGAAGAAAACATAAGTATATGTGGTTTACAAGCTATCTGTAAGATACAATATCTTCTGGAATATTCTCAGTCATTAGACAAACAAACAGATATTTGCAACATAAAAACTAGCTGTAAGAAAGCAAAGACAAAAACATGGAAAGAAGCAAGATACAAAAGTATCTGTAAGATACATAATTCTGATCTAAGATCTAGAAGTATCTGTTATAAACAAAATTATCAGTAAGATACAAAAATTATATGTAAGCAACTGCAACATGGATAAATATCTATAAGATACAATTGTATCTGTAACAGACAAATGTAGCTGCAAGATATATATGTACTTGTAAGACACAAGATATTTCTTGTTGCTATAGCACTTTTCTATATGTATTATATTAAAGTTTTGGTAAGACACAAAAGTATCTGCAAGATGAAAAAGTATCTATAGCATAGAAAATTAACTGTATGATAAATGGTTTTTAATACGTATATCTAGCACCTTGCATTGTAGAACTAAGCTTCAGGTTTTTGTCGTTATAAGTCGATCTCACTTGCAAAATAATATTATTATAATAAAAGGCGTATTCATATTTTAAAGAAGATTACTTTAAATTTGACCACAGTGCGCGACAGCATGACAACTAAATGAAATGCAAATATATTTTATTTCTAAAAATAATGGAAAATGGTTATAATATTGTGAGCAGTCGAGCGATGTTGCCGCAAAGAGTTAATCAATGCGCCGCAAGCGTTCGACCCCAAATAACAGTTATCATTCCGGCAATCGCGCACGCACACATACACACAAATGGACTGCTATCTGTGTGTTTGTATGTGGCTTAAATGCAGACAGCTAAAAGCTGCCGGGCAATACACAAAATGCCTGTCTACATAATCCATTGCACGTATATTTATTACAGTTATATCAATATATATATATATATAAAAATATATATACAAAAATGTTTGGAAATTAGATAAAAATCGCTTTGCCAAACTATTTAAGTGTGTGTTTTGGCGGGTTGCTGCGTTCTGCTGTGGCTTACAATTTAACGGTAACTAGCTGAGATAAATGTGGACCGAAGCAGCACTTAAAGTAGTTTGGGGGCATCGGATTCGCTGGCACTGGGTTGAGGTTGAGGTTGAGACTGCGTTGCGCTTGGCTGTGCATCATAAATTATTTTTGCCTAATCTGCATATGGCAAAGGGATATGGAAAATCGGCTGCTGCTGCTGCTGCTGGCTGCTGGCTGCTGGTTGCTGGCGGTGCAATTTTCGGCTGCAGTCAGTTTAAGCAGTCAGTGGGAAGCAGCTGCTGCGCTTAAGTCTCGGCGGCTTTATTTGGTATATTTTCATAACCAGAAACCGCGACACTATATCACACACACACACACACACCGACGGCATTAACTTGGCCCAGCGTCGGCAGGTGTAAAAGGCAACTTTTGTGCGATGCCGTCGACAACGTTGACTGAAAGCTAATTTTCTATGCCAAAAATTTGTTTGGGCTTTATATAACTTTTATGAGCAGCGCAGCGATTGGAGCTGGCTGAGGGAATGTGTGGAGGGTGGGGGTGGGGGTTGGTGTAGAGAGGCAATAGTAACCAGAGGTAAACATTGCAATGAACTCGCGCGGCAAAAAACTTTTCAATTAATAAATTAAGTTTGTGGCGAAAAAAAAATTTTGTTGCTAATTGTTTGTTGGCTTGCGCACACACATACACACACACACACACGCGCACACACATACACGTATATTGAGGAAATGCTTGACGTTGAGGGCGCGGCACTTACCAAGCCAGCAACCAACAAAAACTTGTGGCAAGTTATATTTTGCTGCCACGTTGCCGTTGCTACTGATGCTGCTGCTGCTGCTGCTTCTGGCATTGAATGCCAGCGAGAACAGCTCATTAAAAACTTTTTGAAATGCATAAATGAATAAGTTAAATATTTCACATCTACTAAATATATATTCATACGTATATCGTATATAGATCACAGAATCTTATATGCATTGATTAAAATTATAACATGCAAATATCAAAGTATGCTTGAATTAAATTAAAATTGTTTACCATGCCAAATGTTCAATTAAATATATTATGAGTACTGCCATGCATAGAAGGAAGAGCCTTAAGTCTTGGAGCATATTTAAAAGCGGAGTCAAGCTTCAGCAAAGTTGAACACATCAAAAGTTAAGACTTATTAATAGTTTTATTAAACTATTCAATACTTTTTATTACATTTTAGGTTGAAAATTTCAAATTTTGTTTATTTTTATATTTTTGAAAATTTTATGTAAAATATTTCACTTAATGTTAGTAGAGTGAACGAAAAAATTTCATTAGGGGCAACGTTTATGTGATCAGTAAACCTATGCTGTTATATATTTTTGTTACATATGCTTATATGTTGAAAATAAATCAGAAATGATATAATAGAAATATCTAAAGTAGTCATCTGAATAGAATGTGAAAATCTCTATATCAACACAAAGTTATATGAACCAAGTTCTTTATAGTATAGCAGACTCTTCATGATATAGTATGAATATCCTGGCAGATATAGAGATGAGTTCCTTTTAGAAAAATGGATATTTATTTGTGATAAGAATTTAGAAAATTGAAAATCATTTTACTCTATTTTAAAAAGTATATCATACTTACAAGAATACCATTAGGAAAATCGAAGATAATTTTCCAATGAAACTTGATCGATTTAACTATATAAATATATTTTTATCAGTAATAAAGCTGACTATATAGTATATATGTATTTCTATTATATCAACCCCTATAAAGTTAACTATCTATCCTATCAGTACACATTTAATATTTAAGTTCGATTCGTATGAAACAGTTTGCTTCTGCAAGCAACAACCCTAACATTGATGTTTACAGGATATTTCCAAGTCGAGCCTGCTCTACTATAATTCAGCTTTATCTAAAGAATTTTCACATATTGTTTGTTTAAAAATTTGTTAACAGATTTACGTGAATGCCAGTCGTGACCACAGAAATGACAAAAATAATGTGAAATATTTTCCAACTTTTGCTATTCGCAGTATATAATCAAATATATACTTGTTGTCCCTCCCACTGTGCCTGTGTGTGTGTATTAAAATAATTAAATTAAATTGTCATGCATATCGGTTGACCAACAATAATGCACAAATTTTATTTATACAAATTAAAATTTAATTAAGTGTTTTGTTTTGCTTCTCTTCTGCGTTTTTGCTGTTGTTGCTTTTGTTTATGTTTTGTTCATAGTCTGTTGCTGCTTTCGGGTTTGAAACTCTGCAGCATATTTCGTAGTTCACAATTCATACTTTATATTCAATGGAATTTTAATTGCATTGCTGCCTTTTAAACGCAACTAATTGCAGCTATGGAATTTGATATTATTAAAGTTTCTTTCACATTAATAAATATTCAGTGTGGAATATTTTAATAAATTTAGGTGCTAGTTAGAGAAAGATAGATAGATAAGTGTGAAAGTTGTGAATATAATTTTCGTGTTATGAGTTGTTTTCAGTTGAAACTAACTTGTGTTACTGGTTCACGTAGTGGAAAGAGTATATTGGTGTACTGTAAGATTAATCTGTGCAGCCTAGCCTCTGAATAGATGAAGCTAGGCCAATTGCTATTTGAAATATTTACTTCAAGCATGAACATGTTACTGACCGCCACCTCCTATCGCCTTCAAATGGACTGCGGCCCATTGAGAAACTTAAGACCACTAAAGTCTACACGATCGAGTTTAGGAACATACGAAGAAACACTTGTGCTCTTTGCTCAAATTGCATGCTGTGGGCGAACCCAGGTAATATCTAAGTTCTTATATAAAAATTCTTAATAAAAGGCGTCGCTTTTCAGAGCCATAATTAGTTGAGCATAGCTCGTTGTAGCTCAGTTATCTGAGTGCAGCAGAGATCGCAGACAGCCCAAGTTGATTGGAGCTGAGTCTTCCACAGTAAATAATCAAGAATTTTCACTTTTATTTTACAGCAAGACTACTTCTGCTTCATCTATTGATTGTCTAAAAATGATACATAGCTGTGGCAAAGTAAAAACTATATCTTCTTTAGCTTGAGCTAGATCCTTGTGGTTTGATAAGCAAGTTGCTTCTGCAATCTTTTATAGAGGAACTAAAAATTATCTACTTATGCCTTTTAGAGCTAAGCACATAGGAAATGACTAATTCTGACAGTTTATAGAGCCAAGTCTTGCATTGTTAAAATGCTTCATTCCACCACCAAAAAACTTCGATTTTATAAGAAATACAAATATTTTGTAACTCAGAACGAGTATTATGCAGTTGCTCACAACCGACATTACATAATTTTTTTTTTCAAATTGTGTTTATTTAAGTAAATTTTTCACTGAAATTTATAAAATTAGAATTTTCAGTATTTTCTAAGCTTTGCTTGAGATTTGTTAGCGAGAGATTGAGCTAACAAACGAGGCCAAGTTGTATGCTGCTTTAGGCTAGTGGTAATCAAATATACTTAAAGTTGAGTAGAGACCCAACTGGAGTCATTGGTCCTTAATGATTTCCAACAGCTGTCAATTAATGAAGCATTCAAATGGGCAAACCATTGACAAAACTCTGACCTAAATATTAACCCAAATTAGAAGCGACGAGAGCAGCTGATTTCCATTAAATGGAGTTAAATGTCATAAAAGTTGCAACACGCTCGTTTGTGCCATATATCAAATATTCAATTATATAAAACGTGACAGGCGATTAAGTATGCAGAATCAAGCTTTTCACTCCAATTGCAATTGCCATCGCAATTCATTCAATCATTCATTCATGCATTCAGTTGACTGCGCATCGCAATCCGCTCAATAATAATAAGCATTAGCCAGCGGTATTTCATGCTAATTTAAGATTAAATATATTCATATAGGACTTTTGTTTTATTGTTATTTTTTTTTTATTTTTACTTCGATTAAATGAGTTGGTTTTATGCATACTTTGCTTAATTTGCTTTTTGCAGTTGATGCAATAAATATATGAATTTTTTTATGCTTTGTGCATGCTTTGCTTGGACTTTTGGCATTTGGCTTTTGCATTTTTGCGCTTTGGGTTGGAGCTCTTGTTTGTTTTTCTGGACCATTATGCCAATTGTTTGCCCATTTCAACAAAGTGCACAAAATGCAAATAAAAGTCAGCGGAAAATGTCTTTGATAGCAAATAGTATGGCGAGTTGCGAATGGCGAGTGGCGAATGGCGAGTGGCAGAGCGAAGCGCTCAAAAAGTTCGCCTCGAGCACAACCTTTGACCAATTCGTAATTGAAAGAAAAAAGGGGGAAAAAATATATATATAGTTAAAACCATTAACTATTATTAAACAATAACAATTTTTGTCGAGAGCGTAACTGTTTAGGCGCTTACTGCCTCAGAGAGATAGACAGAGAGTGAGAGAGAGATAGACAGAGAGAGATAGAGAGAGAGAGGGAGATGTATATGCATATATCGTACTTAAAATGGAATGGAGTAGCATAGCTTGTAGTATTTGAGTAATATTTTATATTTTACCTACATTGCATATTTTATCAGTATGTCAATTGTATTTGTGTTCCATTGTTGTTTTTGGTATTTGTTTTTCATATTGTTTTTTATTGTGTTGTAAATGGGGTGTTGTTTGACATTAAGCATCGCAACATCAACCCCACCGAAATAAGCGAGCACGAAACAAAAATTAATTGTTTCCGGTTTACGTATACGTGGAAAAGAAAGATTAAATAGTGTTGAAAAGAAGTCAAAAGTCAACAAGTGAGAACGTTTTTGTGAATTGCATGCAGCAAAGTGCTAACTAAGTAAACGAACCGAGAACGCATGCAAAAAACCTTTAAAAATACCAAGAAATTAAAATGTCGAAAATAGCTGCAAAAATAGGAGCAAATTAATTAGTGTGTATTAAATGAGCGCTGTGCGCGGCCTTCAACTAACCAAAGTGAAACGAAAAGCTAATGGAATTCAGCTGTTCTACAACTGCAGTGCATGCTGTATGCCCTGCGCATCATAAAATATAACAAAAAAGCTATCTTAAGAAATATAACTTGCAGATCTGCCTGTAGCGTTAACTATAAACTTAGATTTAAATTATTTAGTCGAACTGAACTTGTTCTCAAGATAATTTTCTTGGAAACTAAAAATTTATTATTTACCGAACAGAGTTTTATTAAAGATTTTATATATACATAAAAAAAGTAACATATATATATATTTATATATATATATATATATATATATATATATATATATATATATATATATATATATATATATATATATATATATATATATATGCGACTGATATTAAAGAATGTTCAAATAAAAAGCTATGAGCACAGCAATTGTAATAAAGCAAAAACTATTTGAGATATTACATTGCTTAAGGCTTCATTTTAAAGCTAAAGCATTATTCAACTGTCTGTATTCAGTCTGTTAGCAGCGCTTTAAGTTTGACGTCTAATTTTGAATAAAACGTTTCAATATGTGCAATGTTATTCGGACAATCTCAAAGGCTGACAGCCAGCTGTTGCCTAAGCAAGATACCAATCGTTTAATTTCTGTGAAGCAAATATAAATCAGAGCTATCTAGCTATAGTTAGGCTAACAAACTTACCATTAGTAGTAGGCTTGTTAGCTTAAGCTCTAACTAGATAACGCTAACTGGAACTTGTTTCACAGTGAGTTTCACAGATCCACGCTCATTAAATTGCATATAAATAATTGAGCCCGAAATTCGCTTAATATTTAAATTTATTTAAATTTATAAGCCGAAATTATTTTAAACACGCTCGATAAGCCTGAACACCTAAATGTTATCAATAAACGATTTGAACATTACTGAATAATAGTTTTCGAATATAATAAAGTTCTTTCTTATAGTTAATAATAGCTAAACACTTTAACTAATTATTATCCAATTGCAAAACTCTAGGTAATTTAAAGGTAAAATTTGTATGGTCTTCTCATTGACAAATTGCTGCAATTGGTGCGGCGTCTGCGGGGCCCCAATCAGGCTGAAAGACAAATATGCGCAGCCTGTAAATTTATATGCAGAACTTTGGCAATTTGCTTTCGCACACACCCACGCCTCCACACACACACACACACACCAAGTGCACTAATTACACACATGCATTTCGGTGCTGCTGTGCCTACCTGGGGCTAACAATTACAATTACAAACCTACATTGCGATATACATGTGTACAATATGGAGCAGCCCTTGGGGCTGCACAAAATTTTAACGATTTAAAGAAGAAGAACAAATTGGAAGGCAAACCAAGCAGAAGAAGAAGAAGAACCAGAGGAAGAAGCAATAAAAATGAATGCATTTAAATCAAAAACAATCTCAAATGAAAGAATTAATGCGCACAACTTAAAAACAAAAGCGAAACGAAATGAAACGAAATGGAACGAAACGAAACGAAACGAAACCAATCCAAAGGATGGGCTCACCTGCAGGTTGCTGAGCAACGCCTGGAAATAGGGCATGGCCAGAAGAGTTTTGGTGCGGCTGCTGCCGCTGCTGGCGCTCGCTGGCTGCGGAATTCGGTCCTGCGATTGCACTAATTGCGAATGCTACACACACACACACACACACGCACACACACAAATATAAATATACCAATTTATTGATGACACACAATTCGCAATCGCAATAAATGAAAGCGACGAAGGTTGGGAAAAAGAAAAATTTGACAAAATATTTATTAATTATAGCTTTATCATACGAATCTCTAATAGAGCATAAATAGATGAATATGTAGTGTATATATAGCTATATAGATGAGATTGATGTGAAGTGAAAAACGAGCAACTAAATTCGCTTCATGAAATCCTAGACTTAAAAATAGAAAAAGTAGAAATGAAATTTAAATAAAGTTTTGCCTCAAAAATACATAGTTTAATTATGATATCAAATACTTATGCAATTTATCTATTGCAATGATGTTTTGGAATTTGACTTAATAAATATTCGAATATTTTAGATTTTTCCAACATTTTAAACCGCTTAGGCTCACGAAATGTTTAAATACCACGTACGAAATTCCTCCCAAACTCAACTAACGTAGCTCGTGCAGCTTACGGCTAGCAATCTGATTTGGCTGTTGGGAGGATTTCAATTTGATGCAGAGCCAGCAACAAGAATGAAGCAGAGAGTACAAAAATACAATTCCCACAGCTTTGGAACTCAATCAAAGCATTTACGCTAATTTCTCTGTTTATACAACTTGACCTGAGCTGGCAAGCAAACAAGCCAAAAAAAAAGCTGGAAACAATTTTACATCAGGTTCGGTTTGAGCTAGTCGACCTGAAGAAGGCAGCGACTGCTCAAACAGGCTGCTCCGGCAGATGGACCTCCCCTTTGTGTAGCTGTTCTGTTGTTGCTCTCTGCTGAGAAGCATTGTGAAATGCTTGGTTCAGTGGGCTGTTGCCAGCCAACGTTACGTATACGTAATTTCATTGCAAAGCGCATTATGTATACGTATGCATGTTTGGCCAGTTCGGCAGATAAAGAGGAAAAGATTTTTTCTAAATCCATAGAACAGAATGTAGAGGCAGCCGAATCACATGTGTATATGTATGTACACAGAGCTATCTAGATATATTTGTATAGTTGATATAGAGAGCAAAGTAGAAAAACTATCAAATTACGTGGCAGTTGACAGAGAAAAGGACATGAAGACATGACGAAATGTTGCTTCGGATTTGGCAAACACAAAATCCAAAACGTAAAGGCGACAAGTTGAGCCAGCCCCAAATGTTAACAATGTGTGCCCGATTAAGGACTGGAATGAAACATATTTAAAATGTAAACATATGATGGTGATACGTTAGACGACGACGACGACGACTATCATAATAAACAAAAAGTCAACAAAGCGTTCGCCTCTCACTTACCTCATCCTCCATAATGCTGCTGTCAGCATGCTGCACACCATCCGATTTGGGGCGACGATTGCGTTCACGTCCATTCTGCATCCTTTCCGACTGGTTCTGTCTGCGACGTGTGGACTGCTGTTGCTGCTGCTGCTGCTGGGAGCTGTAAAAGAGCAAATATTGCAATGAAAAACGAATTAAAGCCAGCTAAATCCAATAAGAACAAGAAACCTGACAGCCAGACGGAGCAGCTTGACTAACAGTTGCCCTGCAAAAGCTGACTTAAACGAAACTTGAACCTCTTTATATTTATGGTATACAATATTACAATTTATTTCATGTGGATTAGCAAAACTATAAAACCAAACTGTTTTCGACCAAAAAAACACTTAATTCAACAATAACCCTCAAGCCACAAAAAAAAATAAAATAAACCGGAAATTCGATGTTTGGATTTGTTGAAGTTGTTTCTGTTGTTGTTGTTGGTTGAAAATGTCAAAAGCATAGCACATTGAAATTCCTGTGCCACGTGTTCGACTGCAGTTAGCACAAAAGCTTCGAGTGGAATATTGTGTGTTGGTCAACGCCCCAGGAGCAAGTCGTTTCCTCTGCCCCCTCAGCCAATTTTTGCTTTGTTATATTTTGCATGCTCTGTATAGGTAAGGATATATACATATATGTATATATTTGTGGTCTGCCAAACGCTTAAAAATTGATAACTAAATTGCCTGGCTATTGCTTCCCATTGTGAACAGATAACTATATAGATATATATGTATAAATATATAGATACATAACATATATATGCATGAATTCATATGAAATATTAAATTTACTCTAAATGCATTATAGTAGGTAGCTTGTGCATAGAAGTTTTTACATTTTCTAGAGTCTTTGAAATTCATATCAATTCTCATGGCTGCAATAAAATCCGAGATAAATTTGCACATTTAAATTTTACCATATAAACGGGCATGGCAAGTATTTTAGAGATTTTGAATCTTTATACCCTGTAATTACAGTTTTTTTAATAATTTTAAATTTCTATAGAATAGCTTAGCTTTGCTGAGTTGAAGGCAAAGTTTGTGTTGTTTTTCATTGAGAGTTGGGAGTTTGAGAATTGCCAGAATATACCTAATGCAAGAATGTGCCAAACGTTTTTCTAAATTGCTAGACACACTGAATCCACAATGAAAAATAGTAAATTCCAATCATGTTAAGTATTTCTAATATTTTGGACTTATTTGAGATCTTACAACATTAAGCTAAATATTTGTTTGCATATATTTTCTTTATGACAACTCAAAATATTATTTTCTGCTTCTAAAATAGTTTTTTATTAAATAAAAATTTGTAATAAATTAAAAATATACTAAAAATAATAAACATAATTTATATTTAAGCTAAGGCATTAATTCATATAATTATAATAACAGCAGATATCAATATATAAGGTCAGCAGAATATTAATACCATTTATATTAATTTTTATCAATAACTTAACTTAAGTTAAATTTTGATTAATATATTTGCTTAACTTAAAATCCTAATTCTAGCTGGCTTACACTTAAACACAGAGTATCTTCTGCTTAAAGTATTTATTTTTATTATAAACTTGCTGCTGCTTTTGAATATTAAAATTTGTGATGTTCACTCAGGCGTGTTTTAAAATATTTGTGTTTCCTCTCGGGCTAAGTAAAAATTCTTCGAATTTATATAAACATTGTGAGCGCAAGTAAATATCATCCATTTAAATTTACATATATCTGCGTCTCATATAACAGATATTTACGACACGCCTTCCCCCTCGGACATGTTCCATATCAAGCAGGCAACGGGCCAATCGACCAACCACCCAGCTGGCCAATAATATCAATATTATTGCTGCTCTTTGCCGAACAGACAAATAATAAATAATAAATGTTGAATAATAAACAAAAACGGTATATCAAAATGGCATTTAATGCAGCCTAAAAACATACAAAATATTGCTCAAAAGACCAAAACGAGCCAAATATGCAACCAAAAGCCCTTCTCCCGACCCACTGCAACACGTATTTTGCATATTCCATAGATGACACAAAATTTGTGCTCGGTTCATACAAAAATAGGCAGAAAATTTGCCTCCGCCTCCACTCAGGAACGGACAAATAATATTTTTTGGGTGTAAACATTTAAAATGCGATCAAATGTGGTCCACAGGTCTACAACTTAGCCCCCATCCAACAGCTATCAAGTGTTACATGTCAATATGTGTATATATATAAATATATATATGTATATACAGATATATGCATGCAGGTGATATTTATTTTTACAGCCTCCCCCAAAAGTTGGGCAACACTTTGTGAGCATGTTGATGATGCATTTGTAAGCCGCTCTTTGCAATTGTGGGTGGGCGTGTGGGAGTTTGTCTGTGCGTGTGTGTGTGTGTGTTGGAGCTTGTGGCTTTGGCCAAAATGCATTTTGCTGTTGGCTGTTTGCTTTTAACCATTAAGCAGGTCGTGCGTGGATCCCGCCGCTGCCTGGGCATGGCTCAAACATATGGAATTGTTGTGTGTTTGCAATTTTTGGTATGTTTAAACTCGTGGCCCAACCGAACACGTAACCCAAATTGCAAAATAAACCACACACGCGCGTTGCCAACAAGCAAAGTGGGCGGCCAGGTTGTGGCAGCCGAGTGTGGGGCAACAACTGAATAGACTTAAGGGTTCAAGTAGCTTAGATAGAGGCAGAGTTGCACAGCAACCAGCAGCAACTGCAGCAACAGCAGCTACCCAAGGACAAACAACCCTAAAAGCTGCTACCTAATATATAAGCAAGAGTTCGAGTCTGAATAGTACGAGTACTCGATGCTAAAACAAATGGAGGCAACTTCAAATTTGTGGTCTCTAATCGACTTTGCAATGCTCTGAATCATATTTACAATTGCAACTTGGTGTGCAATGCAAGCAAGCAGAGGCTTAGCATAACAATGGTTGGGGAAACAGGTAAGCAAAACTGTTTGCGGAAAGTCTTTAGAATACGATCTTTAGAAATATATATAAGTAAACTGTTTAGGTATGTAGTTTAGTATGGTTTTTCTTATCTATATCTCTATATATATATATCTATTTGTATCTAATCTCTTCGTTTGTACAGCAGATTAAAAAATTATAGAATTTAAATTAGACTAATAAGTTTTTAATAGTTATATATTTTAATATTATGATATTATATATTTTATATTTTATTATTATTATTTATTTTATTATATATATTATGATATTATATATATATATATATTATATTATTATTATTATTATTATTTTATTATATATTTTATATTTTAATTTGCAGCAGACGTAAGGTAAGCTTTAAGTTTAATATTAATCTGTTTTAATAAGTTAATGTAATGAAGTTGAATCAAAAAATCAAATAAATATAAATATATATATATATATATATATATATTTAAATATATATATATATATATATATATATATATATATATATATATATATATATATATATATATATATATATATATATATATATATATATATATATATATATATATATATATATATATATATATATATATATATATATATATATATATATATATATATATATATATATATTTATATATATTTATTTGATTTTTTGATTCAACTTCATTACATTCATATTCATATACAATAGTTTTTATATAAACTGTTTTTTTTTCTAGCAATAACTAATTTATTTGATTTTATTATATTTTGTATATATTCAAAAATATTTGTTTAATTTATTTTTAAATAACGGTTTTATTATTATGTTATTTTTTATATAATAAAAAATGTTAGCTAAGCATTTAAAACAATTTCAGTTTAATTTCTACTTTAACGCGTTTTCTTAGTAACTTTTCATTACTGTTTGTTAAAGAATATTTTTAATTTATTTCTATATAATATACAACTGCTCAATAAAATTTTATTTATTTATATTTCTATGCTAATTTAAGCTAAAACTATATTTTATATTTATATATATTTTATAATTACATTTTCCATTGACTCGACAACCTTTGTACCTAACTCAAAACATAACTCAATTATTTTTAACTAACAAATTTGATTATGATTTTCTCTAAATTCCTTAATATTTAATTTAATCCTATTTAAATTCGTATATTTTTATCCTAACTATTTCTGCCTTACTCTTCCTCATTTTATATTTTCCCAACCTTATTCTACCTCCCTTCAGTATATACCACCTCTTCTGTATATTCATCTACGAAATATGCTCCATTCAGCAATTACCCTATTCTTTCATGAGCTGAACACATTACAAGTTTTGAAAACGTTTTTGCAGGAAAATCGGGAAGCTAATGGCCGGGGGCATTCGGGGAGGGATGAGCAAAAGAGAAGTGAGCAAAGCAGAGGTAAAACACATTTAAGTAACCATGAAATTTACTTAGAGTTTTGTTTTGTTTTTTTTTTTGTACCCTTTTCTGCTTCTTGTTGCATTAAAGCTTGCGGCAGTCTAGTGTGAGGCAAATACAAATAAATGTGCAGAGGTGTGTGGTAGACAACACTTAAAAGGCGATAACACGCATACGCAGCGTTGAGCGTGTAGCAGTGGAGCAGGCGGCAGGAGAAGCGCAAGTCAAGTGTTTGCAGTGGGGGAAACAGCGCTAGATAAAGACAAGACAGGAAACAAGCGCATAACTGACCAGGCTGCCAGAATGCCAGGCTGCCAGGCTGCCAGACAGCATTTAGCCAAGGAAAAGGGGTCGCGCGCATATTGTATAGAATGTGGTCTGCCAAAGGAAGCAACAGACAGATAAGCAAGACAGCATAGTCATAACTGGCCAAAGGGTCTGACAGCAGTCAAGGAAGGCGACTATTAAAGTAGTCAAGCTTATGGCTCAAATAAAAGCTGAGAGACGGACTTAATTAGATTTGGCTTAGACTGATGAAATTTAAAAAATTCTTGCTCGGATTAAACGAAACACTTCAAGTAACTGTTGGCTCAATTAATATTTATGTTTTCTAATGCTGTTTACATGCATATTAAATAGTTTTCACTCGGGAGCTACTTTCACTAGCGAAGCTAAAAAGTGTTCATCGTTTAGGCCGCGCCTAGCCTTAATTAGTGCCCACGCCAGCTCGCCCACACCAACTACAGCGAGTGAAAAGTTAAAAGCATAAAGTTTGGTAAGTTTACGCAAAAGGCCAGGCGAGTGACCCTCGTTACTTACCCATTAGCGGCTCCATCAGTGCCGCCCACGCCCGCCGCCCCACCGGCTGTGGCGCCGTTCGGCGACGACGTCATGTCCGCTGAGGTAAGCGCCTCAGTGCCGCTGCGCTCACGCACTAAGCGATCTGTGTGCAAGAAACCAACAAGAAAAACAATTTGGAAAATCTCTTGAATATTAATTTAAAGTCTAATCTTCCACTCACCCGCTTCCTGGCGCTCCAACTCCTCAGCCTGCTGGCCGGGCTTGGCTTTTACTTCAATGTTTATCTCGGCCGAGCTGAGGCCGGCGTGACAGGAATAGACGCCAGCATCCCGGAAGGTAATATCCAGGATGCGCAGTGCTCCCTTCTTGGAGACCTTGAATTTGCGTGAGCGCGCCAAAGGCTTGTGGTCCTTGCTCCACTTGATCTTGGTGCGATTGTAACGCTTCACCGGGCACTTGATCTTGACCTGGGTGCCAAAGAACACGACTCCGGCGCCGCCAACCTTCAGCGTTATCTTCGTCTTCTTGGGGTCGTGTTGGATGTGTGTCGAGTTGCTGATTTGTATGACGGGCTTGGGGTCTTCGGGCGGACAGGGCTTCACGTTGCAGGGCTTTTTGTCTGGCGGCTTAACGCTGGGGCACATCGATTCGGGTCGTTCAATCTTATGCTCCTGTGCCATAATCTGCTTGCACTCCACTTTTCGATCCTTGATGCCGTATCCGCAGGTGTGCGAGCACTTCGACCACTCGCCCACCTCCCAGCGCACCGGGCAGTCGAGCACATTGCAATATTGTCGATCCGCGGGAGGCGGCTGGGGGCACATGCTATTAGGCACGACCATGGTGTTCTCACCGCCACGTGTCACCTCATGGATGCACTGCACCTCGCGCGTCTTAATGCCAATGCCGCAGCTCTTCGAGCAGGGCGTATAATCCGAGTAGTTCCAGCGTGGCGGACAGGGGCGATCATTGCAGGTGCGCACCCGCGCCTCCGGCTTAGTTTCCGGCGAACAGAGGAAAGGCGAGACAACGCGTCCATTATCCTCCCGAACACAGTTGATGATTAACTCCTCCACGCCGCCCAAGCACGACGCGCTGCACGAGGTGTAGCCCTGCTCGCGCCACACATAAGTCTTGCCCGGCTCCGACACGCCCACCTTGATGGAGTCACGCGGATATTGATCATCATAGCCAACGGGCAGGGAGCAGACTTCCTCCACGCAACGCTCCGCCTCATCGTGCGGCTTGGTGCCCTCGCAAAGGCTATCATTCACCGTGGCCACAGTCCGTGAATATTCTAGAAAGATTTTGCATTTATATGCGCGTCGACGTATGCCCTCGCCACAGGTAACGCTGCACGGCGACCACTCGGTGTCCTTGATGAAGCTGCAACAAAAATTGAAGCAAAAAAATATTTGAGAACAAAATTACAAAGAAAATATGAAAATGAAAAATGGCTTATGAATTCAAGAAAATATAAGTGAAGTCAAATTATAAAGAAAAACTTAAGACTGAAACTAAAAATATTTTAGAAATTTATTAAATAACTTGAGCTTAATATTTTAGAAATCTGTTAAATAACTTGAGCAAAGAAATAATTCAGCCTCTCGAGGTATTAAAAATTGTAAGCTTCATACATTTATAGCCAAATGTTGAAGTTTCTAAATGGAAAAATATTTGGGTAAAACTATAAACTTGCACGCTTAAGACTTTAAGAACTATGCGTATTACCGTTATTACGCCCGATGTCTATATATGCAAATTGAAGTTTGCATCTTCAATTTGAATATATAGAATTCAGTTTATTGAAACAAAATACAACCATAAAGTTGAGCTTTATATTCAGCTAACAAACAGATGAGCACAGCACATAAAAGGCAATAGCCACAACTATCTAACATGGTGCGACTCCCCACTGTGCACCCGGCCGTCAGGACAACCAACCACCCAGCCACCCACTGTGTCGTGTGACATTCGAGTGCTAAACAAATGCCATGCTACAATAGTCAACGCCACGTTTTACACATTGTATTTCATTTCATGGTACGCAGCATCCGAGTCGCATTTATTAAGCCTGCCCCGCTGGCAGAGCCCCAAAAACTATGCTATATGACATGTTTCAGTGATATACCCTGTACTCATATCTGTGATTAAAATGGGTAGCATAGCGTTGAGAGAAGAATGGCAATCGTTAGATATAGAATAGGAAAAACTTATGTGAATAGCAAAGAGCAGAAAAGAGATAACTATAGACATAATAATTTGATGCGAAATACCCTGTAAATGTGATTAACTAACTATATCCATATCTAGAAGGTATAATCTGCCTTATAAATCACTGCATATCTAGATATAGTTACAGCTAGATAGTACTAGTCACATTTACAGGGTATGCCCTGGTCGATCAGTGCTCAGCAGCCAATTGCTGAATTATTTTACAGCTATTATTGTTGTTATTGTAGCTGAGCATTGTTTGTTGCCCGGAGTGGTTTTTATGACCACATTGACAGTCAATAGAAGAGCTTGACACAGCGCATGGTTCTCTGACCGCTCAAACAGCCAGACACTGGGCAAACGCCCCGCTCTGGCCCCGAGGCCAATTGGTGGCCGCGTGTTGTGCCCCAGCTTATTGATTTGTAGTCAAATTGTTGCCACCGCCAATGCCAGTGGGACCACATCATGCGCATTAAAAGTGGCGCCAATGTTACAGCATCTGCAGAAAGCTCCGCTCTAAGTAGGTCGCTTTTCGTTGATTTCATAACCGGCGCCCGTTGCTCATACGCCGCGTAGGCCAAGTGCCAACCGAAAAACGTTTGAAACTTTTGTTTGCTCTTTATTATCATTATTTGTTGTTGGTTTTGTTTTCTTTGGCGTTTTTTTTTTTTTTTGGTTTGTTTGTCTGGCGCGTCGCCAGCACATCTCCTTGTGCCTTGCGCCGAACACAGAGGCCAAGGTTTTTCGGCGGCATCAAGACGCGACTTTATGGCGGCAGGCGTCAGGCGACAGGCCGCCAATAGTTTCAGTTTAGTGCCGAGGCCAACATAGTTGATAGTATCTCTACTCTATATATATATACTATATAATACAATATAAGTTAAATTGCCCACTCAGCAGAAATATAAAAAGCGGCAGTTTGTTTTTTCAACATCGCGCCATTAAATCTTTGAGGAATGTGCGTCTGGACCTTGGGTCAATGCATGAACTCTTGTGTAGGGCATATATGCATAAAATGTTAAAGTTAAGTTAGCTATTGTGTAGATAAGTAAACCAAAGTCTTTTGGAATAAATGATTCTTTAAGATTAACTACTTAGAAACTGCCCAGAGAGCACTACAAATCCTTGAATAAAATTGGCTTTATTAAACAGTTCATGGAACGATAAGTTCTTTTGAAGTTTTTCAGCTGTTCATGAACTAGTGATCAGTGATCAGTGATCACTACGTTTCACAGAGTCATAAAAACAATTTACTTTGCTAAATGGCTTATGGAACTATTAGTTCTTTGAAGTTTTTAAGCTGCTTATGAACTAGTGATCAGTAATCAGTGATCAATACAGTTCACCGAGTCATTAAAACAATTTTTTTTTGGTAAACAGTTCATGGAACTATTAGTTCTTTTGAAGTTTTTCAGTTCACTAAAAACAATAAACACAAAAACAATTTTTTTTGGTAAACAGTTCATGGAACTATTAGTTCTTTTGACGTTATTAAGCTGCTTATGAAATAGTGATCAGTGATCAGTGATCAATACAGTTCACTGAGTCATAAGAACAATTTGTATTGGCAAACAGTTCATGGAACTATTAGTTCCTTTGAAGTTTTTCAGCTGTTCATGAACTAGTGATCAGTGATCAGTGATCCATACATTTCACTCATGGAACTATTAGTTCTTTGATGTTTTTAAGCTGCTTATGAACTAGTGATCAGTAATCAGTGATCAATACAGTTCACCGAGTCATTAAAACAATTTTTTTAGGTAAACAGTTCATGGAACTACTATTTCTTTTGAAGTTTTTCAGTTCACTAAATATGCTAAAGTTCACTAAATATGCTAAATGCTAAAGATAGATCTATATTTGCATATCAGAGCCTCCAGTTCTACGATTTGAATGAACAAACAAAAATAGTTTTGTCAACTGTTTTTTAGATCAAGAGAATATAAGCTTTATATCGCCGTCAATCCACAATTATTCTTTTAGTTAGTTTAGAAGATCAGTTTGCTAGAGTCCAGGCACTATGATCTCTACCCAACATTAAGAATTTTAATTTACTGAGTTCCTTATATCCTTGGTGATTATATCGCACCCGTTAAAACTGAGAGTTCAATGCCTTGGTAATATAGGGTTTTCCTTCCAATACAAACATTATTCAGCTAGCAATTATTGTTAATTTGCCATCGAGCGCTGCTTCTCATTGGATCCAAGCATATTGATTACACTTGACTGATAAGATGTTAGAGCTTGTCGTTGCCTTCGAAATTATATGATTTGGTATTACTATTTAGCTGTTACTACTAGCGGAAGTATATGCCAGTCGATTGAGTACTTAAGCTGGCAAACATCTTCCAGCACTGCCGCTTTTATTTACACAGACTTCATTTCTTGAATACTATAGCCACATAAATTAGAGCAACGGAAATTGTATCCATATAAATTACAACTATAATTGGCTATATTAAATAAAACGAATATCGAATGCTCTTTCGATGCATATCAAGTTACTCTTAGCGTACTTAGTTATAGATACTTAGATTGCTTTGTACTTAATACTTGTAGTAAATTGTGCTCAAGCCTAAGAATGTGTGCCTGATTCACGATTAATTCAATATTAAAGCTTGAACTGAATCTAGACATATTCTTAACATTCCTTAGCTAATTTATAATACCCCGCGTTAGGGCATGACGAGAACAGCACAAGAGTCGAGCCGAGCCGAGCCTAGCCTAGTCGAGCCAGGCGCGACCCAATCAGAGCTATAATTTATTATTTGGTCAGCGAGTATTCCCCACATACCAATTAACAGTTAAAAGCATTTGATTTAGCTAGCTCCAAACGATTTCATTAGATGTTCCCCATTCGCCGCATCGAAGTCTAATTAAAGTGTTGGCTTATATGCACTATTCGACCCGGAGACTGCCCGCCGCCCCGACAACCAATTCGACAGCTTATCGCGGCTACTTTATCGCTTTCCAATAAACATCAACAAAGCACACGACGGCACTTTAATTGTCATTAGGCGTACTTTACTGTACTTATAAGCAACTCGAACAGTTTCATGTTGATGATGTCGTTGTCGATAGCCTTAATTTTAGGTGTCGACACGGCTCAAGGACATTATGAGAAGGCATGCTACGTGGCCACACTCAATCTTATTGCTCTGTGTGTGTGTGTGTGTGTATGTGAGTGTGAATGTATACTGCTTGTAAGTTCTTGTAAGCCAAGTACTTAAGCTGAAGTCGTGAGCAGAAGGAGCGACAGCAGTGAGAGTTGAGGCGAAGAAGCGCATAGCACTCGTACTTGAGCTACAGTTCAAATATGTCAAGTACGTCCTGGCTGGAGGTCTGCTGTCTGAGTTGGAGTCTAGGTCTGACTCTGAGTCTGAGTAATGATGGATTGTTAACCACTAAAAGCAGCGCCTTGGCTGGGTTAGCAGAAAAAAAACAGCTGTGACTGCAAAACTGTGAAGCATTTTAAAGATTCCACAAAAGTCAAAAATATTAAGCTAAGCTGAATAAATAATAATAAAAATATAAAATCTAACATTATTTGAACTTAAAAATTACCTCTCTATATAAATCGCCTCGCTTCACGATTCTCCTAGCTTAAAGTCATAGCAACACAGCCTAAATTTCGGTTTTTATTTCTAAATTACTTTGTAAAACACCCTTGTTTACCAACAATTTTAGCCAAATATTTGGCTTAAATTCAAGAAAACATTTTAAATTTATTCCGCTTTTCGCACTCACCTTGGATCCAGCGAGGGCACATCCGTTCCACCGCTGGCACCTGCTCGCGCATTGTTGTGATTCTTGCTCGAGCTGCCACTCATGAGTCGCATAGTGCGTGGCTCCTCGGGCGTCTCGTGATGCAGTCGACTTTGTGTGTGATGCGCATAGCGCATTGGCTGATCTGCATAGGATAGGCCTTCGCCATCGTCAGTGTCTTGGCCTGATTCCATATCATCCATATCTTCAACTTCTTCATCCTCATCGTCGTCGTCCTCATCAAGATCCGAGCTATCCATGTGCCGTTCGGCGCGCTGTAAAGACCGATTAACGTTAGCTCTGGCGTATAAGCCACACAAGTGTCGGCAAATGCCACTGGCTTACCTCATTCAGGGAGCGACTGCTGCCGACAATAATGGTGCCACCACCCTTATTCGGGCCACCATCGCAATGGATGCCAGTCGCACACTGCTGCATGCTGCCGGGCTTCGTTAGCGGATCACATTTGGCACTCAGACTTCCATCTGTCGATTTGCACTCAACGCCGCGCATCTGAATGCCCTGTCCACATGAAACGGAGCACTGGAAGAGGGAGCGTTGATAGGGATCCATAAGCATTATAAATTATTGCAATATGTTTTACTGAGGGCGCAATAAAAATTCATTTGTTTGCGCAAAAGATGACGTTGGCCCAGCGCGCGTTGACGAAGTGCTGTCGTGAAAAGTGCGAGAAGTGAAAGTGAAAGTGGACGACGGTTGCTACAAACAACAAAAAGCAAAAGCTAAATGGAAACTGTTTGGCGGAGTTGAAGGGGGGCAGCGGTAGGAACATGGGCGGACATCCTTCATACGCCCTAGCCCATCAACGGTGCGGCACGTGCACGCGTCCACGCATACAAATGCAAATTTTTCATATTGTTTGCGTTTTGTCAGTTGGCGCTGCCACGCGGCGTACGCGTAACGTCCTTTTCGAGTGGCTTACCCCATTGTTTATCTGCGCCCCATGCCCATACCCATTCATTGCTTTTATGCATTTCATGCGTACTCCACTCACGCCTCGGCCCGCCACGCCATTTGCCTCCCGCAACTTTTAGCCACTTTTCAGCTCATTTTAATGGCGCTTAATTTTTGCGCCACACATACATGTGGCACATATATAGGCATATGCATATATGTGCATGTGTTTGGGCATACTTATTTTATTAATGTGCAAAAAACATTAAATGTGTTTTTTTATTGACTCTCGAGGTTGCCTGAGCTGAGTTCTTATACTCTAGAAAAAGATATTGTAACTTGGCTATCAAATTTGACTCTATATTTATGCTATCAAATGAATTGAATAGCTAATAAAAATAATGATTTTAAATTTAAATAAATATTTTGTAATTTTCGATTGTTTTTATATAAAAAAAATTTAGTTTTATAAAGAAAAATTTTGATTTTATTTTAATAATTTCTAAGCAAACATTTTTATATTTTTAACCACTTCAAATCAAAATTTTACAAAATATACACTTACACATTTCACTCGTCTAATTCTTAGTTAGTTCATTGGGTATTCGGTTATTGTAGTTCGCCCCACACACATTTAATTTCATCTACAGAATACTCTCAGCCTTTGCCATTAACATGCAAGCCGTTAAAATGTTTTGTGTTTTTTTTTTTGCCAAAGTTAAATTTTTTTCCCTCTTGTTTTTTAGTTCATAAAGTTCTTAATAGGCTGAAGTTGGAGCTCATTATTTTCAAACATTGTAATCCACTTTGTATTAAAAGCTATAAAAGTGACTTTGTTGTGCGGCAAATGCAAAGGGAGGATGTGCCGGCAGAAGCACACATAAAATCAAGCAGGCAAACAGCACTATTCCATATGCCCTTAACCTCGCACAATGCGAGTGGCAACATTCTCAGTGTAAGCAAAATAAATACTCAGCCAAGCTCAACTCAAGACAATTCAATTAAGCAACACATAAACTTGACACCCCTGGCAAGACGCCCAGGAGCGAACGCGAACGCCAACGCCGACCCCCAACATATAGAAATCGAGTCGCACATTAATAAACTTGCACTTTAAATGAACAGCAGCGAACTCGATAAGGCCGGCAAGGGTTGGGGCACAGTGGGGCGATGGGCGATGAGGTGAGTGTTACTTGCGGCCAGACAAACTTAAGCAGCAACAGCAACGAACCTCCAAGTTGATTAAGTTGTATGGCTATAACCGGGAAGAGGCTTCAGTCTCAAGTCTAGCGGCTTATTACGAGCCAGCAAGCAAAGTAAATTGCAAAAAATAGCACGAGTAAAAAAAGTAGAAACTAACACGCCGAAACTCTGATGCTCTATAGACAAAGTAATTTTGATGGAGACAGAATTTTTATAAAATGATTAATAATATTAATATAATTAATATATTACGAATGAAAGCTATTGAAATGTTGCAAGCTGCTTAAGCTACAGAATATTTATAAATTTATGAAAGAATGAAAAAAAAGTTAAAATACAAAGAAATTAAAATAAGAACATAAAATAATAACTGCCAAATATATTTATGTAAAATTTCTTAAACTACAGAATTTTAATAAAATTATGAAAGAATGGAAAAAATTAAAATAAAAAGAAATTAAAATAAGAAAATAAAATAATATCTGCAAAATATATTTATGTAAAGTTTGTTAAACTACAGAATTTTAATAAAATTATGAAAGAATGAAAAAAAAAATAAATAAAAAGAAATTAAAATAAGAAAATAAAATAATAACTGCTAAATATATTTATGTAAAATTTCTTAAACTACAAATTTTTTATAAAATTATAAAAAAATGAATAGATAATTTAAATAAACTGCAAAGAGTCTGCTTAGATTGGGCCTGATCAGGCTGTTCTCTGCAGAAACTTTAAGAATATTTTTGTAAAATTTGAGAGCTATGAAAGTTCCTTAAACTAAAATCTTAGTCAAATCGTGAACTCTTTTATAATTTCCCACTCTCTCTTTACATGTTTCCTTCTATTCAAAGTCTTCTGTTTGTCAATCGACTCTCGGCTAGTGTATGCCTAACAAGTAGCCGTCTACACATTTAGCTAAGTATACACTACGGCCAGACGTGGCCTCTCATCAACGTCTACGTCTTCCACTTTCCCTGTCTTGCTTTTTAAGCTATGTCTGCGTCTTGGTCTTCGTCATGTCTGCGTTGCTGGCAAAAAGTGCATGATTATTACACGAGTTGTTGCTGCTGTTCTTAATGTTGTAGTAGTTGTTGTTGTTGTTGTAGTACTTACACCAGTCCAGTCCTCCACCTCCCAGTGTGGGCACTCCTCGATAATGCAGGTCTCCTGTGTTGGCGGCTTTGGAGTGCGGCACATAATATCAGCAACCTGTTACCAAAAGGTCCAAGCATGAAACCCATCCAGAAAAGTGAAGAGCAGACAAAAAAAAAACAAAAAAAAAAGAAAGAAAAATATATATAGAGAGTGTGAGAATACATGGTAATATTATGTCTGTGTGTGTTGCTAGTTGGTATGCAAAATTAGCAGCGTTTAAAAGTGGGCGGCACTCTGGTAATAGCCACTTTCGTTCAACTATTTTGGCCACTAGCATTGCACTTACCCTCGTTTTGATGCCGTTGGTCTCCTCGGCACAGACAACCATCCGTTCACGGTAGCCGTGCCCACAGAGGCGACTGCAAGTGCTCCAATCGTCGGTTATCCAACTGCGGAAGAGGCGGACAAGTGGTTAGAGTATACCCAACTATAACATAGTGGCCACTTGCGCGGGCGTTTTGCTGAATTAGTTCAGCTAAATTGTTTCAAAAACAAGCTGACCGCCTCTGCGGTCGGAACTCAAAAAAAAATAGCAACAAAAAAGTTGACGTTAAAAAGGACGAGTCCACGCCCCTATTGAAATGGTGTTGGACACTAAAGAGCATGGCATTTTATGCAGACAGATTATATAGTTGAATGAATCACTTTGTGCATGTGTTGGGGCCAGAAAGCGAGGCTCAAATCAGGATTGAGCTGTCAGCAAACGAAGACAGTCTGGCTATGCAAGGGGTGCATATACGAAGGGCTAAGATTGCTAAGGACTTTGGACTTATCAAGGTTTATTATGCAATAAAACTCAAATAGTTTTTGCTTAGAAGATGAAACTAGACTTTTAACTATTTAAACTAAGAAAGTAGAAGAATTGATTAGAGCTTCTAAATATCAAGCAATTCTCTTTAGAACCATACGTTAACTCATTAAACCCAAAAAGGACTCAAAAGTCCTTAGCTCTCCTGCAGTTACAAACGCTTCACTTACAAGAGTAAACCTGCCTTTCAGCTATAACATCTCTACTCCATCGTAATCTCAATTTATAGACTTTACTTTCGCGCAATTACAACAAAAACTCGTGCGTCTAGACTTTATTGTCAATTCCCGCTCAAATATCCTTTCTGCCGATACAACTCAATTGCCATACGAAACTAACAACTATCATAAGTCTTTGGCAAGCACAATGATACTCCAGCCAGGCGTTTTACCCCAACCAGCTATTAGCAAAGTCCCCAATGTTGCAGTTAGCGTTGCCAAAAACTGAAAACCTCAAGACAGCCAAAATCACAGGCAATAATTGATGTCCCAAACCGACGGCGGCCCAAAGCCGCGAACAGCAATAAACAGACCAAACGCCAGAGAGCAACAGCGAAGAGCAAAAAAGGGACAGGGAGCGACTAGTAGCGACTAAAAGTTACCCTAGATATTTACTGTAAATTGGGTGTAAAGTAAAGGCAGAACATAAGTTCATATAAAATGTACTTTTAAAGGCTTATAGAACTTGTATATCAAATTTAATTGCTGGAGCTTTTATATTAAACAAGTTAACATAGTTAGATAGATGGACTATAATATATATAACTCTCCTTTAAACAAAACTATATACTATACACAATAATACAAAAGGCCCTTAGTTAACTGGGTTCTTTAGAAAACATTTCAGAGCTCTTGGGAACTTCAGGTTGAGCACATCTGTGGCTTGCAGGGTATACAAAAAGGGAAAAGGAAAAACAACAATAGACAACCGCACAGAACGGAGATTAGAATTTGAGGCGCTGCGCGCGAGATACTCGGAAAATTGGCGTAAACTTTCAGTTCGGTTTTTGGAAAATGTCACAGAGCGATAAATAAAGTGTGGGCGTTGGGGGTGTTTGTTATGTATATATATTTATCTATATATGTATGTATGTGTATATAGTCATATACACGGGCAGACGGAGAAGACACCAAACACGGACAAGTCCACAGCAGGCAGACAGCGTCAGAGTCGTCGCAGTGCTGGCCGATAATAGAGACCGAGTAGGCAATCAAAACGTGCGCACGATAACCAAACGCCATTTAAATTGATAGCTCGGCAGGTGGACTAAGGCAGGAAGGGGTGGGAAGGGACAACGGCGTGTGGGCAGGTGGACTGTCTGGGGCGCCTGGGGGGCAACTGTCAGAGCTGTACTTACCGCGGCGGACAGCTGTGTGTATTACATGGCACCACCGAATTCTCCGGGCGATTAGCAGCATTGCAGAGCATCGTATCGACATCAGCGCCAGTTAGGCGATTCTTGCACGCAGGACGAGACATTTTGTAACCTACGGCACAAGCGAAACAGAAATAGAGCAAACACAAAAAATATATATAAGTAAAGAAATGCAGAATGACGTTAGTATTAGGGGTAAAGGCTAAAAATTGGAAATGGCAGACGACGTGCATTTGCTGCATTTTAAAATCAATAATAGCCCGAAATGGCTTTCAGTGGGTTGGGTTGGGTTGGGCTGGGTTTTCGGCTGGTCTGGGGTTTTCTGCGCTGCAACTTTAATGTCACTTAAGACAGTCACGGACACGCAGCGAATAGACCAAACAACAGAGCTTAACCCGCACCATGTCTTAGAACTGAGGCAATTCAGATTTAACTATCCTTATATATTAATCAGTGATATTTTAAAATTATATTAAAATTAATAAGTGTTAGTTTTATAAATATAAATGTAAAATAAATTTAAATGTTATTATAATTATTTTATATTTAATATATATAATTATTATTATTTCCTTAAGTCAAAATTATGAAAAAAATTATTATGGACTTTTTTAACCTCTTAGTTAAGCTGAGATTAAAACCTATTATTTTGAGACTCTAGTCAAGTACTCAAGTACTCAGCTTTTGGCTAAAATTCTATTATATTATATATAAAACAAAAATATGAGTTATTAAACCATTTTTCTTTGAACTGAATTATTGATAATTGCTAATAATTCATAAACATAATTTTGAAGCACTTTTATACAAAAATTCTTCTTAAAAACTTTTCAATATTCTCCCAATTTCCACACTGGAAAATTCTCTTTCTACATGCACTGAACACAGCCACGCAATGGGTTAACGTTAACAAACAGATGTGAGTTTTCAGCTAAGCCAAATGGCTGCAGCAAATGGGCTGGGCGTTTTCAAATTCTATTTTCTTCTGCTTGTTGTTGGGCACAAAAAAAAGAACGAGCGGAAATTGGCAGAGCAAACACAGACCCAGCCAAAGAAGCTGCAGCAGAGAGATACACAGAGAGGGAGAGATAGGGTAGGAGAGACAAGTGGCTAGAGCTTTTTTGGTTGCCGATGCTTCAGCAAAAATAGTCGCACAATGCATAATGCCATAACGATCTGTCAGTTTGAAAAATAGTTGGAAGCTGCTCTCGAATTTGATAGTAAATAGTGCTGCCTCCCCAAAGAGCACAGATGGGACGCCGATTTTCAGCTATTGAATTTCGTTTATAAGCTTCATTGTGTGCGTTCAGGCAACGTCATCGTCATCCTTATCCCTAGCCTTACACTGAGACTATGGCTTCCCCTCCGCCCTCTAACATCGTCATAGACGTCAGCTGGCGCCGCCGCTACTGCTGCTGCTGCGTATTCATGACACAATTGGCTTAAGGCAATTGGTAATATCCTCTCTTGGCATTTATGTCAATAGTTGTAACGCAAAAAGTCGACTTCATGTTCACGGCAATGATAAAGAGCGATAGAAAGACTGCAGGGGGCGAGGCAGAAGTCAGACTGTGTGTGTGTGGCATGTGTTGCATAGCTTTTGGCTCAGCATGTTGCTTGGGGCATAGCCAGCATGGCTAGCATGGCTGGTATGGCATGCAGCATCATGGGGTCAGATGAGTGGATTTATAAAGCTCACTGCACCCAGCATGTTGTCCATATTAAGTTACGAGCAACAAAAGGGGCTCCTTCCTGTCATTAATATTGATCATAATTTATAGAGCAGCGGAAATGTTAATAGTACTGCAGATTCCTCTCTTTCAAGTGACTGCAGCATGAGACAACTGATATTTTTATGAGCTTACTACAATCTTCAATGTGATTCATTTAATGACTATTGAGCTGCTCCATAGAACTATAATTTAGTTAGTTTTAGTTTATGCTTCAAAGAAAATTTTCTTTGCGGGTCTTGAGAAAAAATGATTTCCTATGATTCTAATTCCGACTAATTTCAATTGATTCAATGTTAATCTCTGTAAATTAAATTGGTAATTAGAATTTCTCGAATATGCCAAAGAATATACATTTTAGTAAGTTTGTCTAGCATATGAGCAATTTATTATGAAATTATCGTTTCTATATATTTAATACAATATTATAATATATATGTATGTAACGCTATAACATGATACTGTGAATTAAGGAGAGAGATTCTGTTAACTAAGTTTCCCAATTCGTGATTAGCTTCAACTTTTGCAGTAGTATTAGTGAGAGAGAGCTTTTGTACAAATATTATCTGTGTGAGTTTGCGCTTTTTTGCTGAAAGCTTCTCATTTAATGAGTGTATCCTCTAATTATCACTCGGTGAGAGAGAGAGAGAGAGAGAGAGACGTAAGGCCAGATGTCGCTCTAATTGTCACTCATTGAGCGAGGGAGAGACAAATTTAGTTTGCTGTTGAGTGTTGCTGAGCGAGAACGAGATGGCTATTTAAGCGAGGGAGTTAACGAAGAGAAAACGACTGGAAGTTGGTGCTCTGTGAAAGATAGCATAAAGAGGACTCGCTTTCGGGTGCAAAAATTATTAATAAAGTTGAACAAATTGACAAAACCTTAACATATAATTAATTATTAAAACATATATCAAATTTTGCTTTGCCAAAGAAATTGGATGAGCAATGATACGACTATTTTTACAGGCTCAAGCCACTGTTCTGTTGATCTAACAAAGGTAGTTTAGTCCCTGGTAGATCATAATAACAAGAAAATATTTCAGCTTGGAGCGACTAAGAAGGCATGCAAATATTTCATCTTAAACCTGATATTCATATATGATATGCAGCTATAATAAGTGAACTCGAATAGATAGACTAACTGTAAAGAAAGTCATCGAAAGCTGCTGCCTAGACTACTTGGATAATGGATTGATTCACTTAAGCTTGTTTAAATGATGAGCACACAAACAGAATGTCAATACTTTAAAAAATATTCTCAAACTCTGTTAAAGTGCTTACAATTAAAAATATATTACAGAATATTCACTCGTGTACGATCTGGCTTACTTTAATAAAATATTTTACTTGGCTCTTAGTTTAAAACATTTTCCAATTGCTGCCCAGCTGAGGCGAGTTAAAATCTTGTTCACAGCTTTAATCCGCTTACACTAAATGCCTTTGGTAGCCCAAATACTTGAACCTCAATTACAACAAGTGCACAGGAATTTCAGGCGAGCGATTTCAGCTGACCTCCACTAGTCACCTGTTTAACCTACATATATATATATATATATAAAGCTGGACGCATGTATGAGATCACGGGGTGCCCTTAATTTGGTGTGCGAGAGAAAAAGAATATGAAATAAGTTGACTATCAATTTGGAGCAAGCTAAGGGGCGGTGCAGTGAGCACAAAATATGTATAATTCGGCATAATTGATTACCTGCAATGTAGACAATTATGTTTGCCGGTGACGTCGATAAGTGAGTAAAACAAATGACAAGTCGCAGCCGAAACTACATGCTACGACAGACGGACAGACGATTGTAGTTTTTATTCGTATAGTTCTCGTATGTTGGGCTTGGCGGTGCGTTTATTTGGGTGCCCCCTGTGGATAGACGCCGGTGCCGGCCAACGGCAAGCAGCGACTGACTGCACTTGACATTTAACTGACATGTGAGGCGGACAGACGCTGAAATGTAATTAAGGCAGCGAGCCCTCCGCAGTCAGTGGCACGTGGGCGGGAGGGGCAACGCCTACTTGTAAGGTAGCTAAACGATATTGCAATTAAAATTGAAAAACAAATTGATTTTGCCATTTGCAAGAGAAGGCCAGGATAATGACTAAGTAAACTGGCGTCGCCCGGCGCTTGGTGCGTACTCCCATTGTCGGAAATTAACAAGTTCCAGCTTGTTGTTCTTGTTGGTTGCGAGCCCCATGCACCTCTAGGCCCCCCTCAATGGAAAAAAAACACACTGACATTTATCAAGCGGCAAACCGATTATTTTCGTTCGGCATTTTTGACGGCCTAATGGCCGAAAATGCTAGCGCATAGTTGATTAAAAATTCATGAGGCCACACCAAAAAAAAAAAGAGGAGAAATAGTAAATATCAAAAATGGTGGCTCAAAGTTTGTTCTCTAACCCAGAAAATTGACAGAAAATATTTGTTTTGGTTTAACGCCATTATCATCAGCTTTTGCGTGTGTTCCACAAAATTTGTGTGTGCCTTTGAAATTTGGCTTCAATCGATTTCTCTTTCTAGATTAATTACTATTCATGTTTCGCTGAGGTGACAATTTGTTTATATTTTTCTTTGCTTTTTCAAATATACTGTTTTATGGCATATGGCAAAAGGTAAATAAGGCTTAAAGAGTAGATGCAATTTTTGAGATTTTTAATAATTTTTAAAAAATTTTTGATATTAAGAAAATACATTTTTTTTTAAATTAAAATATTATAAAATAAAGCAATAATGTTTCTTGATGTTAAACAAAAATATAGAAAATTTCTCAAAAAAAATTTCAAATGATTTTTACTCTCAAACTTGTTGAGAGTAAACATCATTTGAAAATATATTGAAAAATGTTCTATATTTTTATTTAGCTTCAACTCTCAAACTAAATGAGAGTGTATTTTTAGAGAAATGTACTATATTTTTGTTTAGCTGCAACTAATATTTGTCAATATTGCTTTAATTTATAATATTTAAATTCAAATACTAAAACATATTTTATTAATATCATTACTTTTTAAAAAAATTAAAAAAAATTTCAAATATTTAATTATTGCTTTCTTTTATATTTGAATTTTAATAAAATTTAACTTTATTCAACAATCACGATAGGCCTTAAAATAAATTAAATAAAACCTAAGAAAAATTTACAGCATATCCTAAAGTCTAACAATCACTAGCACCAACTATGCCTTTCATTTAATTACTAACTGCCATTAAACCAGGCTGGTTCCAGCAAATGTATGCTTAAAATTATTTGTTAATTTTGAAATGAAGCATATATTAAAGACGCCAAAGCCAATTCTGATTTTCCACATCGATGAAGATATTTAATTTAATTAATGCAAATACATTCAA
This sequence comes from Drosophila eohydei, assembly GCA_035045825.1. NCBI lineage: Eukaryota > Metazoa > Arthropoda > Insecta > Diptera > Drosophilidae > Drosophila > Drosophila eohydei. Next base: position 1,786,567 of record JAWNOT010000077.1, on the reverse strand, counting down.
AATTGCTTAGTAACAATACGTAATAATATCAATTAGTTATAAATTTAATTCAAATTGAAACATCATGTTGACTTTCCTCCTGGCGTATAATACAATTAAGATATATACTAATTAAATGCTTGTTACCATAACAATCGTTGCTCTTGTCGTACTACTTCAACCCACTGAACTCTCAGCTGAGACAGGTAACTGCCGTTCAGTAAGAGGACACCAAACTTATATTATCTCATGTCTCTCATCATGTTACATGCACGCACACTTGTGAACTTTTGTGAATTGAATCGGAAAACTTCTGGCTTTAGCTTTGAGCTACTGCTGCTGCTGCCACTGCCACTGCTGCTGCTGCTGCTGCATGCATGCAAAGCAATTTATGAACCCACACAGAAGGCAGCAAACAGAAGTTAACCTTAGGCTTTGGCTAACAACAAAGTTGGATCGCAGGCTAATCGACAAACTTTAGTTGCAAATATATTATTTCGACAGCACTATTAATCATATATACATATATATATATATATATATATATATATATATATATATATATATATATATATATATATATACATATATCTAAAGTAAGTATGATAGTAGAGCAAAAATATAATGCCAGCAAATAAGAAAAGAAAAATTAAATAAAAAGAGAGCGCAAACTTTAAGCATTTAGCCAGCAAATTTGCCTCAACAAGAGGCACGAAGGCAGCGCAACTGCCACTCGATTACCATGCAAACATTCAATCGAAACAAATTCCAATTCAATGAAAATAAATGAGCACGACAAATAGCTGCTTGCAACACACACTCACACACAAGCTGAAGGGGGAAATTGGAGGCACGTAAAAAATTTGACAGCATTTTTCGCGTAAGGGAAAAGATTACAAACGGCAGCGAGGCACGCCAATGCCTGCGGCAGTGTTCTTGACATATTCCACTTGTTTATTTACACTAGAGACTAGCCGACTGGCGGCAGATCCCAAGCCAGGCACACAACTACATAAGTACATGCATAAGGACCTAGAGACATAAGGACTAGGGACTAAGGACTAAGGACTTACCGCCGCCGCAGGTGACGGAGCATTGCGACATCGCCGACATCTCCCAATAATAGAGCGGTTGCGAACAGGAGTTGCCATCGCCTCCGCATACGCCGCAGCCGTCAATTTTCTTCGTCGAGCCTATTTTCAAATCGCAGCCAACGCGCTGAAAAGAGAAGCACAAAACCAAATAAATATATGTATATAAAATATATATATATATATATATATATATATATATATATGTATTAAGGCGAACAGTTTGATAAAAGAGCAGTCGAAAATAAGGCGACATAGTTAGCTTAGTGTGCAGACGCCTCAATGCCCTTACATATTGCAATTAGTATAGCTTTTTATCTCTCACATAAGTCACTTAAGTTATGCCTCCCTTTTATTAAGATAAATTAGCTTAACGAATCTCTGTCGACTGAGCCGAAGCTCTTAGCATATTGGCTTTTAGCTTATTTATAAGCTATACATACATTAATAAGCATATCAAATAGCAAATAGTTGAGTTTATCAAAGTAACTCTGCAGATATGTCTATACGTTACACAAATATTATCAAAATCCAAATACCTCAAGCTAGTGTATGCAAACCGTAGAAGAAAAAAAAACATAAAAAAATGCTACGTAAATAAGTGTAAATCAACTGTTAGCGGTATCATATCGTAACCTATTGGCAAACAAGCATACAAGAAAATACACACACACACACACACTCGCACAGACAAACCCTCACAGTAATAAATAAAATATGGAAATCAATGAGAATTCGTTGCATAAGCCCAGGCGCAGGCAAACAGAGCTACACACACAACTCACTTGTATCTGCTTATGATGTATTTGCCAAGATATATGTATGTGTGTGTGCGTGCGTGTATACTGCTACAATGTATTAGTGATTGATATGCAGCTGGTGCCTCATGGCACTTGCTACACAGTTGTCTTCGTGCCAGATTTCGCTCACTGCCAAAGGAATATTATTTAAGGAATGGCTTGGATTAGTTGAAGTCGCTTGACAAGTGGAAGCCATTGACGAGCTTAGTTAGCGTGTGCTAATTTGTATAACTAAAGTAATGCATGAAGACACAACTATATGTGCTTTAAATTAAATCAAATTTTCCAGCTATTTTCACAGCGTTTCAAACTAAATAAATATATAAAACTGTTAAATAAATAAACAAATGACGCATGTGAGTGATATTAATGCAATTGATTTTCATTTTCAATATTTTCAGCTTTTATTAAATACATAAAAATAATATTACCTTAAGTTAAAATTTCGTTTTTCTTTGTGAAGTCAAAAATTGAATTTGCTTGGTGCATAGAAGCCTTAAACAAACAACTTGAGCTGCTTATACCACACATTGTTTAAATATTGTTGTCATATATTAAGATACTCAAAACTGTGTGCATAAAAGTTATTCGCTAAATTCACTTGTTCTTATTTTTGATAGAAATTCATGAATAATATTTAGTTACAGCAAGTTCCGTATGGAATCAAATTTCTATATTAAAATCTGGGAAACTAAAAATTAATATTTATACATAAATAAATTAATTGCTGATGAAATATATACTCCATATGGTATCTGGCAATTGCCACATCTACTTGAGCCAGTTTTTAATAAGGTTTTATTTTTTAGAAATTCCTGAATAATGTTCAGTTACATTACATAAATATTTCCATGTATTTTGAGAAATCAAATTCAAAATATAATTTATATAAAATTATTATGCTTATATATATACTGAGAATACAATACTTCAACTACTACATATAGTTTAAAGAATTAATAATACAATTATTTCTAATTAATATGCATTCATAAAATCTAATAGTAATCAATTTGATATATTTGCTAAATTTTCGGTAGCTTTTCTCAAGTTTAACTGGAAATCCAGCAAAAAATTCAGCTCACAATATATTAAAGCATTCTTTAATATATACTCAGCATGATTATTATATATATATATATATATATATATATATATATATATATATATATATATATATATATATATATATATATATATATATATATATATATTATATATTTATTTATATATATATTATATATATATTTTATATATTAACCCAAATATCTCAGAATTTATTTTGACAGTGTCGTTTAGTATTTTAGCATTTCGAGGAATTGCCCGGCAGCCAAATGACAGATGGCCATTTGAAAATTAATCCAGTGTTCTCTTAACGGTAAATGTGTTAGATTCTAACCCATGTCAAGAGCTCTCTTAGCTACCAGAAAGAAATGTATTGTGGTTATGGCTGTATGTGAGTGCCTGTATATATGAATATGTATGTGTGTGTTTGTGTGTGTGTGTGAATCTGTTTTTTGATTTTAGGTCTCAACCACAAGCCCAACAGAGCTGGTGAGAAATAAGCCCGCGGGCCGCATTAAAACCCACAAAACTGGCAACTTGCTATTTGATTTATTTGCAACGGATACAGAGATATATATATATATAAATATATATATAGAGCTATACATATATGTATGTGCTCATACGTGTTTCTGGCAGCTGCTGCTGCTGCAACATCTACTTGGCCGCCCAACTCGTGGCAGACAAATAAAACACAATGTAAACCACATGACATATTGGCGTTTATTACAACAAATTGGGGTGACGATTTGGCGGCATTACAAAGGCAGCAAGAGCTCCAAACTAGGCGAAAAGTCGGATAAGGCGCGACACCAACACCCACACGCACACACAGATTCACACACTCACACACTCACACTGCACTCGAAACAAATTGAACTGAAACTCAAACAAACCACGGGTAGCTAGAGAAAGCGCCAGAGAAACACAGGGCGAGCCGAAGAGAGGGCAACAGGGGCAGAGCTAAGGCAACAGGGGCGGAGGGTAGCTAAGAGGGCCTAGCAGCTGTGCCCACGTTTTCTTGTTGTTGTTGTTGTTTTTTGTTAGTGTTGTTTTTTGCTGCTGTCGCCAACTTCGTTTGACATTATTGTAGTTGTAAGCCTGCCAAACTGCGGACGTACATTTTACACACGAGGGTTGCCTCAACTGTTGAGCATTTAACATGAATTAGAACAAATGCAATGAAGAAATCTAAGCTGTAAACAGGTATTTGCATATATATATCTGACAAATAGAAAGATTTGCTGGCTGTTCATAGCAACAGTTTTAAGCATAATTAATAGAAGCTAGAAAATTGCATTGGCATTTCAGATAGCATATATATATATATATATATATATATCAATAATCAACCTACTTCACCACAAATCCACCAACTTATCTAACACCCCTCCCATGTCTCATGTCAGCATTGCATAGCATACTTTGTAGCGCGCGCGTTTCATTCCTGCGTCAACGACTGCGACTGAGTTTCGTGAAGTGGCAGTCAGGCAGGCAGGCAGGCAGCCCACCGGCAGCACGCTTTATTGGCATTTCAATAGTTGGCCTTTGACGCTGAAGTGGCAGCCCTTGCTGCCGCCTTCACTTATATATCAAACTCCGCCAGATCGACCAACCAACCGCCCTACATTATGATTTATTTATGTTCACGTTCATAATGATACAAAGGCTTTTGTTTTTGTCATGCACACGAGCCACGACCACGCCCCCATGCTCAGACACGCCTACCGGCCCACCTGCGCTGACAACATCGACGTAATTTATCATCTTTTAGTTTTGGAGCGCAGCTAACACACACAGCAAGGAAGGAAGGAAGCTAACAAGGCTCACACGCACACACCTCCATATCGTTGGCTAAACATTATGATTACATCGATAGTCCATCTATATACATATATGCAGCAGACTCACCTGGCATTTGCCCTGAATGCACATATCCAAACTCCCAGAGCGACAGCGCGTTCCATCCTGCACCCGCGCCGACAACTGAACAATGACACTTTGCTCATCGTAATGCTCCGATTCCTCGGCATTAGCTGCTCCCGATTCCGGTGAGATGTCCTCGGTAAGATGAGCCGGGTGTCCCCTGATTGGAATAGAAAAATCATTTCGTAAAAGGGTTATTGAAGTATGATCTATGGTTTTAGCCTTGTTAAGGCTAGATAGTTAGCTCGAAGAAGGGCTTTAGTTTGGATAAAAACAGTTTCAGTATTTAAAGCCAATTAGTACTGCTTCCTCTAGCTACTTTTAAATGGAATTTTCAGCTTAGCTTTCTTTGATGTTTGCAATTTTTTGTAATTCCCTTGGCCACTTTATTAGCTGTATTCAGCTTTTATCTTACGAGATCCTCGTGGCCAAAGCCAAAGCTTCATTTGCAACTAAATTGCACTATTTTGACGCTTAGCAAATGATTTATATAGCCCGCATATGTATCCCGTATGTAAATGGCGCTGCGAGGCGAAAAGAAATATGAAATCTAACCCAAATGGATTAACCACAAAACCGGGCACCGCAAAAGCCACAGCACAGCGACTGCCACTAATTTTAGCCACAAATACAAATGAAGCTATAAAAAAGAGTTGCAAATAAAAAAGTAAGCAGCAACATGCTTGACTTGCCACATACCCTGTATATTGAGAATATAAGAGAGGGAAACAATGAAAGCAAGCAAAGTTAATCTTAAAGAAAGTTCTTAGTAAGGAATTATTCAAAATATTACAAAAATTCTGATATCTAAACAGAAAACAAAAATTTATTTTTGTGTTTAGACTGATTTAAGTGAGCGCAAAATTGTGGCTCTTTTAATCTTCTAGACTTTAGCAAAACAAAAAAAATCTACTCTAATGTCAAGCTGCAGCTGAATATGGACAACAATATGAACAAGTGAACAGCTCTGGAGCTGAGCCATTTAGCCAGTTGGCCAATTGGCCATTTGGCCCGTAAGCGCATCGCTGTCGACTGTTATTTTGGTATGCAACAACACTCACCTGCATGTGAGGGCACATGGCTCGACATAATCGTAGTGAGGCGTCCATTTGTATAGAGTGCCATCGTAGGGGACATCGTTGTAAGCGGCACACTGGTTGGCACGGAAGTCCTGCTGCTCTGGGCATGGCTGCATGTTGCAGATGCGATAGCGAGCGCTTTCGCCGCGACAGCTGCCGGTTGTGCTGCAGCGACGCATTTGCTGCATGATGCCGCCATCGCAGGTGCGCGAACATGTTGACCATTCCGACCAACCTGACCACTGGCCAGAGCCGGAGCCAGAGCCAGAGCCGGAGCCAGAGCCCGAGCCACCAGCTGAACCGGCGCCCTTTGAACGTTTCTGTTGCTGCAATTGTAGGATAAGGATTTGCTAATTGAAATGACAAGTGTTTGCATATGTTGGTGTGTATGAGTGGGTGTGTGTGTGAGAGATAGAGTGTTTGGGTATTAGTGGAATTTGGCACTCACTTCCAGCTCATTTTCCAAATCGGATGCTGTGTTCCATGTGTCGTCAAAGGCTTGACTTGCATTCAATTTCTTTGCCCAAGCGGCTTGTGAAATTAACAGGCAGAAGCTCGTCTGAAACGGAAAAGCAGATGAAAAGGTCAAAGGTTATTTAATAATGAATGCTATTCAATGGAAATATATATAATTATATATCGATTTACTATAAAAAAAAACAAAGAATTTCGCTTGTTCTATAAGCTAAGCTAAGCTAAGCCTTTTTGAAATAAAACTTTAAGTTTATAAAGATTTCTTAAGATCTCCACTTCATACATATTCATAATTCTGCGCTCAAAAATTCTAAGCAAACTGATTTAGAAATTTAAAAAAAAATATTTTCACATAATACGTAGGAAAATTGTAAGGCTTTGTAAACAATATGATAAACACGTAGCATAAGCGTCCTATAAAAATAGAATTGGAAGGGGCGAATCTAATCCTAGAACAACAAATAATGCGTCTATCTCCACCTGACTCTATTGGCATCTCAAGTGGCTAAAATGACGTTTATATTTGTAAAAGATTTCGCGCTTTTTTAGCCTCGCACGCGGCTCTCACGTTAGTCACGTTAACAATTTGCATTTTGGCCGGGGACTTTGCTTTTTATATCGACAGCGCATTAACCTTTAGGACACGCGTCACGTATGCCCCACGGGCATTGAAAACAATCTCGACTGGCGTGTCAAGGGTTATGCCACACGAATGGAGGCGTTTAGAGGGGCGTGGACCAAGTCGTATGTCGTGTATCTGCTGCTGCCGCCGCTGCCACTGCTGCTGCTGCTACTTCTTTTCGTGCTGCTGCTTAATGGCGTGTCGTATGCCACGTGCCCCACGCCTTTTTTTCTGCCAACAACACGTAATCGGGTTTCAACTGGGTTAAGCGTTTTACTAAAATAGACTACCCCGTAAGAGCAGACAGTTAGCTAAGTATTTATGTGCTAAATCTCTCTCTTTAGGCTAAGTACGGCAGACTTAAGTGAACGACTTTGTTTTTTTTCTTCCGTTGTTCTGTGAGATTTATTTGCCTTCTTGGCTACCTCGAAAATTGAACTGAGATATTAAGATACAATTTAACAGCAGGCAATTTGTTGTCTACATAAATTTATTTTAATTGCAGATTTTTTTTGAATTGCTTGTTTTTTACTAAGTAATGCTCTGTAATTAGTTCTGTATGTTTTCAAATCTTTTTCTTGTCCAAAATATATCATTTTTTAATAATTTATTTCTTATTTTTGAATTTTTTTGTTTAATTTTTATTTACTTTGCTTTTATTTAATATTTTTATTAATTATTTAATTTTATTTATTTTTTATTGATTTATTTTTTAAATATTTTTTAATTGAATTTTTATTGAATTATAAAACGAGATGTATAAATTGATAAAAGACTTTATATCTAGTTTTTATTTATTTTTTATTTAATTTCTTACTTACTTTTTTTGATTCTGTTTTTATTTAATATTTTAATTATTTTTTATTTATTTTATTGTTTTCCTCTCTAATTGTATCATATATGAAATTTAAATATATATAAAATTCTCCTTAATTCATGTTATTTCTATTGTCAGATTATTTATTTATACTTTGATATGTTTTATTTATTAGCTATACATCTACAAACACATATATATTATATTAATGTTCTTCTAAATGGTTGTGAAATCTGTTTCCAGCAATTAACCGGCGAAAAGCCTTCATAATAACTGTAGTCAGCTAAAAGCTGACGTAACGGCTTGTTTAAGTCAAGGCCTAACACGCACACATTCACACACAACAAGAGCATCATCCGATGCTGTGATCCTCTTGTTCTGGAACAGCAAGCAATAAACAGCCGACATATGAAAAGCTAATCTTAAAGGCAAATCAATGGCAAATGGACCACAGCCAAGGCAAAAGCAAATGAACAGCCGCACACACACACACACAAACACACACGCACACATGTATAGAGTGTACATAAATAGTCTACTGCATGAAACATGATCTAACTATGGCTGGCCTCATGCACCGTTCCACAACGAGCCGTGGCTTAAGACAAAAACCATTTTATAGCAGTTTAGCTGAGAATATGTAAAAACCCTACACAGCGAGAGAGAGAGGGAGGGAGGGAGGGAGAGAGGCAGAGCAAGCGAGAGGGAGAGATAGAAATGTACGAACTGACAGCAAGATGAAATGTCTGATAAAGCAAGTGTAGTGCAATAAAGGCTGTAAAAGAAACACACACACACACACACATACATGCACAGACACATGTGTGTTTGCCTTGCACACAGACAGCAACTGAGGCAAACTCTTAGCAAAATCGGCGTAAAATCTCATATGTCCATCCATGCGGTTACAAAAGCTACTAAATTACTATTTAAGTATCTATTACCACGTTTCAAGTGTCTGAGGTCCGGCTCCTAACCAAACTCTGGCCCTGTCCCCTTAATGGAAATGCCTAGCTAACAACCCTGACGACCCTTAAGCAAACATTAGAAAAACAAATAACAAATAACTAAAGAGTGTATGCCCAGACCCCTGAGCCGTGTGCCGTGTGCCTGCCTGCCTACCCAGGGGTATGGGTACGTACAGGAAGTCCTGTGCCTCGACACGACTAGGAGCGAGATGGCTGCAAGTCGATTATTGTAAAGGTTGCTTTTCGTAGGCGCATCTATGTGCCTACTGAATTGTAAGAGGAAAAAACATTAGCAAACAGCATTGGACAGGCACATTTTATGCGAATCCGGTAATTATTTATTTATGAGTTGAAGCAGTTTCAATAACTCACTTTGCCTTGCTACCACCAGCCAGAGCGAGCCTGCTCCTGAACATACGTCAAATGTCGAGCAAACTGTATGTGTGTGTATAAGTGTGTATGTGTGTGTGTGTGTGTGTTTGGGCGCGTGTATTCTGAGTACTCTAGCCAGAGTCAGCGTCATCATCATGACAGGAAGTCGTTGTAGGTAGTTAGTTAATGTGCACAGTGGTGCGAAAATTATGAATTTGTTTCAGCTTTTCAACTGAAAGGTTAATGGGTAATACGTTATGCTTAATGCTTTTTGTTTAATGTTCAAAACCAGTTAAACAGAAAGAGAGAGAGAGGGAGTGAGTGAGTGAGGGAGAGCGAGTATGAGAAATGGTCTGCTATTAAAAGGTCAAATAAATCTTGATGTACAGTGTCTGTGTGGCAGGCAAACAGGTAAGCAAAGCAGTACCATAAGCGTGTTCCTCTGGCAGACATAAAATATGTGAGCCGCATAAGCTTTTAATTATTATGTTTTTTTGAAGAGAATATTTATATATGAAATATGACAAAATATTTTTATTTTTAGAAATATTTTTACAAACAAAAAATCTATTTTTGATATAATTCTTTACAACGATTTATTGCAAATTAAATATTTGTAAGATTTTTTATGTTTTTATTATATATTGAAAATATATATAAAGAATTTAGCTTAGGAATTTAGTAATATATATATATATATATAAAGTATACTGTTGAACTAAATATATATATATTTTATATATTTTTATAGACTATATGTATTACATATTTTTCTAAAATTCCAAATATCTTAATCACATCATTTCTATGCAACGTTGCACCACCGTGCAACGCAGTTGCCAAGTCACAGATAGATACCGTTAAGTGTATTTCGAGACTCATAGTCGGGAGTAAATAGAGAACGGCCTAGAGCAGACACACATTCTGTTCTTGAGGCAGGCAATTTTTGCATAACACCGGGTTAGGTCGACTCATTTAGGGGTTGGGCAAGGGATTGGGATGCTGCTGCGAAGTCAGTCAGTCAGTCGGACGATTAGAGTCAAAGGTAAGCAGCGTTGTGCCAGTTGATTGTTTAGTATTGTAACTGTATATATGCATAGATATATCTATATATATATGTGTGTGTGTGTGTGTGTTCAGTCGGTAATGTGTCTGTTGCGTCACGCCAGTTATTTATTCAAAGCGACAGGCGGCACAAAACGTCAATGAGCAAAAATTTCTGTATGCGCAAACGTTGTACAGGTAGCTGCTGCTGCTGCTGCTGCCCAAGCGGTGACGAGGCTGCCAGAACAACGACTAACTGAAACAAAGGTAGACAGTAGCAACAACAATTGGTAAAAGCTGCGCTAAACTTTTACAAGGAGTTGCCATAGCAACAATAAGCCCTGAGACAAGGAAGCGAACGCGCCTCTGACATGACAAGGGATGGATGGATGGCTGGATGGATGGATGGTTGACTGACTGACTGACTGGGTTGCACGGCTCGAGTTGACTGGGGGTTTAGGGATTGATGCTGAAGTTGCGCTTGAATTGATGGTACGCTTTTGTATACATATATATATTTATATATATATACATATATATGGCCAGTCAGTCGGCTGCTGTTGCTGCTGCTTACCTCGTCTTGCTGTCTGTCTGTCTGAGCCTGTCTATCCATTTGACTGACATTGCTTTGTCATTAATTTTCGATGGCAGCACTTAACACACATGCAGCATAGGTCAAATGTCAGTTTAGCTCTAGCATCCCTAACTGCCCGATCTAAAAATATTTGTATATGTATGCTCATAAAAAGACACGAAATGACGTAAGCAGCGTAATACAAAAATAAAATTCGCACCTCTTGCAGCCGCACAACCCGCTTCCACACCCACTCCCACTCCCACACCCACACACACAGTCACTGTCTAATGCCATTTAACAGCCGTAAGTGGCCAAGGGCTTAGCCGTTGTTAACTGTTTCCGGTTTGCAGCTCGTCTCGACCTACGTCGCTTTATCGCTCCACTGCGGCTGTCGCCCAACTGCTAAGGTTTCCCATTCGCTCTGACCCCCAACTTTGCATTGTAACCCGTTTTTTACGGTCTTTTTTTTAGCCTCTTTTTGCTGCCCCCAGTTGGTTTATGTTGCAATAGCACAGCTTGTGGGGTTAGGTTGGAGCAGCTGTTCCAGGCTTGGCCTGATGACAACATATTTTAAACGCACTTTATTGTGCTTGTTTGATTCAAGAGGTGCTGCTTTATAAGTGGAGAGAATATACTTTATTTGGGTAATTAAAGCGGTAACAGCACAAGGTGTTAAGCAAGCGTTTGATAAGCTCACTTTAAAGAGAGTTTTATTTGACAAATTTATTCAAATATTTTCTACAAAGCTTATTGATTTCCTACGCGATTTTAATTAATTTTTATAGCATACTTATGAGGTTTATTTAAAAATCAAATTAAATCTATTTAATCAGCGATTGTTCACAAAAATAGTAGTGGTTTATAAAAATCAAAAATAATTTTAGTTTTAATTATATTTGAGGCAGAAAAATGTTAGAAGCTACTTCAAAATTATACATCAGCTCTCTGCACTCTGCACAATAGAAACTAGAAAATTTTGGACTAGATCGAAGCGACATGAGTCATGCATGCTAAAGATATTTAGTGGGCAAAACGAATTGCTATAACCCCGGCCTGAACTTTATGTATTTAGTTGAGAACAAAAGGAAAAAGAAGACAAAAAAGATATATAAAATAGCGCATATTTATTTGATGCCAAAAAACTTTCTCAATAAATATCATCGATAGCAAGCCAAAGGCGCGAGTAATCAATTGGCATATGACAAGTGGAGGGGGAGTTGGCTAGGCAAACGGAAAAGTTGACTGACAAATAACAAAGACAGAGTTGAAAGTCTTTGGGGCTGTCGTGCTGCTTTGCATGTCCCGGAGTCATTAACTCAAAAATGGAATCGAAATGAAATTGAAATAAAATGCACGAATTTCACAGGATAGTTAAGGATGGCAACACAAACGGAGTCGATGGCAACATAGAAGATAGGCGGACAAGTGCGATGAGACGACTGACAGTCTGTCGTCCGATAGAATCGTCCAAACGACCCCACGAATGGATTACAAACAGAGTGTTACAAATTCGAGTACATAACAAAAAAAACCAAACGGAAGTGTGAGAAAATAGAGGAGTTAAGAGTGAGAAAGAGAGAGAGAGAGAGAGAGAGAGATAGAGCGAGAAACGAACTGTGGAATTAAAAGAGAGGGCAGCAATTGTTGTTCTTGTAGTTGGTACGTGCCTTTTGGCCAAAGGACCAGCATTTCAAGTGGCAACTGGCAAAATGACATGCTCTCCAACCAGGGCACAGAGTACGAGCGGAAACACTTTGTGAGCTATATTTTTTTGGAGTTGGTGTAAGAGAGCACGTGAAATTAAGTTTTCATGTAGACTATTTAAATTTATTAATGGCTGGTTGAACAGCGAAATTAAGAGCTCTTCAAAATGTACGGCATTTAGAATGCACTTTAATAATTTCATTAAATCAACAAAAGCGCCGTTCTATGCGGTTTTCAAAACTTAAAAACTGTATATATTAGAGTTCCCAGGCAATCTACTATATCTTAGCTGTACTACTCCAAAATGTTAGGGCTTTCTATGCGATTCTCCTGGCTGCTTTTGTTATCAGCTGAGTTCCTATGCGATTTGGCACTTCCCAGTAAGTTTCTTAATGCCTTTCTATCAACAGACTCTCTCTACACCATAAACTAACTTTTAAAATGTCTATTTTTACTATCTCACAGCTTACTTTTCCTTTAAGCAATTTTACTTTGTGCATTTGAATAGTCTCATGCCAGACACTTTATCATGCAGTTCAATTTAGTCGTATACACCCACTGAGCCCCCAATGGGCCAACCTACTAAGAGCTTAACTTTACACCAAGCTCCCCTCTGCCATTAATCATCTCAACAAATAGTACAGCTTCGCTTGCTATATCTTCTTCTTATGGTTCATTCTTGTGAGTCGCCAGCAGAACACTCACCGCAAAACTTGTCAAGCAGTCGTACGCCTAGGCCATTAACACGCCCTCAACACAACGGAACAACCTAACAAACAGACTACAACCTACTGAGAGGCGAACAAACAAACGGGCAGACAGACAAACAAATATCGGTGCCCAGACAGATAGTCAGAGAGACAAACAGACTGATGGTCGGACAGATAGACAAATACTAGAAATAGCAAAGAAACGGCACACGCAAAACCTTGGTCGCAAAGTCAAATTGAAATAGCAGCAGAACGGGCGGCAGCCCGAAGAAAGTAACGAAATACGACAATGGGTAAGAAAAATATTTACTACACGTAACAATAAATCCACTCGAGAAACGGGTGAAGAAATACTACACACACACACACACACACACAAAACGCACCAACAAAAAAAATGAGGAAAAGAAAAAAGTTTCGCAGCAAAAAGGGGAATTTTTCCTACTCGGACCTGCCCCATTTATAACAAAAGGCTTTCATGTCCTTCAAAGGCACGCAACGAAACCATTTTTTATACATATATATATATATATATATATATGAAGTGTAACATACACTTCGACAAATTGATACCAAGATTAAATCTTGACAACATGAACAGCCACAAGAGAAGGAAATGTGTATAAATTAGCGTCAAGGAGCTGGGATCAAAATTATTTAATTAATATTAAAATATTAAAATAAATTATGAAGCTGTTTTGGGGCTTACAGACAAAACTAATTAGTGTCCAAGCAAAAACTAATCCAACATCAATGGCCAAGCACGAGACAGTTACCAATTTCAGCTGCCAATTTCGCTGTTGGCTGTTGGCTGTTGGCTGCTCGCCATTTTCTAATTTCAATTTGTCGTTGCGGCTGCTCAGTTTTTCAGCTTATTTTCTTCTTTTTTTTAATTTTTTTTTTTTGTTATTCGGTTTACCATTGACGACCCGCACAAATGACGACGCCCAATGTCCATTGACATTGCTTTGTGGTGGACAGAGAGTTGCCAACGTTGTCGCTGCTCCACATTAAAATTAATTACCACAAATGGACAAGTCTCATTACAGCGCGTTTCTTTTTCGGCACAGTGCTATGTACACGGTAAACATATATATGTACAATACACATACACACACATACACATATATATATATATATATGTATAAATGGGACTCCAACAAATACTATTGTTTGTGCTTGGCTATTAGATGACTGTTCTCTCCACTGTGCCACTGTGACTGGCACTCGAATGAGAATAAGAACTATACACAAAAGTTGCAAAAGTAAATCATTAATTTTTTTCTTGTTGAATGACCTACATACAATTTTCTAAGGCATATTAATTTACTGGGAGTTGTGGTGTATGGTCAAAATATATAGGAAATTCTGACTTGTAGAACGTAAATACTTGTAGAAAATAAATATACAAAAATAAATAAATATATAAATAAAAAAAAAAAAATATATATATATATATATATATATATATATATATATATATAAACATATAAATAAAAAATAAAGTTAAATAAAATAAATAAGATAAGGAAAAATATGAATATATTTTGTTTATAATTTTTTTTAAATATTTGGCATATTTTAAGTGTTTATATTTTAATTTAATTTGATTACTATCAAACTCTGTTGAAAACAAAATTTTCCTGGATGCGTATTTTCTTTTAAAAATTACAATAAAAATTAATAAGATACTTTTTTATATTTCTATTTTAATTTTTATTTCTATACAATATTTTAATGTTTTATATTGACAAATTTTCACATGAATCTCAGCAATGGGTTTTCAGAAAAATTTTGTATTTTATTTGTTTTATAAGTTTTATCACATTGATCAACCCAAATAAATAGCAAGAAAATACCAAAAAAATAGCAATAATAGCTACCCGAAAAGTTTAAAACGATTCATGCTTCAAGCTTCATTATAGGTTTCCGTAGCAGTTTCTCAATGTCCGAACCATCCGCTAAAGCTAAGAACCGCAACTTTTTGTTTTTTTTTTTTGTTTTGCAGCGCATTGGTCGCTGCGGCCAATTGAATGCATCGTTGCTGACGTCGGCGTTGCCAAGTAACCCCAAACTCGTCTCCAACTGTTAGTTCATCATCCCTCATTACATCCAAGCCCCAGACCCAACCCCCAACACTGCCACCCACCCATCCGCAACAATGCCACAGTTACAAAACCGCGTCACTTTAGCAATGCTTGGCCCATTGTATTGGTGCAGCAGTATGTTTGTGTTGAGTTTTGTGGAAGAGAAAGCGCTGGCAACAAACAAACTGAGCTGAACCCAGCTGCAAATGAACGAACGAAGTGAACCCAAAAGAGTCTACAGCACACAACGGAGCACAACCCGCGAGCCGCGCAGCGCTGCAACAGAAACTAAAACTCAAACTGAATGAAATGAATGAATAAAAGAATGCAAGTGTAGTGTGGCATGAAGTAAAGTCGGCAAAGAAAAATATGAACAAATAAGAATGGTCCAGCAGTCGGGAATAAGCTCAACTAGGCGATACTCTGTAAATATTCACTTTGATATTTGGTGTGGAGAGTAGAGAAAGTTAACAGAAAGTTGAGAAAAGCTTGAAGAAGAAGCTTATATTAATAATTTTGAAGCAGCTTTTCTGAGAAAAATACTATAAATACCATATAAAATATAAAGTTTATATTCATAAAGGCTATAGCTTTATATATTTATTAATTATTTATAAAAGAAAGTTTAGCCAACAATTTTAGATAAAAGCTTTCCATAAGAAAAACCATTTTTAATATATTTTTAATCAGAGCATGTTATGCCAAAATTCAATTTTAATAATAAAAAATCTTAATCTTAATATTCAAATCTAAGGAATGCCCTGTCTTTACGTCCAGCACAGGGTATAATAAGAAAACCAACTGCAGAATCATGAAATATTTTGTACATTAGCAATTGTTACGCTGCTGCGATTGTATGTGTGACTGTCTGTGTGTGGGTGTGGGTGAGGCTGTGTCTGTGTCTGTGTGTGTTTGTGAAGTTGACCCTAACGAAAGCCAATGCCGGCACTCCCTCTACAGCTGCTCCATAACGTGCCAATAATAGTTGAATTTGGCTTTGTTACAAGCCAAGGGTAGAGAGCGTGTGTGTGTGTGTGTGTGAGTCTGTGTGTGTATTCTATGGGTAATACAACATTCAACAAACCGAGTTCAGTTTATGGTTTTATTTGGTTTAGCCCGTTGCTCCCAGTTTGGCTTTATTCTTTCTGCGCTTTTCTTTTGGCAATTACTCAAAGTTTTTGTGCACCGGTCAAATGATTCGAATAGAAACCGAAGCAGAAAAAGTATACAAAAAAAAGTAAATATAATAAAAATACAAATATAAAAAAAGAGAGAACGAAACAAGCAAACAAACAAAGTTATGCATTTCAATTTCAGTTACAATTGCGAAAATTAATTTATCATATTGCTAAATTCAACTTGAATTTGCTCTTTGCGGTTGATTTTGCCCAGTTTGCTGCGGTTGAGTTTTGGGTATTTTGCTCGGTTCGGGAATTGTGGCCGAGACTCGTTGGTTGGCAAATCAGAGCTCGTGTAATTGGTTCAAATCAATTGAAGTGCACTACGGCAGTACGTAAAATGGATAGACACAAGGAATAATTAGAGCACTGCATAAATTGCATCTTGTGTGTGGGGCACACATCTAGCTATTGCCTTGAGAGTTTAGGCAGGAGCACTCGACTCACAAATACCCAGCACAGCTTTAAATATTTAAGCTTACTTTCCATCAGCTCATTATGATGATCGTTACTGTAGAATAATAATAGATCATTGTCACATAAAAGGCAAGGTTATTTGAAGTTGCCCATCTCTGGACTTCGCTGGCAATTCCAGTGACACACAACCTCCACGATGCGCGATACTTGACAGCATCTGTGCCGCCGTTTAATTGTGAACTAAAGTGCTTAGTGATCATCCAGAGGGCTGCCAAAATATAACTCTATACAGAGATACCTTCCACTTAGCATAGACTACGAAATAAAGAAAATAATTCGAAATTGACTGCGCTTGAAATCATTCTGGGACCACAGGCACAGACGTGACATCGTGTGGCAATGGCTGCTCGTCTCATTGAACTGGCAGGTCTACATTAGGCTAGATTAGAAGCTCGTTGCCACTTTTATCTGTGGTACAGGTTTACTTTCGACTCACTTCTTAATCTATGCAAAAGCCAGATTCTAAACGTAGGCAGCACTGTAAGGCTATCTATATATATATCTATATATCGTTAATCAGGTTTGCATAACTCTTTCATTTACAACTCTATCAAACTGTATTAATCATTGAGTACATCCAGCAAAATTTATTAAAATTCAAAATTAAGTCAGAAAGTTAAGCAACATAAAATTCTTGAAACAAATATTTTAAAACTGAGTTCTCTTAATATTTTAACTGCCTTATCTAAATTCTTTCTAATTATTCGCCTGCTTGTTAGGCGCTAGTTGTATAAATCACAAAACTTAACCCACGACACTATGTTACCTATATCACAATTTGCCAACAATGATTACGGCTACTTTCAGTAAATTTCAGTGAATTTCCACACCTGCCGAAATGTGTTCGCACAATCAAGTTTTACGGCATATTTCGCATGGAGCGCTTAAAATGTTCGCTCGCACGTCTACGCAAAATAAGCGCAAGTTTTTAACAGTTGTTCACGCGTGCCCACTTAAATATGCAACAATTTCCGCATAATTTCGTGCACTCCCTGGGCTAACGGCTCCAGGACACCAACCCACACAAGCGCAAATATATGTATTTACTCACACACACACGCGCACACATTCACACTTGCATGTGTGCGGCTAATCACATGACTGACTAACACGAACTATCTATGGCAGGTGGGTGTGCGCCTCTGCGAGTGTGTGCGAGTGTGTGTCCATGAGAAGTTGACGCTGAGCCTATGGCCAAGCAATTATTACGCACCAATGAGCACGCACACGCCCACACCCGCACGCACACACACACACACACACACACAGAGCGAGAACAAACCGAACAGAATACACATTTGCCGGCCAGTGTGTCCGACAGAAGTTGCGGCATGTGCGGGTCCTGGATCCAGCAGCGACGTTGATTAATACGAAGCAATTTGCAGTCCGTGAGATGACGATAGCGATGCGTGAAACTGTCAAGCGATTCACGTATGACTCTCAACTGTTGAGCCAGCCAACCAGCCATGGAACAACAAATTTTGATGACCCATATTCGGATGTCAGGCACAAATGGTTGTCACACCAAATGTTAGCTCAGCGACAGCTCAAATGGTTCATGCGAAATTTCTAGTTAAGATAGACCTCCGTGATTAACTAACTGATATGTGTGTCCAGATTCTGATTTTCTTTTCGTAATTTAGTTAATTCTTTGCATTAAGAAATTATGTATTAAGCTAGAGTTATTTTTGGGTTGATTAACTTTTCAGCACAGATCAATTGAGAGACTTCATTAAAATATGTTATAATCGAATATATATAATAAATATAAATATATAATATGATATAAAAATATATAAAATATATTATATTTTTTCTAAAAATAAAAAATACTAGAAAAATATATAAACATTTTAAGATTTTTCAAAATAATTAATGTTAATATTTATATTCAGAAAATTCCACAATTTCTAACAATTTTTCATATCTATCGCACACATTGGAATGAAATATATTTTTATACAATTAATTTTATTTAATTTTATACATAATTTATATGTAAAAAAATCCAATTGTTTGCAATGTTTTACATATAGCAATTAAATTTTGCACTGAAAGCGCTTAAATACTATATATAAGACATTTATGATATTTTTTTAAATAAATATAATTTTTTATCTTATAGAATTTATATGAAAAATGTACATTCAAATTTTTTGTTAGCTTCTCGAATTTTTATCACCATTGCACATTCATTAAAAATATTTCAGAGCAATATTAATAACAATAATAATAAGCCACGTTTACTTTCAGTTTACAGTTACATAAACGCACAAAAAGTGGACGCTGGCTTCACACGTTTTTGCCCTCTTTCCACAACCAGCACAGATATAATTCTCAAATGGTTATAGCATAGCAAGAGTAGCAAATCAAAGGCGATGATAGACCAGCAAAGCTACTGGAAGGAGCCATGCAGACAACCTACTTGGCTATATGCTTTGAAATATAGAAATATTCATAAATACCATTTAAAGCAATCATAAAAGTTATTAGAAATTATACTATAGCCGCCAAGATACAATTTGATAAGATTTCAACATTCGCATATGAAAATTGTAATTTCCATAACGCTTCAAAAGCCGCCAACCATTGCACATTCTGCCCGCTTTAAAACAGTGTTAAATATTAAAAGAACCGACATTTTTTGTACTTTTCCGATAAGCACACATATCGATTGTTAAATCAAAACAAATTCGCTGTTTCGCATTTCAATTCCCATTATCAATCGACGTTGTATGTGTTGCATGTTCCTAGATGGCGAACGGGCAAACAGAAAGAGAGAGAGAGACAAAAAATAACAAAAGTCCCCATTGGTAAACCTCACAATTTGACTTTTGCCGTCATTTTCCATAGCAATCGCAATCCTCGATAACACCGCAGAGCAGCATTCTGCTCTGTGTAGCTCAGCTAAAGGCAACACATGCATAAATTATTATACAAAATAAAAAGCAAAAATTCTACAGTTCACGCCACACTCACACACACACACGCACAGATGAGCCACCCCTGTAACACATACCCACAAACATTTTAAAACAATTAAACAAACTTTTTGCACATTGTTGGCTATGCGAAAAAAGCGCAGCATTTATTTAAAAGCCGCTACTGCATGAGGTCTACAAAAAAAGATGCCTTTAAAATATGCCAGCCACTAGAATAGAGCGAGCATCGGGCTATGCAGATCGTGGCGTGGCATGGCATGGTATGCAACAAAGGTTTACATATTTTATGAACTGCTAAAAACAGTTGAGAACCCCCAACTAAATATGGTCAACCGAAATCGAACGAAATTGTTGCGCAGCCCAATGAGGTCAAGCGCAGTGCAAAATTCTCTCGATTTTATAACTTCATTAAATATCAATAGAGCTTTTTAATGCTCTTAAATATATAATGTTTGCAACAAAAAAATACAGCAGCATTTGTCATTGTCATTCAATTGTTAAAAAATAGTAATTGTAAAATAATAAATAGAATAAAAAATAAATACAATAGATAAAAACGTTAAGTGACGGAAAGAACTATTATTTAAAATTGTTTCGCTTTTATTTTGCAATTAAATTGAGTTGAAATAGTTAAGAAAAAATTTGTATACATTAAATAAAAGCAATTTTTACATTTCAAGGCTGGGGCTAGGCAGCAGATATAAGTTGATAATATGTTATGATATCTACTATTTTTTTAATAAAGAATTGTCATGCTTAAATTCATTGAGGGCTAAAATTGTTTTTCATTAAAATACACAAATAATAAAAGTCAAGGGGCAAGAGGTTTTATTATAATTTTATTATTTTATTATAATTATAATTTAAATCATTATTTGTAAGAAAAATATATATTTTTTTGCAAATTCTCGGTCTTTTATGTTCTTGTTTAAATATACAATATAGTGTAACTAACTATATATATATATATATATATATATATATATATATATATATATATATATATATATATATATATATATATATATGTATAGAATTTTAAATGTGATTTTTAGGCTTTTGGGTACATTTACTCATTAACATAAATTTAGTTTCCTTTAAAATTATCACAATCAAATACTATATAATTCAAGCAACATTTGTTTCCATTCTGGAACTACTTTAAAAAATCATCCTTTAAAGGCTCATCGTCCTTTCCCTCGTCAAGAACATGAAGAAATCTTAAATCATTCCTCGAACTGCGCTTTCGTTTGATTACAAATAACCACACTAAAAATCTAGTCGATTTTATAATTTATAGAAATATAAAAGTTTTACTATGTAGAATAAAATGATCTCTATTTCCTATACAATATATTATTAGTATGGAAAAAACCTAAAAGAAATGTTAATTTACCAATCTACATTAACCAAAAGTGTTTATAATAAATCTTTGTTATCTAAGTGGAACCGTTTGTTTGTTATTTTTATTGAATAAAAACCGAATATCATGAATTAGCCTCAATTAATGATTTAACAAAAATATAAATAATATATAAAGTATATCTTCTATGAATATGCCCAAAGTTGTCCCATCCTCAGCATTGAATAACATTAGAATGAACCCTGTCAGAGACATACTAACAATACAATTGCCGAATTCCAATTGAATAGACTACATACTATACCATATATACTTATATATATATATGTATATGTATATACAAATAAATCTATATGCATGTAATATCCCAAATGAGCTCAGCAAATTTGAGGTTATGCCAAAACTTGCCTCAACATTACTTATTAACATATCGAAACCATTTCAAGGAACCCAAGACACAGAACCTGGCAGGGGGGCAATACATAAAATACAGAACACACACACAAATACACACAAACAATCTACTGCTGCTGTAGACAATACCATTTACATAACATCGAACCGTAACGTAGCGCATCGAAGGCAGCCAGGCAGCCGGGCAGGCAAGCAAAAATGCGTATAAAGCTTAACATTAAATATTTATAAATATTACGTATACGTAATCGAATTGATTGATTTTGCAATTTCACGCAAGTCGAAACAAATGCAAAGACTGACAAAAGGAGCGAGTCGAAAATGATGAGAATGAGCATGTAAAACCAAAAGCCGGTTGCTAACCAGTCGAAGGAGCCAAACGTCGACCTGACCTGTCCAGCTCAGGCATGCCTGCCAGGCAGTCGGGCAGTCACTCAACCGAACTGTGGTGGGTAACTTGAAACGAACTAATACCAAAAGAATGGCCAAGACGGAATGTTGGGGTATTATTATGGAGGCAGCAGCAGCAGCAGCAGAGCGTCTTAAGTGATTTCTAACTGAGGGGCCGCACAAGTCAGCAGCCAGATAAAATACATTATGGTAATGTGCGCACAGTAACAAGTTGTATGGCCGCTGCCACGCCCACACATTAACGAAGGCAAACACACTCACATACACGTAAACACTCTATAGAGCAGTTTACAAGCCACATGGCCTAATCCTTTTGCTGCCGCACCACGTTAAACCAATGACCAGCAAAATACATTGAACTCGTAGTTAGGGATAGATTTAGCATTGAGATTGGGTTACGGTTAGGGTTTGGATTTGGATTTGGGTTCGAGTTTGGGGTTTACCAAAGTGACGTCTGGGTCCAAGAGATGCTTCATTGGCGCTATAAAATGCCGTCGGGCAGCCCAAGAGCCGACGAAAAGTATCCGCAATCAGAAAGCGGCACGTGTTGCTGTCCAACTTGGCCCATGCTCGCCTCTCGCCGCCACCGCCTTCACGTCTTGGTCAAGCCAACTGTGTGAGAGAAAAAAGGATTCAACAGTTCTTGCCTCTTGCCTTGCCTTGCCAAGTCCTCTAAATTATTGGTAATTTGATGTTTTATTACATTTTTCGAAAATTTGATGCGTGTCCCTTTTTGTGTGGGTTTTTTTATGTTTTTTGTTGTCCTGCTTTAAAATTTATGAACGGACTGAGATGGCCACATTATTGCTCTGGCTTATAATTGTCACACAATTTCTGAAGGGCAACTGACTTTAACGATTATGTGACCATATTTAAATTGCATCTAGGCTTGGGCAAATGTAAGCAAATTATGCTAACATTTTATATATTCTAATTTGAGTAGAAAATTATGAGAGCAAAAGGGTTTAATAATCAAATTATCTAATTCTAGTTGAGAGTGAAGCACAAGTAAACAAGTAGAATAATTAAACGAAAATTAGGATTTTTTTTATATATTTTGTGCTTAGCTCAACGAAATCAAATCATGTGGAAGAGTTATTTATATAAATGAAAGAGATATAATTAATATTTAATTAAATAAAGTTGCCTTAACAATTAAGTAAGGCTTGGTATGATAGAAAGTTAGTTTATCAATTAATATTCCACAAGAAAATGTATCGTTTTATAAAGATACATTTTAAATAGCTTTTGCCATATACGTACATTAAAAATATTTATAAAAATCATAAAATGAAAATGTACAGGGCAGAAACCTTTCCTCAACAAACTAAATATAATACAAAATGGATTTCAATAAAATCGGCGCTTTCGTTAAATTTCAGCTGAGCAGCACTGTATTTAGTTAGTTCAGTTAATTCAATCATCTCATTATATTCTGGTAAAGAAGCAAGAATTCTATATGTGTGAAGTGTGGGACTGTATCGAAAGAATAAAACTACAACTGCAACTGTAAATTAAATCATTCTAAGGATGCAAGGCTTATCAGGCTGTTCATAGAAACTATGCTCAGTCATCATGGCCACTCACACTAAAATACAAAATCTCAGACTATAGACAAATACTCAAGCTCAAGTCTCTTATAGTCTTAATCTCAGCAACACTCCTAGTCAACATATGACCTCACTTGAATCCAATTTATCCTAGCTTATTCCAAGGGACTAACGTAAAATGTGTTGCAGAATGCATGCAACATCTGCAAGCAAATCATGATGCACACATAAGAGAGATTGTAAGGAAAGCGTTAGCCAAATGCAAGTAAGCCCAAGACTTTCCCGCCTCTAGACTTTCCCTTCAGCGCCATCTGAACTTAAATGACTTAAATGACGCAACCAACATAACAAAAGAAACTGCAATAAAATACATTAAATTGTTGCTGGTTGCAATTTACAGCTACATCAATGCCTGCATACACAACACATGACATCCACCAAATGGCCAAGCTCGACATGGCCAACACTGCTTCCAGCTTAACTTTTCGGTGAGTCGGTTGAGTATGTGGCTTGGTATTTCGACAACAGCGTCTCGAGTGTTGGCCTCGAGCCCTGCCAAAGTGGTTGGCTGGTTAGCGTTTACTAAGGACTTGATGTAGTCCCAGAGAAACCAATTGAGAGGCGGCAAAACGCATGATATCAGCGAACCATTGATGAGCGTTTGTCGTGCAATGAATGAGTCGCTCAACTGCTACTTTACAACAGTTGAGCAGAAATTTTGATAAGCAAATCTCATTGCATATTACAGCATCTAGTTGCAGTCAATAACTTAAACAATTGCAGGAATACAGTTAAGGTAAATGGTATAAGTCCTGTTGGGTGACTTGATATCAATCCAAATAGCAGCAACGATTTGAGCCAAGAAATCTATACACAAGCCAAGTTGTTATCGAAAAAATGCCTTAAGTATAGTTATTGGAAATAATGTAGATTAAATATAGATTAAAATTGGAAACTATCAATCTAAATATATTCAAATAACAGCAACAAAGCTACAGCTACAGATTTTATATCCACAAACTAGCGTAGCAGATGATGATTATCGTAATTCAATGTAACCTCAGTAAGCTAAATTTAAATTTATTTAAAGGCAACAGTATAGTACATCATAATCAAATTTCCAACTTGCCGCTGCCAAAAATAAAATTTTAAAAGATTGCACTAATTAAAAGACCTCAAAAAATATATCAGATCTAAGCAGATCCCAAGAGACGACTTTCATATTACTTGAAGAAAAAAACCTTTTTACTTTGACAATTTTATTATGAGTCTAAAAACAATATGATCTTTATATAAAGCAAAAGACGGCAACAAGCTCAAGTAACAATTATTAATAAAGATTAGCTTAAATATGAAAGCGGATATGCTGCTGCTATATTTAAAACTTACTCTGCCCAATTAACATGGGCAAATAATATATTTCTAAAAATAATATTAATTAATAAAACTGTTGGCATTACTTACCAAGAGCAAAGCTGCCCGAATTTGTTTAGTCTTCCAATAAATTTGCGCTGGCATTTTTATCTGTGTTTTCTGGTAATCATGGTTTCCATGCTGTAATTAGAAATGTGAAGGTGTTTTAGTTGAGATATCAAGGAACAGCGGCAAAGGACAATAATCAGTGCGAAATGCAAATAGAAATCATATGCGGCACACAGGCAAAGACTAATACAGGTAACAGGTAAACAAACACATAAAACAATACAAACACAAACAAGCTAAATAAGCAGTTAAATCAATAGAATGTGTTCCGAGGAATGTCGTTTGGCATAATTAAACTAAATATTGTTAAATCTTTGCGTATGCAACGATTAATGAAGGCAACAACACGAAGCGACAGCTGACTGAATGCCCTGGAATGTGGGTGGGTGGGAAGAGATCTTGAAATTATGGCAGACTCTTTGGCGCATCCCTCGAACATAAACAACAACAAACGGCAGCAGCAAGAGCAAGAGCTACAGTGAGCGTAATAAATACGTTTACGGCTCTGAGACATTTGTCATTCAAATTAAGTACAAACGACATTACTCATTTCATCCAAGGTTCCGCCGCCTCCTCCAGCAAACAAGCCAGCCAAGTGGGCATGGCACTCGCCAACAAATTTCACAAATTATGCCCGCAAACAGTATTTGCTCTTAAATTTCGTTGATTCTTTCCTTTTCTTTTTGTCTTAAGCAAAAATTTAATTTAGATTTATGCACGTTAATTTGGTTTGGGCTGATTTTGCTGCCTCAGCTCGGGCCGCCTGCTGTTTATTTTGAATTAATTTTATTTTACAGTCAAGCAATTTGTTTGGCCTGAACAGAAAAAGGAGTCGACTGGAGTGGGCCACGGTGCGGAGTGACAGGCAAAATTATTTAATGTACTTTTAAATATACGCACGTAATTGTAGAGTGCAAAACGGAAAGCTGCCAAAGGGTATGGTTAAAGTTTGCAAAGCTATGGAACTTCATAAAAAATGTAGTTTTAGCCAAGAGTATTTTAAGCAGAAAACTATGAAAGAAAATTAAAATAAAGCTGGCATATTGAATATACAAATTAATACGTAATTTAGTATTTATACTAAATGAAATTTTATAACTGAACTATTATCTTAATGAGAATATATACATAAAACATACGAAGGTATGATAATATATGAATAGCAGAAAATATATCATTAAGATAATAGATATATATTTTAAGATCTTTTATAAGAAGTTGTCCATACCACAAACA
Organism: Drosophila eohydei; assembly: GCA_035045825.1. Classification (NCBI taxonomy): domain Eukaryota; kingdom Metazoa; phylum Arthropoda; class Insecta; order Diptera; family Drosophilidae; genus Drosophila; species Drosophila eohydei. The sequence continues at coordinate 1,760,199 of JAWNOT010000077.1, read as the reverse complement.
ATCTTATATCTGTTTATATATATTTATAGCTGACAATTATAGGTAAAAAAATATATTTTAGATGAGCACATTTAGATAAGAGAAATATAGATATAAATAGATAGATATATAGATAGATAGATAGATAGAATGATAAATAGATATATAGATAGATATATAGATATAAATGGATAGATAGATATATAGCAAACTAATATAGCAAATTAAATATTTTTAGATCAGCAAATTAAGACAAGCAAATAAAAATCAAAATAAAAATAAAATTAAATTATATTTTATAAAAAAATAAATGCAAGAACATTTTCACAAAATAACTCCCATAAAATAATATATTTATATATAATAAATATATTTATATCCCTGTTATCTACCCATTTTTATAGCCAAATAAAGAGCATTCTACAGCCAAGCACAGTCGGCCAGTGTAGTCTGCTTTGAGTTAACAAATTACGTAATTACCTTTTAAAGAGTTAATTAAAAACCAAAACTGCATTAAAAAATGTTCAGGGAACTTTCGATGATTAACTTAATTAAAAAACTTGCAACTCTGTATTATATAGATAGAAATATATATATCTATATATGTATAGACATAAACTCACTGCAACATTTCAATTAATGGCCATAACTTGTGTATGTGCCAGACAAGAAGAGAGAGAGAGAGAGAGAGAGAGAGAGAGACAGAGACATGCAGAGTTATCTGCTGTTAGCCTAATCAATCCTAAACCATTTGAATGCTCACCAGGGAACACTTAAGGTCGCCGAGCACGTACCACAAATTGGAAAATGCTAAAAATACATGATACCAATTAGTTTTCTTTTTTCAGACCAGCCAAGGGAATAAATATTTTTGGTCGGCCACTAAGTTTACATCTATTGGTATTACAACTTTTTCATTTTACATTTTGCCACATTTCCTATGCTCAAAGCATATTTTCCACTGTAAAAAGTTTTTATTTAATAGACGGGAGCATTTTGTGTGGTAATTATGAGCAGATAGCCGTGAAAAATATCTCACAGCATGACAATTCTTCACTAAGCTTCACACACACAGAGACAGCCTCTGGGCATTGGAATGCGTTGTGACAGCGGCTGCTGCGTTCGTTGCGGTTGTCAACACTTGTGACCTGTGGCAACCACCCACCTCCAGGTACAGCCTCGACTCCCCACCCACCTTCCATATATAAAAATCAAAAATATAACTTCAAATATTACAGACGAGGTCATAAATAAAATGTTGGGTTGGGCCAACTTATTCCAAAGCCTGAACATTTGCGCTGCTCTTCCGCTTTCCCTCTCACACCCTCTCTGTGTGTGCGTGTGTGTGTGTGTAAGCTCGCAGGTGATTTTATGTGGTTTTTATATGTTCGTGTGGGTGGATGTGTGTGTGGCTCCTCTTGAATTGGGTAGCTGAAACGTAATGTAATTAGTTGGCTCAACCAAATACATAATGAGCATAATTTAAAGATTTATTTGCTTGGCCAAATTGAAGAGAAATTTTATATATTTTCGAGTGGCATTTAAATGCTGTAATTTTCCTTTTAAATTCATAAATAATTGCAAATTATTTATACTGCAGCAACATTTACTTTTCGCTGCTCATTTCTTATGTAATGCAATGCGATGCAAATTTCGGTTTCCTTATTCGACTTTTTAAAGTTTGATTAAACTTCCCTCGGGCTATTTACATAACGTTACGCAATTAATTAAATAATTAAAAACTGATTTCGTATGCTCCGCTTTCAAACAGCAACGGAAATCAGACAGACGACTCGCAGCCAGACAAAAGGGGAGACAAGTAAAGAACGCTCGAAATAAATTAACTATGGTCTTGTTTTAAATACACTAACAGAGAGATTGATGCGAGTTTCTCAAGGAAGATGTAACGTATCATTAGAGATATATTCAAGTATGTAATTCTATGATGACGATATACTTCAAATATAGAAAAATTTGTATTAACTCTGATATTTGCTCAAAATCGATAAATATCGTTAGGCATCAGATTTTAGTTCAGCTGAGCTGAGCATATAGTCATTGTGTAATATAAACACATTTAGCATTTATTTAATTAGGAACATTTTGCAGCTTATAAGACTTAATAACCAGAGTTGTCGTGTTTATTAATTAATTTTTACTAAGTTTTAGAATAAGAGCACAAAATGAAGTTTTTATAAGAATTTAGAGTGAACAAAAAATTAGTACAAACTGTGGAAAACGTTGGACCCAAACGAGACATTGTTCATGGCTGCAGAGTACACACCAATATGCCCCTGAATGGATACCCTGTAAACCCAAAAATTTAATCAATTTGACTAATATAGCCACAATTTCTAAATCTAAATCTATTTATATGTGTTATGCACAAGAAAGCTTAGGCAGAATCCCAAGTCTAAATAAACTTTGACTCCAAATAGAAGCTGTTAAGAGAGCTGATACGACTCTATTATTATTATTAATATCTTATTAAAATGTGATTAAGCAAGCTTAAAGCCAGCTGCTTATAGAGTCTGACTTGACTCTTATATATATGATTTTCTCTTATAAAATCAATTTCTTGCGAATAAGTCAATACCTTGTCTACAGTAAAACTTCTGCAAATAGTCACAAAGTGATATGTAACTAAGACAGCTCACAGCTAATTACAGGGTATTTCTGGTCTATAATAAATAGGTCAGTTTGGATTAGAGAACATCTCTTGTCTATAGCACAACTCTTTTACATCTAGTCTCTATGTATAAAAGGAATTCAGGAACTACCTCGCAGCTGCATACAGAGTATCTCTGGTGCTTCTCCCTTTATTAGCATAGTCTCTAGAGTGTGCTTTCCCCGCTCTGCTTCATCTCTTGCCTCTAGCAGCTGCCATGTCTGTAGTACATCTGGTTTTTGGTTAGTGCATTGGATCTTCGGCTGCAGGCAAAGCTAAAGAGTTCTCTTTTATTGTGCCCTTTATTCGTTCACCTCATTCCCTTTGTCATTGTCATTGGTGTTGTGCTTGTTGTTGCCCATTTGGTTGTTGTTGCTGCTGCTGTTGCTGCAAATGTTGCGCATTGAACTTTTAATTAGCAAAAGTGACGTCTGCTTAAGCGAACAACCCCAGCACAGCACAGCACAGCACCGGGACCAGTGCCTGGCTGAAAGGTAAGCCGTGTAAGGTGCCAGCTGTCGGTGGATGGGTTCCGGTTGAGCTCTGGCACAACACTCCCGCCCCCAACCCCGAAAAGCAAATGACAACAAAATGAAATTCATTTCTATGCACAGATTGTTTGCCTGCGCAGGCGGGCGAACTGGCGTTTGGACAGGCGTGGCATTGCATAACATTGTGTTTGTTTATGTTTCAGGGCTTTTATGATGTCGTAGTCGTCGACAAGTTCATAAATTATGAACAATTAAAATGTTGCCCGGGAATTGCTTGAGGTCGGGCCACTTTTTTGGGTCTACCCGCACGGCTAGTTCATCAAAAATGTTTGCATATGTGACAATCTGAGCAGGGGCTGGGGCAACGGCAGGAGCCGGGGCTCAAACAATTGAAGTCAGGCAGCTGGCGGCTTTGCCTCATTTGTCATTTGTGCTCTATAGTTTTATTCAGTTTTTAGTTTTCTGTCCACACTTAATGTACATAAATAGTGATTAATAAAAACACGAAAATTTCAAGTCTCAATCAAATCTATGTATAGTCCATCATTCACGACGTCCGGAGATCCGGCGCATTAATCTATACAGATTAGAGCGAACTTCAGCCAAGCAGCCCACGTTGATAACCCCTTAAAGCCAAAAACCAGTAAGCAAACCAGCCTGTCCAATGTCATCCTCTTCTAAAGCCAAGCCCTACATATTGTGCTCACCATCTACGCCAGAAGCTAAACATGTGAGTAGCGCGAAAACAACAAATTCACGAATAATTCACAAATATTTTAAAATATTTTTTTTTTAATTATTTTTTTTTATATTTTTGAAAACATTATTTTTATTTTTTAATTTTTTTTGTATATTTATTGTTATATTTAAAGTTGCATATTTTGTATATAAAATATTTTCATTAATACAATTTTTTTTAGTTTCATAATGTGAATATTAAATATTTTTTATTTAAAATATTTTATTTTTATGTTATACAATTTTTTATACCCTGATCCCATTGAAAATGGGAAATCAGGGTATAATGGTTTTGTGCAAATGTATGTAACAGGCAGAAGGAGGTGTGGCAGACCCCATAAAGTATATATATTCTTGATGTATGTATATGTATATGTATATGTATATTTTATGCAATTTTGATTTTTGTTGGATTTTGGATACCGGCTCCAAATTCCCCAAATTCTTAGAATTTAAGTTTAGTTGGAACTAGGGCCATTATGTGAAGGCATCTCAACCAATCCAATAGGATATGTAGATCATATGCTGAAAATTTCATTAAAATCCATTAAGTAAAACAGAAGTTATTAAACAAAACGTTTGGCCAATTTGCAAAAGCACATGTCAGCAGCGCCACGCGCACGCATTTTTCCTATGCGTGTGCACACATACATTCAAATGCGTGTATTCTTTCTGTTCCAAGAATTGAAATTGCGATTGAACTGTGCTGAATTATTAGCTGCTACTTATGTTCAAATTTGCAGCTGTTTGCACAAGCAGGTCGGTGGCTGCGTTGGTAGAGGCGGCGCTCGTGTGCAGCGCGGTCCTGGTTCGAGACCAGTGCAGACAAAGCATTTTTTATTGTTTTATTTATTTTTTAATTATGAAGTGGCGGTGTTGGTAGAGTTTGCGCAAGTTGCGCAGACAATCTGGGTTCTAATCCTGGTCTCGCACTGTCATTTTTTATTTATTTTCTTTTTTTTTTGAATACTCGATACAAGCTACGGCAAATATTAAAAAATATTAAAAAACTCAGAGGACTGGACTAGAGCTTTCTTACTTGTTTTAGTTATATTTTAATACGTTTTTATTTTTAATACATTTTTTATTTAGATATTTATTTATTTATATAATTCTATATTTATTTACTTATTATTTTATGTATTGTATATTTATATATTTATTATATATTTACTATCTAGCATTCATTTTTTTAGTAATTACTTTTATTATTATTATTATTATTATATATTTCCCCCTCTTGGCACACAGCAATTCAACATGTGGAGACCAGATTTGTCTGATTGGTATTATTATAATGCGATGCTAACTAACTCCAGCGGACAATTTGCAAGCACAGTTCATCCACGACAGCAGCGCCACCAACAACACCAACAACAACAAGATCAACAAAGATATAGGCCAAGTTATTCATATATGCCTCGGCAGCAGTCCCTGCCTTATGAAAGACTTAACTATAATGCATTAAACCGAGCTCAGGTGCACACACAGGCTGCGACTCAGGCTCAGGCTCAGGCTCAGGCTCAGCAGCAGGCCTGGCTAGCTTATCAAAAACAGCAATTGAATCAGCAGCACAGCTACAGCTATTGGTATGGCTTGAACCAGCAATTAGCTGGAAGAACTTATTGTCATACTGATCCACTCAAGCAACAACAGTCTCAAGGCCAAACGCAGCCAACCATAAATTTGGTGAGAAAACACTAATCTCTCTCTCTTATCTTATCTTATCTTCTATTCTCCACTCAATAGCTGGATAGAAGCTCTCAATCGGGCAGTTCACAGCATTCGCCTTATCCCAATCAGACCAGCTTACCTGGCAACAGTCAGAATTATGACATCTATTCGCAACTGAGCAGCAGCGGCAGTCTCAATCGCATCGATAGCGTCTCTAGCTTTCAGAATCAACATGGCTTGCACATACGCGATTCTCAACATGATATGAACACCTATCAACTCATTGCGGCACGCAAGCTGAAAACGGCAGCAAGCACAGCAAATCAAACGGGGCAGACAGAAGAAGAAGCACAGCAACAACCGAAACAAATTGAAGAGGCGCTGATCAAACAGAAGCAGCCAATTGCTGGGACCAAGCAGCAGGAGAGCCAGTCAATGCAACCAGCTAACTTAGTTATCAAACGTTGCAGGGGCAACAGTTTGCTTAAAAAACTGGGACTCATCAAGCACCACAAAACCAAATCAACAGATTTAACCATATCAAATTCGAATAATACTCAGGAATGCAATCCGAGCGGCTCTCTGAAGCCGCGCAAATCAAATTTCTTCAAACGCTTTTTTCGTATTATGCATTATCCTTCCACAAAGGTGACAAATGCAGCGATCGAACAGGATCTACGCGAGGAATTAGAATTTGATAAAATACGCCAAAAGCATTAGATGATATAGTAAGTCACAATAGTTCATGATAAATGTTATATTACCTTGTTATAAACAAAAAATTTTAAAATATAAATAAAAACAATCAGTAAAGCCAATAAGAAACCAAATAAAAAAACAAAATTTTTCATGTCAAAAGCTAACAAAATCTTCGCATATCAATTAACATAATTTATGTCAAAACATAACTGTTTTTTGCACTTTTCAATTATTTTCTTATTGATTTGACCTTTTGTTTGACTGCATTTTAGATTTAAAAGCAACAATTTTTTTAGACTTTTTTGATTAAGCTTTGAGCTATCTAAAAATAGATTTCAAAATAATATTTAGCATTAAGGAAACAACTATTAATTTGATATATTATTATCTGCAAGTTTTATCAAAAAGTATAAGTAAGATTGGGATTGCCCGACTAGCAATATACCTGAACCCTGCGCAGAGCTGCATTTCCAAACATTTGACGCATCTTTTAGGCATACATAACAAGCTATAAATTTACACACATTCACACAAATACAGCGCATGTTAATGATATCTATATATCTCTATTTAACACAGCAAATATGTGGTTAAGGGAATGCAGTTTAAAAACGCAACAAAAAATTCTAAATCTGAGTATTTATCACGAGGATAAAATGGCATATATCTGCCATTTCTACTAGCAGATATGAAGTCTAGCTTTAGAAACTTTAGCTTTTGTGATTTACTAGATCGCTAGGAACGAACACACATACAGACGTAGAGACGGACATAACTAGATCAAGTTAGCACGTCGTATTAGTCAAAAATATACAAGCCTTATGGGCTCTGCCTCCTTCTGCCTGTTACATACATATTCACAGCAGCCTTGCGCCCTGAATTCTTAATTTTGAATGGGTTCAATCACACATAAACTTTTAAAATGCTGCCAAGGTTATTACACATATGTATTGAATTCATAATTCGCATTTTTACATAGAAAACTCTCGAACCCGTGCCCAGCTATGTTTTCCAGGAAAGAGCCGTTGAAATTCCAATCATCATTGATGATTAGCTTTTAACCCACCGCAGCCGATGAGCCACTCTGGCACAGCGGTTTGCCTGCATGTCGCAAGCGTTAACGGCGCCTCATTAAACAGCCATCAACGCTTATTAATTTTGACATTTCGATGGTCATATATCATTATCCAACCAGCAAGCCGTCGCAGCTCGTCGGCAACAGCCGCAGAGTCGCACAGCATTTGCCAGTTAGACAAATTCCGAAAATTTCAAAAGAGCAGAAGAAAAACAGCCAAAAATAATTGCGCAGTTAACACGCTAATCAGCTCGTTACCAACTCTTTGATTTGGAACTCAATAAGAGCCATGCCCATATTTATGGGCATTTGAAGCCCGCACAAAACACTTTTGACAACTTTTCCCGCAGGTTTCCAAATGGAAAACGCAGCGAGGGTGGCACGAAAAGCTCATCAATCATTTTCAAACAAATCTATAAATATAGAATTTACAAAAATAAACCAATATCTCTCACTGCTTTAAACTGCTCGAGCCACCCTCGCGCATGCCAGCTCATTAACATTTCAATAAATTGTTGTAAGTCTTATTGCAAATGGGCGTGGCAACAGTGTTTGCCTATCATTAGTAACGGCTCAGAGCAGAAGGTGCAACAACTGCGACGCGGTCAGCGAAAAATGCAACGCTTCATTGCATCGCAAGCACAGCTAGAGAGAGTGAGGCAGAGAGAGAGAGAGAGAGACACAACCTATATAGAATTCAATATATCTGCATCTGTTTGTCTCTTTGGTATGAAACGTTAACGAGTAGCTTGTAAATGAGGTCGACACGAAACTTGTTGCCCTGTTATGACTTCTCGCAAACATGACGTCAAATCGAATTGGCAGCCATATTATATATACATATATATATACATATATATGTGCGTACGTATATGTGCATAAGAATTCCAAAAATTGTGTGCACCCATGACCAAGTCTTAAACCACATTGTCTGCCTGACAGCCACAGCGAGCAATAAGTTTCAAATGGAGCCGAAGTCGACGTCGACGTCTTCCATGTCAACGCCAAGAGCGATGAGCTGTGCTCCAAGTGGGGTGGCCGAGACGTGGGCGAAGGGGCTGCAGGTAGAGAGGGTCTCGCAGATTGAGAGGACAGAGCTGCAAGAGGCGCTATGTGATGCATTGCCATCATTGTCGTTGCAAAACGTTTCGATTTCAACGAAGATCATTCAAGTATTTCAGCGTGCACTGAAAGAAATCAGTGGAGTGTGCTTAAGCAAATTTAATGGTACAGCGCATTTGAGGAATGTCATGAATGTTGAAATCTTCAAAATATAAACAAATCAAATAAATAGAATGTGAATTACAGGAATTGAAACCAAATTATTAAAAAATAACAAATATGATAGAAAATAAAATAAAAGAAATTTATAAAAGTATTTAAAATAGTTTCTTTAAATTTAAAATTAAATAAATTTAATATAAATATTTTTAGTAGATCTGAACACAAAATAAATAATTATTTATTTAATAAGCCAACAGGAATTCTAGATTTTATTTTTTATGTTTTAGTTTTTATAGATAATTAAAAGATCTCGATTACAATTTTTTAGAAAAACTTGCTCATGATAAATACTTAATATTTTAAATTGCTTGAAAATATATTATAAGTTATTGAAATGCAATCTTTAGAAATAAGGGAATTAATTTTTTTAGAGTTTTTTTTAAGCTTTATTTTAATTTATTTTAAGTTACATCAATTTGTTATTGCTTTCATATTATAATTCAGTCGAGAATCTCAGCAATATGAAATCATTTTCTGTAGACTTTAAATGCTTTTGTGTACTTATATCTGTTCAATTTATAAAGTTAAAAAATGTTATAAAAAAAAAATAAAATATATTAAAATATGTACGGTAAATGATTTAACAAATAATCTTTCATATTTATATATTTTTGATTTATTCATTATATATTTAATTCTATTTATTTTTCTAAGGTTCTGTCAATCAAAGAATAAATAATATGCGAAATACATTTTTAATTTGATTCGATGTCCGTTATTAACATAGCCAAATATTAAGGCTTAAAATTAAATATACAATTAAGCTCAAGTAGAGTTTAGGAAAAACTGTTTTCAAAAAAAATTCGGCGGCCACTTGAAATGTTGCAGACGCAGACAGAGTAAAACCAGTTGAGAAAAAAAACTAGAGAAATGAGAATTCTTTTCTTATTTTATTGTTAAGCCAATAAATTATTTAGCATGTATAAATCACAGGGGCACGAAACTTATGCTGAAAACATGTTAAAGCCATTCAAAGATTTATTTCGAGAAGCGGCTCGAGAGGCTGCAGCGAGTGAAGAGCCAGAGCTGCCAAGCAGGAGCAGGAGTCAAGCACAAGCGTTGAGAGAAAGCACGCAATAAAATGAATGAATGAATGAATGAATGAATGAAGGAAATGGAAAGAAGCAGAAAGAATGCATTGCAAGAAAGGCACGAAAGGAGTAGGCAAAGTTTTGTGGCTGTTAGCGCTTTTTATGTTAATTTTTCACTCGTTTCGCAAGATTTTCCAAATGCCGAGTGCCGCCGCTTGCCAGTCGCATTGGAGTTTATGTGTGTCAGGCTAGGGCTCGAGCTGAGCTGAGCTGAATTGTGGGAAACAGCAGGGCAGGTAGAATTACTTGCAGGAACCACCAACCCATTAACCTGCAACACACGCACACACACTCAGTCACACACACACAACATATCCGCCACTTGGCAACCCAAACAACTTGCGCTAAACTTTGACAACGGGAGACGAAGCGAGATATTCCTCGAGTATATATACCCTGTAAATCCTAATAAGAGCTTGACCCTGAAAATTATTTTATATATAATATATAATAATACAAATATTTGTTAAATGTTTTTTCAATGCATTACAATTTAGTTCGAATACATTTTTAAATAATAAATATTAAAATGAATTATTTTTCTGAATTTTTAAAACTTTTCAATAACAATGAAACATATTTTAGTTTAAGTTTTTAAAAGCATATAAGAATAATAATTATATTATTATATATATTTTATTTTATATTTATTTATATTTTATATTTGTTAATATTATATATTTATATTATATTTCAATATTTATTTTAAGCTTTTGTAATAGAGAATTAATTCTTTTTAAAAAGATTTGAAATTAAAATTTGGTCCTATTTAAATTTGTTCTGACTTTTTCTTAGTTTATTTATAAAACTATACATTTAATTTAATATATCTAAAGTTTATTTATTTAGTTTTTGATTAATTTGCTTTTATGTACATATCTAAAATCTCAGAATTATTTATTTGTAATTTGTATACATTGTTAATAAAGATGTCCCTTGCTAGCTCAGTTATTTTTTAGCAATAAAAGCTTCAGTTATAGTAAAAAATTATTATATACAGAGTCCTATGCTTTCCATTGATCCCAGTTGATTTATTTACGGAAATTTAATAATTAATAAAATTAAGTATGAATAAATGAAAACATATCAAACATATTTTATTATAAATATATAAATAAAAATAAATGAATTCTGCATAAATAAAAAAATTTATATGAAATTCGAAGGTAAATTTTTTTTACAAATATACATTAAATAGTATAAGTAATAATGAAAATGTTTCCTTTAAAGCCCAGCCCAGACTATTTTACAGGGTATATTCTAGTCGAGCACTCTTTACTAAACGGATTTCACTTGTTAGCACTGTGTACTGCTTCGCCCAGAAGTGGGGCTGCAGCTGGAGCTGCTGCTCTTTGATTTCGTGGCAGCTTTTAAGTGTTTAACTTCCTCAACTGGCGCTGAGCATAGCAGAAGGCACAACTTTATGCAGCCTCATAATTTACGGCCCTTCCCGATGCCAGTTTAAGGACTCGCGTGTCTCTAGCTCTGGATCGGCCCGCGCCTGTTAAGCAGTTGCATTAACGTCGCAAAACTTCGTTAAGTTGGATTGGGAATTTCTTTTTCTTATTTCCCATTTTGATAAAGTCCCTACAAGACACAATCAAATGCTTACTTCAAATACGAAATGGAGCAGAAGTGCGCCAAATAATCATTAGAGGAGCGCATTAAACGCCTTTTAAATGAAGTCACAAATGAGACGATAATCCGCCTCGAGGCTCTAATGCTAATGCTCTAATGTGTTCTGGACTGCTGGACAAAATGAAAGATGACAACGAAGTGTTACTTTTGGCCTTAATGAATCATTAATGGACAATTGAGAAAATAATATACAGAAGACAGATAAGTTTAGCTTATAGAGCAAAGCTCGATACGAGATATAAGACTTTCTATTAAACTGAATTCATAGAAATTTAAAATTATCTTAAAAGTTTACAAATTTTCGAGAAAAGCTCAAATTCGTATCTCAGATTCAGCTTCAAATAGAAACTTCCGATGAAACTAAAGCTTACATTTAACGGCTTTTGGAAAGCACTTTCAGTAACCTTTTTGGACAAGTGCTATAAAAGTGTTGCTTTTAGCACATATTGAAAGAGAGAGAGGGAGACGAATGACTACAATAACAACTACCTTTAACTATCCTATATCCATATTGTAACACTTGGGAACATCTAAAAGCTTTATACACGCACTTAAAGCTCTTTACGATTTACGTTTGTTTATTTTCAACTTTTTTGAGCTGAGAAAACAAACGCCTTGGACCCCAATAAACGCATAAATATAGCAGCTGCTTGAGCCCAATCGAAATCGTCATAAACTGTGAGTACTGTATCTAGAGACCTCTTACTCCACACCCACACACGCGCTTCCTTTTCTGTGCCTGTCATACATACAGCTTAATAAAGGCAGCTAATCTGAGAGGCATACATACACACACACAAGCGTAGATATATTGTCAGAGTTCTTTATAGAAATTTTCGCACACAATGGGCGCATTATGTCGCTCGTCTACGTCGACTTTTTAAGTAAATTATAAAATATTTAAGTATTTTAAAGGCGAATTTCATTGAAATCGCTGCAAATATCAGTATAAGAATGCCTAATCAAATGGGCACCGATTGCGCAATGCTCTTTTGCAGAAGTTTTGATCGGATACATACTGTTTAATGATGGAAACTTGAAAAAAGGAAACTAAAAACTAAAAATTAAAATAATAATAATTGAAAATTTAGCTTTGACCAAAAATGTGTGTCACATAATTGAAATATATATTTTTTAGTAACAAGAAATAAAATTTATTATTATATTTATAAAACTCTAAAGCCTATATACTCGTCTTCACTTAATGTATATTGCATGGCTAAAGTGTATGCAAAAGTCAACGACTGCCGGACAGACGGTCACACTGGCAGACGTGCCAGACAAGGACTGGCCGCCAGGAAGTTGAAGGAAGCGCACACAATGTGGGAATGTCATTTTGCTACAGAATGTCACAGCCTTTCCATCTCTTCTTCTTTCTCTCTTCCTCTTTCTTTTACTGTTATGTGTGCAAAGGCTTTACGTTGCCTTGGCCCCCACTCTCACTCTCTCTCTCTCTCTTTCTCTTTGCTTTCAGCTGTCATTGCGTCTTGTCCTCTACTCTTCATCTTTTCTCATTGTGCAAAGTGCACGGCAGCGAGCGTGTTACATTTGCAACGGTAAATGGGAACATCGTTCACATTCAATTGGAACTGATTGCGAGGCAGCGTCCTGCGGTCGTTCGTTAATGTTTTTTATTCTAGCATTTGTTAGCTAAGCTGAGGATTATCATAGGTTGTGCAGAAAGAGACGTTGCTTATACTAAATTTTATAAATAAAAATTTCAAGTTGGAGACTAAATTGTTTGCATAAAAATATCCAGATCTTTGCCTGCTTAAGGCAAATGCAATCCAAATACTTCCCCTTAAGCTGTGCTATGTAAATTTACAAATATTCATCTCATTCTATTTCACATGCAAAACAACACGCACACACACACATTCAATGCATACAGCTGCTGCGTAAACTCATGCTCATTTTACTCTTCTTATTCTATGCTCACTTTCTCTATCCCTTTGCTTCACACAGACACACTCGAAAGGAACGTGTCAAGACGCGTTCAAATAGAATTAAAACGCAGCTATTAAATAAAAATCTCAGCAGTGACCACAGCGCTCTTAACTTAAAATTAATTACAATTAAGCAAAGAAAATGGCACACACCAAAAAAAAAGAGTGCAAACAAAAGAGCAACAACAAAAAAACAGGCCAAAAGCCGGGCAACTTACAACAGTCACGAGTTGAAAGACTAACACGCTAAGCGCTTCGCATTAAATCCAAAAGAGCGTCTCAGTCGCTGTCGCTGTTGCAGTCGCAGTCGCAGTTGCAGCACAAAATTTAACACTAACTGCGCTGCCGGCGGCAATGGCGTCTGCTGTTGCTGCTGCTAATCCACTTTTACTGTTCTTCCGCTCACTCCTACATACACACACACATAAACACAAACACTCTTACGCGCGCGCACACACAACTGCACAAATGCAAGCTCTCATGTATGCAAGCGAAAAGGTAGCGACGGCGACGCTGCAAATTTTTTTCTTTCTTTTTTTTGGTGTGCTTTTGTTGTTTGTGGTTTTTTGTTGTTGTTGCTGCTGCGGCTGCTGCGCTGCCGCTGCTTGGCGCTTTTCGCACTGATTGTTACACACTAAAATCGAATTAAACTTGCACGCTGTGCAGTTGTTTCGATTGTTGTTGTTGCTATATTTTTGCCGCACTTTCCGCCAACTTTCGCTCTAACTTTTACTTTGTTTGCAGCGTAGGACACGTTGGCAAAAAAAGGAGTAAAAGAAGAGCGTAGAAAACTTTTAAAAACGTGCAGTTTTTTGGGGTATGTTGTTGTTGTCGCTCATCCTCTTCCTCTCTGTTGAGACTGTTTTTGAGCTTCTCTTTTTTGGCTGCAACGCAGCGAACGCGTAAAAGGGATTTTCTAATAAGAAACGCGACAAAAGTTGAGCGTTGCGATCAACGGTGCAAACGTTGCGGAGCTTAACGGTTTCTAGCCCATTTCTCTTATCCGTGTATTTATAATAATTATTTTTTATTGTTTTATCCTTGTTGGGTCCGAGATCAAAGGAGGCGAAACTTTTTCTTTGAGTCTGAAAATTTGTTGTGGCTAATAAATCACAAAAAGCCAATTTTCCAGTTTGTTTTATGCGCTTTAAAATTTGATATTTGGTTAAAATTAAAAACTTGCTTTAATTTTGTTTTGTTTTTATTTTCTATTTATGTTGTAAGCGTTCAGTTGGACTTGCTTGTACTCATAATTCAACTGGACTAATTGGACTAATTAAAAAGGCTTAAACGCTGCTGGGAATTTTTATCTTTTCCTTTATATGATAAATGGCTTAAAAACAAGTTTTAATATTTACTTCTTGGAGCTATTCATATTTGTTAAAAATAATTAATAAATATTAATTATTTTTAAATTTACTTTTGATTATTTTAAATTTTCTTTAAATATTTTGTATAAAAATTCTACTTTTTATTTTTATTTATTTTTAATATTTTTTATTTGTTGCATGATCCCAAAAATATTTATATTAACTGCAATATCCATTTACTCCAATTACAATAATCCTTCATTAGCACTATCAAATAAATAATTTTCGCTCTTAAAAAACTCTCTTCGATTACCTAAACTGATCCTTACAAGTCTGCTCTGCTAGCTTGCAGCATTATCACTCTTATTTGTAGGCAAGTCCGATTGGAATTCTGAGCACACGCCTTGCTTGATTATATTTAATTTTTAATAAAATCTATAGCATTTTATTTATTAATTATGCACTTTGGTGCATCCTTAGCATGCAACACACACACGCACACATAGACTACGCACAGCAACAATAAAACGCACGAATGTGTGTGCCCCTTATTGAAAGCAGAGCTTCAATTTTACCGTTAGCACAGACCGCACGCACAGAAAATCACTTGAAAACTGTTCGGCCGGCCGTATCGGATGTGCCCGAACGGCCAGCCAGTGGGCATAGCCAATGATGTTGCGACAACAATGTTGCTGCAACGTGCCGCATTGCATGCGAGCCGAAGCCTGATTTTGTGATTGCTGTGAGTGTCAGCAATGTTGCAGCAACTGGTTTGAGTGGAATTAGGCTGCAGCTCATACAAGTTGTGTTCGCACATGCTTGAGTTGGTTTGATACAGTTTTAGAGTCACCGAGGTGAGTTTTAGTTGTGCAACATTTTTACATGTTGCTATACAACGCAGCATGTTGCATGAAACCAAATGTATGAGAAATACTTATATTTATATTATAACTGTAGTTGTTAACAGACAGACAATAGTCAATCATGACTCAACAAGTTTTGTTGCTTTGCCTGCGTGGGTGAAGCCGAAAACGTTCTGTTCTCTTCACGCATGTCAAACAATTTGAAGGAAAAGCGATTAAAAGCCCAGACAAATTGAGCAATTAGGCTGGAAAAACGGTTTATGCCATTGTAAATGTGATTTTCCTAAAGTTGATCAATATCTATAAATCCTAAACAAATGATAATTATTCTCATTACGAAAGCGTTGTTACCAAATTTCATAAAACCTAAAAAAATAATTGCTATGAGAAAAGAAAGAGATAGCATACTACATACATGTGGAACTGCACAATTTAGTATTTTCCTATAACAATAAAACACACTCCCCAGTGTTAAATGTCAATGAGAATCCAGTAATTTCAAAATCGTAGGCCCCAAGCACAAATTTCCACAAGTCAAATATCCATATATTTAAATTTTTATTACGATTCCGCGCAAACTATATGCATACATTGTTCTACTCACATGGTTGCATTTTTTAAGGAGAATATATTGATATATTACGACCGCATATCGATAGATACTAGCAGCCAATCGATACTATCGATATCAACCAACGTCGAGCGTCGCGTCTCTAGCAGAGCGACGTTGCCCGTTCTTTCCTGTCGATACGCCAGTGCAGGCGTGTAGTGTTTTTAAAGTTGATCCACGCAAATCAATAAACATCCAAAATGGTAGGTGCCAATAATGTCAAATAATTGCTACAAATGCAGGATAATAAAATGCCGCAGTCAAGTGCATCGAAATTTTGTGCATGTGTGTGGCAGACAAGTGTATAAAATCATGCAGAAATATGTAAAAATTGTAGACGTGACATTGTCTGCCACTGTGTGTGTGTGTGTGTGTGTGCGTGTGTGAGAGGCAGTGGTGAAATGCAAGACAAAGAAAATAGCTCAAGGGGCCGTCACAATGACGTATGCAACTATTACAAAAAGAAAAAGTACAGAAAACAGGTCATAAGATGAGACCAGATGTTTGCTTAATGCATCAGTGTAAGTGATTATATATATAGATCTAAAAAACGAATCAAATTGTTTTGCAAGCAATAGTCAACGCAAGTGGTTTTCGGGTTCTATTCTAACCTCACAAAATTGAACATCGCCTGAGCTAAATATGTGCAGGTATCTGTGTGTGTGTGTGTGTATATGCGAGCATTTGTATAAGCATTCAACGCCATTTTTAATAGCAGTTAAGCTGCTATGACCTGACAGTTTACACATGGACTTATTTACAACTCTGATGACTTTCTCTTTTTCTCCTGATGCTGCTTTTAGGTCAACTTCACCGTCGACGAAATCCGTGGCCTGATGGACAAGAAGCGTAATATACGCAACATGTCTGTCATCGCTCACGTCGATCATGGCAAATCCACTTTGACCGATTCCCTTGTGTCCAAGGCTGGAATCATTGCCGGTGCCAAGGCTGGTGAGACCCGTTTCACCGATACCCGCAAGGATGAGCAGGAACGTTGCATTACCATTAAGTCAACGTAAGACACATTTAACTCTGCAATCAGGCACGCTCTTAAATCTAATATAATTGTAGTGCCATCTCCATGTACTTCGAGGTTGAAGATAAGGATTTGGTGTTCATCACGCAAGCCGATCAGCGTGAAAAGGAATGCAAGGGTTTCTTGATCAATCTGATCGATTCACCCGGTCACGTTGATTTCTCATCTGAGGTGACAGCCGCTCTCCGTGTTACCGATGGTGCCCTCGTTGTTGTGGACTGTGTTTCCGGTGTGTGCGTGCAAACGGAAACCGTGCTCCGTCAAGCTATTGCCGAGCGTATTAAGCCCATTCTGTTCATGAACAAGATGGATCGCGCTCTGTTGGAGCTGCAATTGGATGCCGAAGAGCTGTACCAGACTTTCCAGCGTATCGTCGAGAACGTGAACGTCATCATTGCCACCTACAACGACGATGGCGGTCCAATGGGTGAGGTCCGTGTGGACCCCAGCAAGGGTTCAGTCGGTTTCGGTTCCGGTCTCCACGGCTGGGCCTTCACCCTCAAGCAGTTCTCTGAGATGTACTCCGAGAAGTTCAAGATTGATGTTGTCAAGCTAATGAACCGGTAAGCATTCCCTTCTATTATATACGCTCACGCATGCTTTTAGCACAAAACGTGTGACGCTGAGCGTGCGACTTCTTTTGGACTGTCACAACCTTGCAAAGGGGCGTGGCAGTTTCGCTAGAACCGCGCGTGCTGATGGCGCCACAAGTGCAAAAAAATAAAAGCAGATCAAATTAGAAGACGCAGCTGAAACGCTACACCGGAACCGCTTTCCTAATGTTCCAACGGTGCATTTGCTAAGGCAGCGACTCGACAAATTATATATTTATATCTATATATATTAAATTTATAGTCCACTTCAACTCATAAATCCATACATATATATATTATCAAGTTTCTTTTAATGTTTTCATAGCAGAATCGCTTGCATAAAATCTTTGTAAAAACATACATATATAATTAATATGTTATGTCTATGATATAGGTTCGTTGTGCTTTTCTTCGTAATGCCCTCGTTTTTTTATTTCTCGAAAAAATGATATGTTCATAAAAATATTCTATGGCTCGAATGGCAACACTTGTATGACGTCATTCTTCCTCTGCCCCTAGAAGGCATCGCATGTCAATTAGCAACTGTGAAGTTTGATTATGATAGACGCAGACGATCGTGTTGAGGTGTAGAATCATGAAAATAATTATATAAATAAGAGAAAATTAAATTAAATTAAGAACCAGACAATTGAAAAAGATATAAGGTGAGAAAATTTGATTGTGTAATGAAGAAGAGGGAAATGATGTGAAATAAAATATTTAACAAAAACAAATAGTTCAAAGCAAATATAGAAACCATACACGAGATAAAATAAACATTTCACCTGAAAAAAAATGAATATCCGAGTAAACAAACAATCATGCCTGAAAGTGGAAATAGATAAGATAATATAATAAATGTCACTCATAGTTGATTCCATCACATTTATATAGTTAATTAAATCATCGTAGAAATAATGATCCCTAAAAATCATCGTAACTCAATTTCTATTTGTGTCAATTTCGTTTTGTAGTCTGTGGGGTGAGAACTTCTTCAATGCCAAGACCAAGAAATGGCAGAAGCAAAAGGAGGTGGACAACAAGCGCTCCTTCTGCATGTACATTCTCGACCCCATCTACAAGGTGTTCGATGCCATCATGAACTACAAGAAGGAGGAGATCAGCACGCTGCTGGAGAAGATCGGTGTTACACTCAAGCACGAGGATAAGGACAAGG
This sequence comes from Drosophila eohydei, assembly GCA_035045825.1. Classification (NCBI taxonomy): domain Eukaryota; kingdom Metazoa; phylum Arthropoda; class Insecta; order Diptera; family Drosophilidae; genus Drosophila; species Drosophila eohydei. The sequence goes on along the minus strand of JAWNOT010000077.1, from coordinate 1,741,324 downwards.
ATGGCAAGGCTCTGTTGAAGACCGTGATGCGCACCTGGCTGCCAGCCGGTGAGGCCCTGCTTCAGATGATTGCCATCCACTTGCCGTCGCCCGTGGTTGCCCAGAAGTACCGTATGGAGATGTTGTACGAGGGTCCTCATGATGATGAGGCTGCCATCGCTGTCAAGAACTGCGATCCCGACGGTCCATTGATGATGTACATCTCCAAGATGGTACCGACCTCCGATAAGGGACGTTTCTATGCCTTTGGCCGTGTGTTCTCCGGCAAGGTGGCCACAGGCCAGAAGTGCCGCATCATGGGCCCCAACTACACACCCGGCAAGAAGGAGGATCTGTACGAGAAGGCCATTCAGCGTACCATTCTGATGATGGGTCGCTATGTGGAGGCTATTGAGGATGTGCCATCGGGCAACATTTGCGGTCTGGTCGGTGTAGATCAGTTCCTGGTTAAGACCGGTACCATCACTACCTTCAAGGATGCCCACAACATGAAGGTAATAGATAATCAAATCTCCTAACGAAATCCATAGTAATATGTAATTTTTTTTTCCCGATTCTTCAGGTGATGAAGTTCTCCGTGTCGCCTGTGGTGCGCGTTGCCGTGGAGCCCAAGAACCCAGCCGATTTGCCCAAACTGGTGGAGGGTCTGAAGCGTTTGGCCAAGTCTGATCCTATGGTGCAGTGCATCATTGAAGAATCTGGCGAGCACATCATTGCCGGTGCCGGTGAATTGCATTTGGAGATTTGCCTTAAGGATTTGGAGGAGGATCACGCTTGCATCCCACTGAAGAAATCCGATCCCGTGGTGTCTTATCGCGAGACCGTTTCCGAGGAATCCACCCAGATGTGCTTGTCTAAGTCGCCCAACAAGCACAACCGTCTGCTCATGAAGGCTCTGCCTATGCCCGACGGTCTGCCCGAAGATATTGATAACGGTGAAGTTAGCTCCAAGGATGATTTCAAGGTGCGCGCCCGTTATCTGGCCGAGAAGTACGACTATGATGTGACTGAAGCCCGTAAGATCTGGTGCTTTGGCCCCGATGGCACCGGCCCCAACTTCATTCTCGACTGCACCAAATCCGTGCAATACCTTAATGAAATCAAGGATTCCGTTGTCGCTGGCTTCCAGTGGGCCTCCAAGGAGGGTATCATGGCCGATGAGAATCTGCGCGGTGTGCGCTTCAACATCTATGACGTCACCCTACACGCTGACGCTATCCATCGCGGCGGTGGCCAAATCATTCCCACCACCCGTCGTTGCCTGTACGCCGCTGCCATCACAGCCGGTCCTCGTCTGATGGAGCCCGTCTATCTGTGCGAGATTCAGTGCCCTGAGGTTGCCGTTGGTGGCATCTACGGTGTGCTGAACAGGCGTCGTGGCCATGTGTTCGAGGAGAACCAGGTCGTAGGCACCCCCATGTTCGTTGTCAAGGCTTATCTGCCTGTCAACGAGTCGTTCGGCTTCACCGCCGATCTGCGCTCCAACACTGGCGGCCAGGCCTTCCCACAGTGCGTGTTCGACCATTGGCAGGTGCTGCCCGGTGATCCGTGCGAGCCATCCAGCAAGCCCTACCAGATTGTCCAGGATACCCGTAAGCGTAAGGGTCTCAAGGAGGGTCTGCCCGATCTGTCGCAATATTTGGACAAATTGTAAGCGACTCCAACTTGGGGGACAGAGGGCTGAAGCTGCCTAACCTATGAAGCAGGTGGAACGATCAAAGATGCAGAAACAACAGCAAAAACAACATCAACAGCTGTGGCCGCTGGCAGCGTTTAAAAAACACACACAACATTTAAAGAAATTTTGATGATTATTAATTGTATAACAGTAAACAACAACAACAACAAAATAAATCAAGTAAATGATTATACTTAAGTTTATATAAAACAAAAAAACAAATACATACATGGAGAGCACACTTAAAATGTGCTCGAACAAAAATAGAATACAGAAAACAAAAAGGGGTCCAATCCAATTGAAAACAGAGCTGAAAGCAACTAGTTTGGTTGCTGTCACCAAAGATCACGTTTTAGCAGCGCTGTTAAGGCTAGCGAAATTTGAATGTAAGTTAACATTGCCATTGACAACTTACTAAGTTAGCCAAAAGCAGCTGGGGTTCAGCCACCCCTCCTGAACTAGCTAAATTGAACAACACTATTCTGTTATAGCTATAACAGCTGTAGTTACCGCATTGAATATTGCAACGCGGGGGTTGTATTTTGGCTTTTATTGTTTTTGTTCGTGATGCACGCCGCGTGGCCAAGTGCAAAATCACAAAGCAAAGCACACAAAGCCAATCAATGTTAATGATTACAACAAATGAGCGACATGCGGCGTTTGGCAAACAAAAACAACAGCAGCAGTAGCGGCTCGGTATGGGGTGGCAGCGACCGAGAGAATGGGCAAGAGAGAGTGAGAGAGCGCGCGCAATTGCAACCCAAACAAAAACTCCCACACCAATGCGCGCGCGGTCTCTCCTATTGCACTCTCTGCTTTTGTATGGCTGCCCGAATCTAGCTAAATCTAATGTTTTTGCCCTCTGCTAATAAAGAGTTTACTAATGTAAAGAAAAAACTATATTAAATTACAATTACAGCTAAAATGATTTTAACAATCAGAGCTATGTTAACAGACAGACAGTATTGTCTGCGAAGAGAGCCAATATTGGCAGATCATTGGATCACGCACAAGTACAATCCAATGCAATGCTAGCTTATGAGAGCTTGCTCTTTGTTTGCGCTCTTTGTGTGTGGAGCTTGAGGTATAAGCAACAACAAGTAAAATAGTAAGTGAATAACATCCACCAGATACAGTAACAGTATAGAGTAGCCAATTGGCTTCTCTCTGCGGCTCAGTCGTGTTTCGGTGTTCGAGGCAAGCAGACGTGTTTGAGCAGTTGCTTGGCGCATCACATAGCATTGCAATATTTTTGTAAATTTTAATAGGTATATGAGCGCGTGTGTGTGTGTGTTTCGATTTGTCTGTGTGTACGTGTGGTTTGCGGTCTGTGCTGTGTTTAAAATTCAAATTCGAAATTAATCGAATTAAATATTGCAAAAATAGTCAACAATTTGCTGAATTCGTTTGCCAAACGAGCGGAACCAACAACAAAAGTATCTTATATTCATACAATATAGGTGTCTGTGCCTGTGTCATTCTACGTGTGTACGTGTGCATGTGTGTAGGTGGAATTGTATGTAATTCATAAGCAAATTACAAAATGCGAATAGAATTCTCTTGTTCTCGGAAGTCGCCGTCTGTTTTTGTCATCGTCTCAAAAGCCGCCGCCGACGTCGCTGCCGCCGCTACGTCTGTCATTACAAACATCAGCCCCGCATTTGGGATTGTTGGCTATCTCGCTCTTGCACACGCATACGCGCTCGGCATATTTGCTATATTTAGCAACATTTCCAATTGGAAGATTTTTGATTTGACCTTTTGGCAGTAAAAGCTTTTAACTGTAATTATTATGCGTTTCCAGCATAAAAAACAAACCAAATGCTGATGCTAAATGCGTGTGTGTGTGTGTGGGTTGGAGTGTGTGTGTGTGAGTGTGTGCGTCTGCATATGAAAAAATCGATGCCAGACTCCCTGCGACAACGACAACGACGTCGACGACGTCGACGCCAGGCAACTTCATTCAGTAAAGTAAAAGGCAAGAGGCAAAGGCAGCGACGCCAGCGTCGCCGCAGTATATTTTACAGTTAGACAAAGTTGGAGCTTTGCGCTGTCTGTCTATGTGTGCGTTTGTGAGTGTGTAGGTGGCTGCAGCTGAAGTTTGAAATTCGAATTGGAACTGGCTTTATGGACAGCTACCGATAAGATCGGAAATGAAATTTGAAACTTAAAAATTGCAAACTTTTCTATTATTTTTAACCGTTTTTTGTACTTTGTTTGCTGCATCCGTTCGAAATGCGTTTTTGGGGCAGCCAACGCAAAAGTTTTTTCTATTTTTGCACAAAGACAAAAGCAACGTGCGTGCCTGTGTGTGTGTGAGTGTGTATGTGAGTGAGTTGTTTATGTATAGCGGAATATAAAATATCTTGTATATGTATGTGTTGCAGTGGGCGAGCAGGCAGGCTAATCTGTCGCTATGTCCGTGAGCGTGTGTGTGTGTGAGCCAGTGTGAGTGCGCCTGAGCTCCACATATATAAAACTCCTCTCTACAAAGTGTATAGAAAATATGAATGAAGATAGGAAACGCAATGCAAAGGAGTTAAGAGTAAATTGTAGGCAATGAGTGTGTGTGTGGGGAGGGACCGGGGGGCGAAAAGTCTTTGCAGGAAACGAGGAACGAGAATAGTTTTCACACACAGAATAGTTTTCCACCATTTTTCACACCTCCTTTAGCTTCACTATGGGGGCAAAGACACTACGTGAAAAATCAATGCAAAAAATTTGTTGTTTAGTTTAACGAAACAAATTTTAATTGGCTTTTGGCAGCGTGTTGCGAAAGTTGGAAAGTTTCTTAAGAAATTGAAATTGAAATTGAAATTGTCAATATATTTACTATGGGAAATTTTGGGAACGTCTTTTGTGGCTGGCCTTTTCAATAAAGCAAAAAAAGTTTTTCTTTATACTACAGTGAAAGCTCTGTTGAGTGGATATCAATTAGTCCTTGTGCTTTGTAGATTGAGTGGGATAGTAGCGAAATTTTTGCATAAAATATCTATATGAAGCCCTATGTGAGCACATATACATTTATGCTCTATAAAATATTCATCCAGTTTTATGATTTTCCAATTGGTATTATATCTTTTAAATCCTTGGATATTCGATAAAAATAGATTACTTTATTATCACCAATTTTTATGCTTTGCAACATTTTTGAATATTCAAAAGCCTTTTTTCCACTTTACTTTTCAATTGTGAAGTAAATAGGAATATCTAGAGATGTATAAATATATATATGTATACAGTGCTTTAGTAGTCTTGCATTAAAAAATTCTTGTTTAATTATAATTTCTCATTTAAAGCAACTCAAATATAAAAAGAAATATTTTTTTTGTCTAAAACATTATAAAGTTTCGAGTTATCAACACTTCCTTTTTCTATAATCTGTTCTCGACCCAAATTCTGTCTTTAAAAAGTCTCACCATAGACGTTTCATTCAGATTCTGGTGATAGAAAAACTTATGGCTTTTATTAGTAAAGTTTGTCAGAAAAGTATGCTAATTACCTAAGTAGCTAATTTTTGCTCATTACTGAGCTTTCTTAATGGAAAAACTAAATTTTATGTTTGTTCTTAATAAACTTTTGGCCACTATTAAACAAAAAATATGTCAAGAGAACAAATTTAACAGTTGTGCGCTCTAAGCAGATTTTACTGTACATTGAAAACAAGTTTTCAGATTATTTATTAAAAAGTATATTTTAAATAGGAAGCAAATTTATAAAATAAAAGAAACGTTATATTGCAATCAATAACAGTTGTTAGTTGTGCGCTTTAAGGAGTGTTTACTGTAAAATTAAAAAAAAAAAAATTTTAAAAATCTCCCAAATTTGATATAAATTTAAATGAAATTAAGATTAAAATTTGAAATTTCTTGACCTTTTTTAAAGTTTGCTCTAAGCAGATTTCACTGTACATTGAAACTTAAATTAGAACTCTTAAATTTAAATTTTAGCATAAATTACAAAAATATCAGCTTTTCGCTTTATTGAGTTTTTACTGTAAAATAACATAGGCATTTAAAAATCGGACTAATTTGATACAAAAGAGAAAATTTGCAATCGAAACAGAAGGATTTAATGCAATTTTTCTGAGTTCACTCTAAGCAGCCTTCACTGTATATACCGAACTTGCTTCAAATCTCTCTCATCAAAGTGCCTTGTGTGGCTTAGAAGTCAAGCGTCTGCCACACATTCAATTATCCTATTAAATAACGGATTTATTCAAGCGCATCAAACTAATATCCGTTCGTTCTCGAAGCACCAAACGAAATCTAATTGCATGTTACGCAAATCAACGGGACTCGATATTAAATATTTATTGAACTTTCGCAGAGCGCAACAAAACACGAACAACTTAAGCCGCTTACGGCCAACTACAGCAGCATTTACAACATTTTGATTATTTAAGCAAGAAACAAAAACAAAAAAAACCTAATTTTCCCACCCGCTTTAATCGTGCCATCTCTCTCTCTCTCTCTTTCTCTCCCTCTTAGCATTTGAATGACGAATTTAATGAGCTGAAAAAAACGCCAATCACTTTCACACATTGCATAGATGAAAATTGAAACAGCCGACAACAAAGACGAGCAGCGGCCGTCGACGCCGACGTCGACTGAGGCAGCGACAGCGACTGTGGGCGCATTGATTACATTTTCATAATCAACGAAATACAAGAAAAAGCAACAGCAACAAAAAATAACTCACAAAAAAGTAAAAAGAAAAAGAAAAAGAAAAAAGTTGCAGTTGGTTTCAATGAAAATCGCATAATGGAGACAACACCTGAATCGTGTGGCACAGCACGCGATTCTGTGGAGGCGTTGGAACTGGAGGCGGATACGACGGAGACAGAGGCGGCAGCAGAGCCAGCGACAGCAGCAGCAGCAGCAGCAGCAGCGACTGCGATTGCAGCCAACAACATGTCCGAGTTAGAGCCCGCAGCTCTGGATGCTTTGGATGGGGACAACGACCAACAAAAGCAAAAGTATGTCGCAAGCTCTAAATGAAATTAAAATCAAATTGTGAACAACATACAAAGCGAGAGAGAGAGCGGGAGAGAGAGGGCGACTGAGAGAGCGAGTTGATGACTCTTTGCAACAGTCAAGCCGCCACGAGCATAGCCTAATTACATTTTCATTTCGATTTTAGCAACGATTCGCTGCAGCCGCATTCACTGGAGCCCATCTCCATGGACGATATACCGGAGCCCATCAAAGTGCTGGATGATATCATATCGGAGTTCGAAGAGGCAACCACCAAGCCGGCAGCACTGCATTGCAACAGCGGCGAGAACCAATCAGAAGACGATGGCTACATGAGTCTGAGTCGCAAAAAGTGAGTTTTATAGAGCTAAAGACTTTATTTCAGTATAGACCTTAACATTATTATAACACCTCCAGTCCATGAGTGTCTTAGGAAATGTAGACTCTAGCATCAAAGTAGTTTTTTCTTAACTCAAGAGATTAGCATGCTTAGCATACAGCAGTTACAGTTTGTCTCAATTTCCAATAGTATTTCTTTAAAACTTGAAAGAAAGTACATATTATGAACTATGGGCGGCTATATAAGGAAAACCAAGACAAATATCTTAACCCAAACAAATTTTTGATAATGTATAAAAAATTAAATTTGAACCTAGTTCAAATTTATTATATATATTTTAAAAATTTAATATATATAGTTAGTAAATATATGAATGATTGAGCTATGGTTTTTAGAAACTTAAAAACATTGCATAATTTAAAAAAAAAATTAAAAAAAAAAAAAATTAAAAATTTAATATAAAATTAAATTTGAACTTAGTCCAAATTTATTATATTATATAAATTTATTATATATAGAATAAATATATGAATGATTGAGCTATGGTTTTTAGAAACTTAAAAACATTAAAAATTTAATTTAAATTTAAATTTGAACCTAGTCCAAATTTATTATATATATTATATAAATTTAATATATATAGTTAGTAAATATGTAAATGAATGAGCTATGGTTTTTAGAAACTTAAAAACATTGCATAATTTAAAAAAAAAATTTAAAAAAAAACGTTAAAAATTTAATTTAAAATTAAATTTGAACTTAGTCCAAATTTATTATATTATATAAATGTATTATATATAGAATAAATATATGAATGATTGAGCTATGTTTTTTAGAAACTTAAAAACATTGCCTAATTTAAAAAAAAAAAAACAAAAAAAAATTTAAAAAAATTATTTTTAATTAAAACATTTTATTTTTAAAAGAAATTCCTAAATTCTTAAATATGGTTTAACTTTTAGAATCAAAATATATTTCTCCTTTTCTCAAATTTTACAATCACATAAATAAATAAAATATGTAAAAAAAATTTATATATTAAAAATTTTTTATATATATTAATTTAAAAAAAAAATAATAATATATATATTAATATATAGTTAATATATTTTAAAAATTTATAAAAATTTTTAATATATATTTTTTTTTAAATATTTGATTTATTTATTATTTTCTTATCTTATAAAGTTTCTAAAAGCTGTTAAAACAATCTTTAGAAAATGTAGACTTAAAAAAAAATTGATTGATTGATTTAAAAAAATGCTAACTTTTTTAACTATTATATTAAAGCAAATAACTGCATGAAACAAGTAAGAATCTGGCAGTCGACTGCATAATACCTGTTTACCGTCCTAAAATAGTTTAGTAATTTTTAGTCAATCTCAAAGGAAACTGTCAAATTTTGAAGTTCTAGATGCTAAGCTTTAAAATATATTGTCTCGTAAGGTAAATCGATGGAGAAGGTCAACAGTAAAAGTATAACATATAAAAAATATAAAGATAAAAGTAAGACATATAATAATATGTATAATAGGCTTAGGTTTATCTATCAGATATTTTTGATCTTCGGTTTCCAGGTTTCCCGCCTCTAGATATTTTTGATCTTCGGTTTCCAGGTTTCCCGCCTCTTCCGCTCTTCTGCTATATCAGTTATAGTATTTTCCAGCTGAATCTTAACACTTTAGTAGCTGTATAGAGTAGAAAAGAGAGAGCTCATAAAACTGTGCTAATCAATGCCAATCATAATTAATTTTCGATTCAATTTCATTTTCAATTAATTACATATTTTTAAGCACATATCCTCTGCCCACGCTATTGAAACATTGCTTAATAAACTGCCCAAAATTGTTAATAGAGCTTCTAAAACGAAATGCTTCTGTTATTTTTGTATGTGCAGCATGTCTAAAAAGGACTCGGAGGATGTGCCACAAACACCCAGCACGGACACCGTGCCCGAGGGCAGCTTCAACGAGGTTGATGGCACCGCTGAGAATCTAACCAAATTATCAGAGGCGGAGCACAGCAGCCAGGAAGCGACAACGCCGCTCATACAGACAACGCTGGTGAGTGCACACACACACACACACATACATATATATATATATATATATAGCTGATGATAAATCAATTAATGCACTCTTTACCTTTAGCCCAAGGCACGTAGCGCCAATTCGACGCCAGCCACCAGCTCCAACTACTCGAGTCTGCCCTGTTGCGGTGCACGTGCCTCAAATTTGACTGCCACCTCGACGTGCAACTCGTCGAATGGTCTGGAGGCGACAGCCACACGCACCGGCAGCTGCAATGGGGAACGCAATGTGCTGGGCATAGACATCAGTGCCGTGCACAATGCCGTGCTGCGCGGCAATCTGGCCAAGTTGCCGGAGCCAATGCTGAACGAGCATCCTGTGACCATCTATCCGGGGCCATCGGCCAAGGCGAGTGGCGACGGTGGGCGCGGCAAGCGTTTGGTGGAGAAGCACAAGGCTGTGTGCCACATGCTGAATCCACATTCCATTAGCTCCAGCTCCTCGTCGGGCTCGCAGCACACGTCCAGCGGCGAGGCCTCGCCGGCGGCGTCCAATATGAACGTGGCCACGGCCAAACAGCAGCAACTGGATGACTATTCCGAGGATTCCTTGGAGGAGTCAACCATCTCGACAGACCTAACGCCCGTCAAGCAGAACGGCGTCGCCTGGGAGATACACTTCAAGAGCAATAAAAAGAAGTCCAGCGGCAGCGCAAAGAAATCAAATTCGACAGCCGTCAAAAAGGTGAGACAACTGCAGTTCGACTGCCAGCAACAGAAGCTAATCTCTGCCTTCGCATTTACTTAGCAGCAGCAGCAGCAGCAGGATAACAATCTGGCTGACTTCAACAAGAGTTTCGGCTACAACGAACAGAGCATGCTGGGCAAGGGCACCTTTGTCATACGCCGCTCCACGGGCAAGAAGCCGCCACGTGCCGCTGACATTTTCTGCATACCAAAGCCGCCGCGCAGCTCCCTCGGCGCCGGCGCCATTAGCAACGAGTTCTACACGAGCGACAGCGAGCCAAGTGAATCGACGCCGTTGCCACCGCCACCGGCGCCCGCCGAAATCAATTTCATCTACAAAGAGTGCGAAGCGGCAGCGGCGCAAACGCGACGTGGCCTGGAAATGGCAGCGGCACACAGAGCTGCGCTCTCCTTGGATATAGCCGAGGCCACCGAGCATCTGATCAATAAGCCGATCAAAAGCAAGACGGCCATGTTGACGGAGAAGCGTCTCAGCGCCGAGTCCATGCCGGACAACACCTCCAGCAGCGAGGAGTTTGACGAGGCGCGTCTCAATGGCAATGGCTACGAGCTGTACGGCTATAATGGAAGTGGTAAGGGTATTCCCTAGTCGAGCACATCTGCACTAAAGCGCTCTTAACTTGCTACTAATCTGTCTCCTGTCTCCCAGAACAACGCGTCTCGACAGCGACCACGCCTCACACAGATCTAGCGCCTACCTTGGAGGAGGACGAGGAGTCGGACTTTAGCTACGGCTGTGCGCCGCTCAAGCAGATCGAGCACAATATCAGCGCGCTGCTGCGTGGCGATATACCGCTGCCTGGCCAGCTGATTCAGGCGAATGGCTGCAGCAGTGCAGCTGCTGCAGGGACCGGAGGTGGCGCTGCCACTGGTGCTGCTGCTACGGCTGCTGCTGCCGCCGCCGCCGCCGCCGCCGCCGCTGCTGCTGCTGCTGCTGCTGCTGCGGAGCTGCATGCCAAACGTGTGCTAGAGTTCCGTCCGGGCGTGCATAAGTCGGAGAGCGCGAAGGAGATGCTGTTGTCGCAGAACATCGGCTTTGGCCCGTTGCCACCGTCGCCGCCCAGCTCCAATCCGGACATGTTCGACTATGATGCGCCATTGCCGCCGTCGCCCGTGGAGCCGCGCAAGCCACTCGAGCTGCCAGCAGCTGTAACAACGGCAGCCACTGCCAATCGTGGCACCACCGTGGTCGAGGTGCACGCCACTGCCTCGGGCGCTGCGGTGCATAGCAGCAATAGCCATACGCGACGCAGTCGCGACAACGTGGCTGCAGTGCGTCACTTCAACGATGAGCTGCCGGCGCCGCCAGCACCGGCACACCAATCGAATAGCTTTGTCGACGGCTTGCCAGGTCCACCATTGGCGCCAGCCGTGCCGCCACATCGTGCGGGTCATTCGTTGAACACGATGAAATCGTGGAGCATTGATTCACAGTATCGCAAGAGATCGCCCAAATTGTTTGGCTATAGCAGCGGCAGTGGCATAACCACGCCCACTGGCTTGGGCGGCATGCCGCCGCTGCCACAGCCGCCGATGGGCACCATCGGCTCCTGCGATGGCGGCTCTGCGGCCGGCACGGGCTCCTATCAGCGACGCTATATCAACTATGGCACCAAGCGCAGCTTGAAGCAATCGCCACGCGAAGAGCACCGCCTGCAAACCTCATGTAGTCTTCCTGAAACGCCAATCTTTGCCAGAGGGTGAGCTGCCCATACCCTGTAATGCCTACCCGCTCACAATTCACATATGATTTTCTTGCCTTTGTCGCAGCTGTGACATACCACGTACGCCATATCGTCGCCAAAATGATCCCATTCCTGTGAGTGGCTCCCGCACGGCGCCACGCTCCAGCACATCGAATAGCATCAATATGGGCAACTCCATCCTGGGCATAGGCGGTAAGTGTGCCACGCTGAATGGCTGCATCTCATGGCTAACCATGGCTCCTCCTTTAGCTGGCGCCTATGGCACCGCTCAAATCTGCCGTCAGCGTTCGATCAATCACGCCTTAGCCTCCAATGAAATGCTGCGCATGACTGGCGCTCCAGCACGCGGCTGGTATCCCAAGCAGCGCAACATGCGTCCCGCTTCCACGGAGAACATTGATCGTTTGGCCTCGGTGCGCGTTTGGGACAATCCGGCTGGCATGTCCGGCACGGGTCAATCCCGCAAGCCGCTCACCCTGCCGCCCAATCTGACGCCCTCCTTTCTGAACAAGTCGCCGCGCGAAGCGCTACGTCGTGTCACCAGCTTGCTAATCACCAAGAAGAGTAAGTGTGCAGCTGGCTATGCATGGCATTGACTTACCCTCTCTCTTCCACCCTGTTTACTTTGCTAGAGCACAACAAGGAGCGCAAGCACAAGGCCTACAGTGATCTGCCCATGGATGACAGCAATAGCAAGCATGCCTATGAATTTGAAACTGGTGAGCAGATGTTTACAACTGGGCCTAGGCAGCTATAATACGAGATGATAAAACAGAGCTCTTCATACAGATCAAGCCAAATCTGTTGTTAGCCTAAAAGTGCTCTCAATTAAGCTGAAGCAATAGCAGAACTGTGTTCATATAACTCGCTTAACTGTTCATATAAATCAAGTCCAATGAGAAGGATTTTAAATTCAAAGAATTTTTATATAGAATTTCAAAAAAATTACAAAGAATTGTTAATAACTAAGCGAGTTGCTTTCTATAAGCCAAGCCAATTGTGGCTTTGGCAAAGCCAAAATGTCCATAGAATCGTTTATGTTTCCATAAACTCTTTCATAGCTGTGCGCTAACTAAGCAGAGCTCTTCATATATATTAGATATAAAATATGAATAGAGCCATTAACCAAACAGTTTCTTCATTTTTAATCGAATAATAACAATGTAAGCATTGTAAGCAACTAAACAGATCTCTACTCATAGACCATATTGAAGCCTATTATCAAAGAATATAAACATCTTATGAAATGATCGAAGATCGATGCAAGCTGATGCCATACAATCAATAGACTGATATGATCTTTCGCATATAAAATAATACATTTCAATATATTATATATATAAGATTATATTTTTATATATTTAAGATAATATTTTATTATATTCAAAGTCTCTCTCTCTCTCTCTCTCTCTCTCTGTAGGTTCCACCAAGCGCAAGGAGAGCAGCAGTCGCAGCAAGGACACTGCCGCCGTTGCTGCTGTCGGTGCCACGCCCAAGGCCAAAAAGAAGGGCCTCTTCAAGACGCTGTGGAAGCGCACGAAAACCGCCTCGCTGGATCAATAGAGCAGCCAAAACAACAACAACAACAACAAATTATATACCAAATTTCAACTTGTTTACGAACGAAGCCAAAACACTGCCCCAACAACCCAGCTAATCCAACTACTTTGGATTTGCACACACACACACACTCATATATATGTACATATATATGTTTTTAAAGAACGTTGATAATAAACGCACCTCTATATGAACACACATATATATATATATTTATATATATATGTATTATAACCCGAAACTCACCTGCTCAGCCCTCAATATCAATCACAATCTCACGCGCATACGATTCGAAAGATTTTCGCACGCTCATTCGATTGTAGTTTCACCTTGAAAAATTGCACTCAATGTGCAAGCAATTTATATATATATATATATATATATATATATATATATATATATGTATATCTAACATACAACTATATCGGTCATATAATAAGGCGAAAAACTGAGTAATTCAAAAATGCACAAAGCCGTGAATCGTAAAGACTGAAAAAAGAATAAAAAATAAATAAATAAAATGTAAAATGTTTAAAAACAACAATTTTGGAAATACCACAACAGACCACAACAGCAGAGAAATATATATACCTATCAGCAATAAAATCTATATCGAGAGAGTAGTCCCGTCTTTTGAACTTGCCAACAATTCCATGGCCGAAACACACAATAAAAACGCACGCAACGATGAGCAAAAAAATAAAAAATAAAATAAAAATAAAATAACAAAAATTATGAAACGAAAATTTATAAAAGGAAAAACTAAAGAATAATTATTATACAGCACTGAATTTATATATAGTATATGAAAACTCTATATGCATAGTTTGGAGTATAACTGAGCCGTTTAGGGCTCCACAGGCAGCATAACTTACTTTATATTATGATGTTCGATTTATATACATGAAGCTACTCTTTTTATGGGCTTCCTTCGGACGCTGAGCCAGCCTAACTTCGGCTAGAGCGCCGCTCCAAGCTAATATTTTAAAGCAAAAAATATGATATCTTACAATAAAATTTTATTTCGAAATTTTGAGAGACTAGAATAGCCGAAACGCCCTCCAAATTTCAAAGAATCTTTGATAATACGATTTCCACAATTTTTCATACAATTTAAAAAGCGAAAAACGAATAAGAAAAACCTAAAATTTAAATACAAGAAAAAATGCTCAATAGAACTTTACCAGGCAGCATTTTGCTTTTTGTAATTCCAAAAGAAAAGAAAAGAAAAACCCGCAATGAAAAGCAGAAAACAAATAAAACAACTGTAAACGTTTACTAGTCATTAAATATATGAAAAACAAGAGGTGGGCAGAAAATGATGAAATATATAAACAAATATGTATTTTTTATTAACACACTGAGAAAGCAAAGTGGCCAAATATAACAAAAAAAAAAAAACATTTTATGAGCATAGGCGCCCACAGCGCCCTGCCCTGCCCCTCATAAGGAAAGTTAAGTAAAGAGAGAGAGGGAGAGAGAGCCAGTTGAAAAGTATTATTAACGAATTATTATATATTATGCTATAGCAAGTTGGTATTTATTACAATTAATATTATTGTATGTACAATTATTTGTATTAATATTATTGAATATATTTTTTAGAAAAGTAGTGTGAAAATTGAAAAAAAAAAATAATAAAAAACTAACAGAAAACTAAAAAATAAAAGTACTTAAAAAAACAAAGACGAAAGTAAAATTTACATTTGGGTATATATATATATATATATATATATATATATATATATATATATATATGTATATATATATAGTTATTTATCCACAAAAATCGAAATTGAATATCTGACCCAAAGTTGATAATTATAGAACGAGCTGAAGTACTAAAAAGTCGTTTGTTTTTTAGAGATGTTTTTTCTTATAGACCTTTCGACACATCCTACATTTGAGCAACATTTCTAAAGCACTAACTAAACCAAACGCTCCCAGCAAAATAAAACTCTATATAAAATGTTCATTCTCACACGCTCGGCTAGACATGAAAAACTAACTGCTTAAATGAAACACACATATAACAAAATATATATAGAAAAAGTAAACATATAATAACAATGACAAATTACAATAACAATTCACACACACACACACACACATATGAATAAATGAGCTATGAAAAACAAGTTAAGCACAGACAGAGCAAAGCAAATGATATAATTTTTTAGCAAGAACAAATGAATTTTAAAAAAAAATATATATATATATATTATTTATATATATATAAAACTTAACAATTAATGAAATGAAATAAAAATAGCATTGAAAATTTTGAAAAATATTAAAGAGAAATTGTGTTTTATTGCAAGGTTAGAGGCATGAATGTGGTAAGTGAAAGCTAATTTCTAATTTTAGATGAAAAATTATAACAAATCACCATTTAGAGTATTAACAATAGTATTATAATAGTATTAACAATGGTAATTAAAAATCGCAAATAGCATTTTTTGTTTGTTTATTACACATTCTTACAACAAGCACGACGAAAACCTAAACTCAAAAATACCAAAAACAAAATGAAAATAAAAACACATCAAATTAGCAGTTAGACTTTTAAAATTAACATTGAGAATTGAAATGAACTGTAAAGGTTAATCGGATTCTATGTTGTACACCTCTTAAATATTAATATTTATAGCATATAAATGATTTGCCAAAAACGAATATTTTCTATTTGACGGCAACACCTTCATATACCTTCAGCGTCGTCTATATATTGCGCGTGGCACAGCCGGAACCAATGGCCGATCGACTCTATAGCGAGACAAAGCATTTCCTTGATTCTCACGTCGAGGTGCTGGCCAATAAGGTGCTGGCAATGCCAATTACACGAATAGCAGACCAGATCTATTAGCTACCTAAATAGAATATGGCCAATCAATTAGAATTGAAAAGTTAATCTAGATACGAAATCTTTCCAGTGATAGATATATAGACATGGCTTGAATTGAAATTCGCAACGCTTGAAGATTTGGAGAAGTATTTAAAGGTAAGTGAAAGCTAATCCTTAATTTAAAAGTGAAAACACACCCTTTAGAGAGGTATTAGTATTAACAATAGTTTAGTTGCTAATGTAACAGCAAATTTAATTCAAAATCGTAAATACAATTTTCATATGGGTTTCTTTTGTTTTCTTTTTATTACACATTTGCTCGCAATTTACGTTGTGAGTGTACCAAATAAATATTCATTTATGTTAGAGACGAAGAAAGTTTTTTTTTTCAAAGAAAACAACACACGCGCCACAAACGAAATAATTATTACAAAACTAAATAAACTAACTAAAAGTATCAGTAATGCGCACATCTTATACGCCTTTAGTTTTAGGATTGATTGGGTTAGTGGAAAAAAAAACAAAAAAAAAAACAGAAGCAAACAATAATTGATAGCATTTCCTTAAAGATATCAATTGAATTGCTTAGACAGTCCTGTAGGTTAAAATTATTGTTTAGCAGAAGAGATACTATAGTTGTAATAGTTGTTATTGTAAAAGATGCTGCCGTTGTAATGCGTGTCATAAATTTTAAAAAGATTTAACAAAATATGCCTTGGTATAATGTATTACAAGGTATTACAATTATATATATGTAGTTTGGTTTGTTGTGCATTGTGAATTCAATTAGTGAAGATTTTGTTTTTTTGTTTTGCTTTGTTTTGTTTTGTTTTATTTTGTTTTGTTTCTTTTTCTTTTCCTCTCGCTTTTTCTTTTGTAATAATCTCTAATTAGCCGTCCGAGCCTCCTGCAGTCTAAGCCATATAGCTATACTCGTCCCCAGAGTTAGCCGTACGCTCAATATATTGTTTGTCAATTAACGATTCAACGCATTTTTTTATCATTGCGATATTGGGCGTAAAGCTAACTTTCGACAAGGAGAGTACCTGTTGATAGAAGACGAATGCGATTAGTTCGTTTTTATATATCAGATTCGTTGACATACCTCTTGTATCAGAGCATTGTGCTTCAAGACCTTGCGCGCCTTCATAATACGCACAATGGCAGCCTGCAAAAACAATTTACGATCCTCATCCACCGAGTTAATCGTGTGCTCCACCTAAATAATACAATTGAAAGCATTAATCCACACATTATCTATAAGGTAGGTTTGTTGACATCTTTACACCGACCTCCTGTGGTGTTTCTTTTTGTAACGCCGAGCTAATCTTAAATTTCGTACGCTTATTGGTATAATCGAAATTCAATTCGATGCGCGTATCACCCGAGAGATTCTCTGAGTTGGCATTTAGCAATTTGGACTCAATCATCGGCTGCATATGCTTCTGAAACGTTTCATCATTTAATTCCAGCGTATTCTGTATCTCTCGACAACTGAGCTTATCGCAGGTCTCGAAAAGCAACATTATCGCCATTTGGTACGTTTGCATAGTCACAATGTAGGACTTTTTGAGGTGGCTTAGCTTCAGTTCGCCATGGCACATATGATGCAGCCAGGTTAGCTTGCGACCGCTAAATAAATTGTGATAATAGTCCTCAAACTAAATAAAAAGAAAATTTTTGAATACTTTTAAATTAACATTCACAAAGCGTCGATTTCCAACTCACCATTTTGATGGACTTTTCGAATTCCTGGGGCACTGCAAATGGTATAACCTGCGTCGAGCCTAACGGCCAAGCGCCCGCCTGCAGCACTTTAATTGACAGATTTATACCTGTAATAAAATAAAATATAGCTTAGTTAGTTATAGATCCATTTCAGCTTTTGAAAACTCTTCAAAAATCAGAGACAAATACCCAGATCAATTTCGTTGTCCTTTAAATGATTATTGAACTTATTGTTCAAATCTGTGGAGACCGAAATGTCCGTGAACATGCGATGCAGTTTATTGGTAAATTCATAGCCGCAGGCTTGCTGTAATACAGATAAATACGTATATATATCAAATTTCATATATAATTAAAAGGTATCTTTGTAACGCACCTTCAAGCGATTTATCATGCCCTCCTCGGCATCCATACTCTGGCTTTGTTCGTGTATAAGACGCTTCGCTAGCAATCTACTGTAGAACTTTTGATACACATCCTTGTCCTCAATGTATTTGAATATGGTTATATTATTTGTGAGTTTCTGATCGATTTCCGCTTCGCAGGTTTTCGATTTCTTTAACAGTGTATCACAGTATTTG
This sequence comes from Drosophila eohydei, assembly GCA_035045825.1. Taxonomy (NCBI): domain Eukaryota; kingdom Metazoa; phylum Arthropoda; class Insecta; order Diptera; family Drosophilidae; genus Drosophila; species Drosophila eohydei. Next base: position 1,723,113 of record JAWNOT010000077.1, on the reverse strand, counting down.
GCCACATATTCAGCGCTGCGACATGGCTGCCGTTCGCTGGGACGTCGATTGATAACGCTGGCGCAGGCTTTGTCCAGTGCGCTAAGGAATAGCGAATCGTTTTCGAAGACATCGGCAATTAGCTCCTGATACTTGTGATGCACTTTCAGCATATTCTCAACGAAAGCAATGTGTATATTCTCGCCTTTGAGAGCATACACCGTTTCCAGACCTTCGTTTTTGATGTGCTCCAGAAAGGTCTGTATCAGCTCAGCTTTTAGATGATCGGGTATGGGCTGTAGTACAATGTACATGTTGCGTAAATCCTGACGCCTTTCATCCGACACCATGTCTCGGCACTCTGAATATATGAAGCCCAAACGATCGTTGATAAATTTCTCTTCGCATTGCTTGCGCAGCTTTGTCAACGAGCTCACATGGAGAAACTTTTGCGCTCTCTTACTCTCACATTCGAGTATCTTGATAACCTCTTGCATGTACTGTGAAACGCTGCATCGTTGTAGCAGCTTGTTGGCTTCGTTCGTATAATATGTGCCACTCGCTTGCAACATGGGCCCTTCGAAGAAATCCTGATACAACTTTAATGAGCCTGTCTTTTTATAATTCTGCACCTCAACAAAGCTGTGTATAACGCCATTAATGACCTGTACGCGATGCGAATCGAGTGTACCATTGCTAGCCCGATCTGCAGCAATGCCCTCCAATATGTGACGCACCAGTTCCTCCGCCAGATACTCGACCATATGCATGCGCCAAATGTCCAAGCCAAGCTCACCGATTTCCATTTGTTCGGCAGCATCGCTGGACTGATTGCTATAAATTGCCTCCGTATCTGTGATCTTTTGCTTTTTAATGTGCTGCTGGTTTAAGTAACTGCAAAGCCAAACGCAATTTCTATATATTAAATATTCAATGAATTGGTTCAGCAAGCGACTTACATGTATAATAGATGAAGATATTTAATGCCCTGACTATATTCCATCCAGGTAGTATAATAGCGTTGCAATAGATCTGGTCTGCTATTCGTGTTATTGGCATTGGCAGCATCATGCTTTGCCAGCACCTTATTGGCCAGCATCTCGACGTGAGAATCAAGGAAATGCTTTGTCTCGCTATAGAGTCGATCGGCCATTGGTTCCGGCTGTGCCACGCACAATGTATAGACATCGCTGGAGGTATATAGAAAAAGTATGTGCGTGTGTGCAAAATGAATATAAATATTAAAAATATGTGCACATACTATGTACATGTACATGTTGCTCGTCAAAAAGAAAATTTTGTCGTTTTTGGCAAATCATGCTGCGTAGCACAGTGGAACGCAAGCAATTTACATGTTATCAATTTTAATATTTATGTTCAGCATAACAGCCGGTTAACAGTGAACGATAAATGTTCATTTATTTCAATTATCAACATAAATATTCTAATTTTGTTAGCCACAAATATATTTAGTTTTTTTTTATATTTGCTATTTGTTTTTGTTCCACTATGCGACATATAGGAGTAAATACTCACGAAAAGCTTGTGTTCCAGACGGCGCGATCCACTTGTCTCAGCGTTATCACCGATTCGGCCATGCGACGCAAGCGCGGCCAAACATCAACAAATTCCACTCTTTTTGGCTTGAGCGACATCTCTGCTGGTGTGTGTATGTGTGTGTGTGGGAGGATGTGGATTGTTTGCTTAACTGTTTTTGAATTGGTGTTGGTAAGTGGAGGACAAAATGGATTAGTCCAAAAGCATTGAAAACACAATATGAAAATAAACAAGAAATTGCCACAAGCGTATACAACTTGAATTTGTTTTAAACGCGCATTTTGTTATAAATAAAGTACAATTGCGTCGCCCCTCGTACGTTGCAGCCACCAGACATAATCAGCAGGGCCCCAGGCCAAAAAAAAAAAAGAGAAATATATGTGGGCAACAACGACGACGGCGACGACGTCGACGGCCTCGAGGTGCACCAATAAATGCAGTTGGCCCCCAAAAAAGAGCCACTTGATGTGCTGCTACGGCAACGTGTGGTGCACTTACGCGCTTTTTAATTACACTATGTACTAATTATTTATGCGTAAAATTTAGTTTTTTTGCACTTTTTTACAATCCAAAATGAACTCTTATGTTACGGCGATAGGGTTGCCAGTCCATTTCGACAATGACAGTGCTGACATGCAACCCTGTAATAGCGTAGTTCGATAACAATAATTTCACTCACTACAGTTTCGCATTCTGAATGTTAACATTACAAATCGAGTTAGCTACTCAGTCAGCTGCTGTTAGGTAATTCTTACTGCCCGCGAAATATAAAACACTGTAAAAATGAGTTAAAGATTTTTCTGTATATATTTATGTAGATTTATTAGACTTTTTGTTTGTCCTATAATTTGCTAATTGTTTGTTTCTGATTTTAGATTTTCTTAGTTATTGAAACTATATAAAAGTGCAATGTTAGATTTATTGTTAATAGCTTAAAACACAACACTTAAACATTTACTAAATAATCTCATTTTTATTAATTTTGCTAGTTATTTTCAAATACTTTTTAATGAAAAAAACACAATTTAGATGTTTTGGGAATTTTGGGTTGACAGTTAATCAATCATCGTTATGCTTTTAACTTACATATTTTCGTTGATTGTCATGCTTTAAGCCATTAAAACAATTTAGGTAAGGCTAACAAAATCGATGGATAAAAATGCTTATAAACTGGATTTGCCATTCGTTATTTTTTTTAAATATATTGATGTAATTTTCATTTAGTTTATCTTGCTATGTAAGTTCGTTTGTAGTTTCTTTCTTGACTAATTCGTTGAAGTTCTCTAGTAAACATGCGACGCTTCTCTATGTATATATGCTAATGTATATGTAGAACTATATATATGCATATGTATATGTTATTATGTATCTATGTTTCCATAAGAATAGTCTATGTTCGGTTGTTTTTGTTTGTGTAATATGCATGCCGAATTCTTCAAATTATTTGCCTACTATTGCTCTTCCACTAGTTTGGGGCATTATTTAATGCTATATTAACTAATAGTTTATAATTATTTAGCATAAGTATAGTACATACAATTTGTTTGTTTTACTGTTTCGTTTTTGGACTTGCTTGTGGGTTGCATTTTTGTTGTGTGGTGGGATACGGATTCTCAATTTAAATATTTCGACTTAGTCTACATATTTGCATTATTTACGTTTTGCCTTTGTTATTTGTTGTTAATTTATAGTTACATTTCAAGCACATTCACATTGAGAAGTACTTTGTTTTGGTTTCCTTTTTGCGAAAATTGATGCAAGTAGTTGTAATAGTATATACGTATAATTTAATTTAAATTCCTAACACTAATTTATAAATTGATGTTTTAGATTCTTTGTATTTCAACTACACATCGACTAATGTTGTTAAGCAAATAATTTGTTATGTTACAGTTTTTCTATATAATTTGTAAATGAAATAACAATTTGTTTAAAACAAAACACTCACAATAAATTTAAATACTTAAGTTATAGTTATAAATGTTTAAGGTACACAGTTTACAAACTTTTCAAAAGCGAAGACCAGTTACAACTAAGGAGTACAATTTTTTTATGCTTCTTTTTAAATGTTTCTTTTTTGTTCGTTTTCTTTTTGTTTTTAAGTTGTTCACGTAGCAGAGAATATCACACGAATATAGGCAAACCAAATGTAGCAAGTATAACAGTTGTTGTATAACAGTTAACTATATGTTCACTCTCGCACAAGCACACGCACACTCTCTCTCCCTCTCTCTCTGTATCGTTCTCTCTCTCTTACATACACACACACATATACAATCTCAATATGTCAAATGCAATTCGTTCTCAATTCACTCCAACAAGGATTGAGATTCCCCAACGGTTCCATTGCCTAAGCATGTTTCTGCAGCGGCCTCTGTTGCTGCATCCTGCGCCTTGAGCTTCAGCAGTGGTGTCTTAATATCTGCCTCCAACTCGGTACTGCACTCCAGACTAACCGGAGCTGCAGCTGCCACTGTCTCCTTCTCATGCAGCTCTACAGCTGCCTTTGGCTCCGCGGCGCTGCTCTCAGATTTGCCCTGCAAAAAGCCAAAGAGTGAGGCCAGAGTGTACACAAGTATTCCGTGTACCACTCACCTGTAAATAGTAGGTCATCAGTTGACCCTTGCCCTTGACAGCCACCAAGCCGCGCTGCAGAAACGTATAGCCGAATTGCTCCAAAATGTTACAGGTTTCCTCGGTCACCTGTACAGCGCCGGCTTTGCCAGTGCTCTCCATTCTGGAGGCCACATTCACAGTATTCCCCCAGATATCGTAGTGTGGCTTCCGGGCGCCAATCACACCCGCCGTAATGGGTCCATGATTGATGCCCATTTTGAGTACGAAATGATTGAACGACTGCTCATTGATGCCCTGCAGCGCATGCTTTAGCTCCAGTGCAAATTCCACCAGAACCGCCAAATGGGACCAGCGCTCGGTAATGGGCGCATCATTGCGTAAATTGCGCTGCAAATTAATGCCACTGGCAGCCATATAAGTCGATCCAATTGTCTTAATTTTGATGATGTCCTGAAATTGTGGCAGCTCCAACAACTAAAAAACAGGTTGACAAGTTATGTAGTACAAGTTGACCGAAATATATAGATTTGTCTTACCGCATCGAAATCGGAAATGACCTCGTTCAGAAAACGCAAACACTCCAGACCCTGATTGTTAACAGTTTCCTCCGAATAGAAATCTGTGAAGTATGTGCTATGCTCAAACTCTATTTTCCATAAATGAACCTAGAGAAGTTGTACCTGAAAAGTTGGGCATGCTGGCGAAGAGAACGCCTACCTCGGCATAGCTCTGAGAGTAGAGATCATCGTGGGAGCGCTTTGTGTTCTTCATAAAATGTTCGGCCACATGCACGGGCAGCACATTATAGACCAAAGCCTCATTGCGTTGACGCATATCGTTGGCGGTTTCCTTTTGCTCGGCCACTTCAGTTTTCCATTTGAAAATAACACGATCCTCGTGGTCCATCTAGGGAAAGCCCAAGTTTAGAGACATTTAAATATATAATTTAATATATGTACAATTTAAAGTTTATATTAAGCAGTCAGTCAGCTGTATTCTCTACTCTTCTCAAAGAATAAATTTCCATATATACAAAATGTTCCCTTATTGAAATATGTCTGGAGAACACAACACTGAGAAGAGTAAACTGGGAACAGTTGTTTGAAAGTAGCACAGTAAATTGCGGGCATTATACTGTACAAGCATTGAGAATAATATAACTGGGTACAGAGTACTGGGAACAATATACAAGGAACAAACAATTCTTATATATATTTTTGAAATTCGAAGAGAACATCAATCAATATAAAACTACAAGTGCAAGAGCATAGAGTAAACTGATGTATTGTAAACATAATATTGAGAACAGTATAAATAAAGAGAACAGAGTAAGTAAAATACGCGCAGATCACTAAAAGATAAATGAACAAATAAATTTGATATTTATATGAAAGGCAGAAAACTTTCGACTTTAGCCTTTTTTAAATTGAACATAATTTAGATATATATATAGGTATATCTGTTATATGTATATATATGAGGATACAGTAATGAGGGCCCTAAGTAAAAATATTTTTCATAGCTCTTGCAAATAGACACTTATATATAATAAAAAATAGTAAACAGCAATTTCCATGTGGTAAATACTATAATATTGTTTGTTATAATTTGGGTTCTATGTATGTAAGTCATCTTACATGTCTGGCTAAAAAGCTGAGTGACAATGCCGCCACAAGCAGCAGACCTGAAGCACAATAACGTGTTGATATGAGACTGAAAAACAAATTCTTTGATTAATAATGTTTAAAGCGCATACTCTTCATCTAAACTCACGGCTGATGAGCCAGATCATCCTCCAGAGTGTACAAATCCTGCATAATGCACACATTGAAATAGCAATGCAGAGCTGAAGTTTAAAGAACAATCGTTTAGATTTTTAAATCAAAAAGATTTACAAAAAAAACACAACTCACCTGCAATGGACAGCAGCAACAGGATTTTGGTCAAGTGTGTGAGCTGCGCAATTACAGCGATTGCGATTAGTATGAGGACACTGAAGTTGCTCAAATAGGACGGATATAGGACACGCTCGGTTGGCACTGCTTCACGCATCTGTTCCACAAACGACTCGGGCAGCAGGTGCTCAGCGGTGGCCACCTCCTCTAAGCCGCCCGTGGCATTGAATTCGCTCTCGCTAACAATGTGCTCGGTGCGCACGAAGGTGACAAAGAAAAACTGCAACGAGCAAAGAAAACAAACAAAGTAGAAAGTGTGCAAAGATAGATGACTCAAAATACACCCTACACTAAGCTATAAACTCGATGTGAGCAATCATTTATGTATATATAGACAAAGTCCAGAAGTCTATTTCTTAAGACAATGCTATGTAGATGTATGGCTCTTCAATACTATGTGCTAATGCTAATATAACAGTTACAGAGTAATGGGCAATCATATACCTACACTCAGTAGAGTCGAACTCTGTACGGCCTTAATTTTTCCTATAGAAACTTACATACATCACTATATCAATCAATAACATATACACACTAACAGTATTTAAATATGTACAAACATAGTTAATTTGTCGTCCTAATTTTCTATATATATATATATAATCTGATGGTGTCTAAGGTGGACGCGAACAGATGCCTATTGTTAAATCTAGTCAAATTGCCGAGCTTATTAAGAATCTATCAACTATGTAGGATATGCCTACATTTCCGTATTACATGGTATACAACTACAATATTCTTTTGTCGAAGCAAACTTTTACAGGGCAACCGTAAGAAAATCAATAAGGACTTGAGCACGCCCAGTGCAGCAGTCAAACCGCATACTAACCATGTCGATGACATTGCTGAGGCCAATAGTAAGTGCTATAATTATGGCCGCCAGCTCACGAACGAAGGTAATGTCATTGAATCGCTTGCTCACATCCACAAAGAACTTGGGCAGCATGCCGCTGAAGCTTTCGGCAATGCTAATGGCCACCAGCATGGCAATGGGCACCAGCGGCGCGGCAATGTTAATGAAATGCAGCGTCGAGCGAGGCAACACCAAATAGGAATACAAAACATCGATGCACTGCACCAGCAGGGCGGCCAGCAAGGGCAGCGAGCTGTACGGCTCGCGATAGACGGCATAGGCCTGCTCCAGCTGCGGATTCTTGAAGCGCAAAAAGATGTTCGTGTCCTTGGTGAGATTTCTGTGTGAGTGTTAAAGAGAGTTAAATAGAGTCTGATATATTATATGCAAGGCAGTTATAATTACTCATGTCCATCGCGTGTGACCAGTTCATCTTTGAGTCGTTGCTTGAAGTTCTCCAGCTTGATTTGTTCCTCCTCATCCTCGGCGGCTGTGGGACTGTGTCCATTGATGACGACACTTTGCGCCAGCAGCTCCTCATCATCCACGGTGGCATCGTTGTCGTCGTCAGCACAGTCGTTGCTCTCATTGCTGCTGTTGCTGCTGGCATTCGAATCGGGACTATGATTGGCATTTTCCGACTTTAATTCGTTGATTTTCTTGCCGCAGGGCGAGGCGAACTGAAATGTAACTGAAAGATTAGCGCGGACAGATTTATGAACGAGACTAACAATCTGGACTCACCGGTTTAACCACTTTGGTAATGAAATAGGTCTTCAGGCCAGCTATGCGCAGCAGCTCCTCGCGCTTCTCACCAAAGGCGGGCTCCACCTCGAACTCGCCATTGAGAAAAGCCAACGTTTTGTCGGAAATGTGTACACGCCTGCAACACAAAACTCTTATTAAATGCAAGTTTAATAAAGGCGTCGAGGGTGTGTCTGGCCATAAATTTGCATATCGAAGTGACAAGGACAAATCATAACAACTTGAAATAGCTCGCCCAGCCCCTTTTCGACTTGATCAATTATAAATTGGACTCACCCGGCTTTGCCGCTGGATTCCATTTTATTAGCCAGCTCAACGTCCTTGGAGTAAACGTCAAATTGCCATTGACGCTGGCCAAGTATACCAGCCAGGACAGCACCGGTGTGTATACCCACACGCATATCAACAGGTGAGTTTGCCTTTTGCTGCACATATCTGAAAACAAAAGTAAACTACGGTATAAAAACTATGCCCAGACGACACAAAGGGGCAATAGGACGACAGGACGACAGGACAGCAGGACAGCAGGACGACGCGTGGTTAAGTGCAATTACATTTAATTGAACAAACGTTGATTTGACAACGCCTGTCGTCGCCTGTTGCCTGTCGCCTGTCGCCTGTCGCCAGTGCTGTCCCATGAGTCCACTGCTTGACAGAGTGTCCTGGCACTCTGCTCCACTCACTTGATGGCCTTCACCATGGAAAGTCCCATGTGAACGCAGAGCACGGCATGATCCGGCCGCTCGTCGGGCGCTCCACTAATGCAATAATAGCAATCACCGAGAATTTTAATGCGCAGTTGTTGGTATTTCTGTAGGGGTTATAAAAAGTGTGTGTGGGTAAGTAAGTGAGTGTATGTGTGTAGGTGTAGGTTTTAGCTAGAGTGTTTATAGCGAAACGAGCTAATCGAAACGAAAAGGTCCCTTTTGGGCTGACTACCGATTAGGTACGACAGCAATGCTTAAATTACCTTAATTACAGGTCTTCAAATCAATAAAAATAATGGATTATCAAAACAAAAAAATTGGATTTAATAATAGTGCAGGCAATTAGTTATTTTAACAAAGCCGTAAAGCTTAAGCTGGTAGAAAAAGGATCTGAGACTAGATAAAGCAAAAAGGCATCTGCTCTATTGATATATGTTAAAGATCTGAGTCAAATTATGAGAATGGATTAATAACAATTAAAATAAAATTTGCTTTAATATCATGAAATCTAAATAATTATAATACATCTGTTTATATACACAGATTCTGTGTTATATAAAATAGCAATAAAATTAAAATTAAAAATAATAATAATAATAATAATAAGAAATATACAAAAATAGTAAATGTAAAATTTGAAAAAATAATAAAAATTAAATAAAGAAATAAAAATAATAATAAAAATAAAATCAAATAAATAAATAAAAATAAAAATAAACAAAAAAAATTAATAAAAAAATAAATAAAATGAAAAAAAATTATAATTAAAAATAATAATAATGAAATTAAAAGGAAATAGGTAACGATAATTAAATTGCAAAATAAATAATACAGCAAAAATAAAAAAATAATAAAATAAAAATAAATACGTAATAATTATAAACAAAAAATTCTAATGCAAATCATTGTTTTAAAAATAGTTAATAAATAACAATATATAACAAAAACGTTCTAGCAATAAAAAACATTTATATTAAAACACCTGGCATGCTTATTATAATTACCAATCTAAGCACTGCAATTAGTTAAATTATATTAAAACGAAACTTGGAAAAGTTCCTGAAAACCAAACCTGAATCTTTGCTCTCAAATCCCAACACAAAACAAATGAACCGAAAACACGCTGCAAAGCCAATAAAAAACAATAAAAATATAAAAAAAAAACTGAGAAACAATTTCCACAAGGAAAACCCCGAAAAAAATACTGCAGCAAATTAACTGAGCCTAAATTTAAAGGACCTTTTAGGCAAAGCCCCGAAAAGAAAAATCGCATGAGAGCAAAAATCAACTCGACGCATTTCACACGGCTGACTGAGCGTAACTTTTGTTGCCAGAGCACCGAAGCGCCCAGCCCCGCCCCCCACAGCAGCCCATTAAAAATATACCAAGAAAAAAAACAAATGTGTGTAGAACAAAATGAAGATGAATGGGAAGAGCAAACGTAAGAAGCAGAATTCAAATTAAAGTTCGAAATGCGCAATTGAAGGAAATGAAAAACGAAAACGAAAACGAAAAAAAAGAAAAACAAAATTCTCAGATGCTTATCTTAAACATCATCAACATTATTTTAAGAGATTATTACGGGACCGGGCAGGTGAACGAACAGCTGGAAAACACACACAAACAAAGCCAGAGAGAGAGAGAGAGAGACAAAACAAAAAGAAAAACAGTGCAAAAGAAGAAAAAAGAATAGCAGGCGGAACACAAAAGGAAAGTTGTTTCCACTTTACCTCGGCGAGCCTATCGAAGCGTGCGAAGAGCTCGTTTAGCATTTTTACCAGATCTTGGGCGCTATACGTTGAGGAGATGGCGGTAAACCCGACAATATCCGCATACAGTATGCTTTTTGTGGGTGTGAAAAAGAATATATATATATACATACAAATATACGTAGATTAAAATATGTGCTACGGGTCGGTTCGTTCCATAATATATATATATATATATATATATATATATATATATTTATATATATATACATATAATCGTAGTCGTCTGATAATGAGCCTATTAAACAAACGCTGTATAACTTATGCCAGGCATGATTCGGCGGAACTATTACAGCTAAAAAGGAGCTTATAGGGAAATTCCTGGAAACATATTTGTGTAACGCTGGGATTGTAATAAAAAACACTCAAAGGCGATAAGTTCGGTGTTAATATTACGACAGAGGTTTTTATGGCGGAATGCGTAATGAGCATAGAAACGGGACATTTCCTTTTTTGATTATACGAAGAGTAACGAGTAGGCAATATAGGGTTGTCTCTTCGATAATAGATCCTGATGAGTTGGCAAATCTTATCGCATTCATAATAGAAACAATGCCGAGTGACGCGTGAGTAGAGTACAGATTTGATACTAACGAGTAGCGAACAGGCATTTTAACGAGTAACATGAGTAACGAGTGACGAGTAAGTAAAGTTCAGATTTGCCTTAAGTTTCATTAGCGAGTAGCGAACAGATGCTTAAACTCACATTAATAACGACTAACATGAGTAACGAGTAGCTAGTGAGTAAAGATTAATGAATAGCCTGTGAAAGTAAGTCCTCTTAGTTTATGAGCGAGCAGACTTTTTAGTGATATTTATAATATATAAAAAGTAACGAGTAGTGAGCGAAAATTAAAGTAAAAATACATGTTAAAGTTTGACAATATGAACGAGGAACAGTTTTCACTTATTAAATGAAGTTTAACTTGACCACGACAATGTTACTTCAGTAACTAGTATGGATGGTAGTCAGCGAATGACCTAAACATAGTTTTACGAAAGACAGCAAGTAACGAGTGACTCATTGTGACTATTCAAATGATGTTTAGAAACTATTAACGTGTATATTTGTAGGAATAATTTCAAAAAGTGTATAATGCGTGACACAATTGAACTCTGGAAATGTCTTTAAGGGCCCTTTTATACTTTTATCAGGAGTAGCGAGCTGAGTTTTAAATTACTTCTAAGTTGCCTCACAAGTAGCGAGAAAAGACAATCAAATCTTAACTTGAGATTGGCGAATAGCAAGTCAAGTCATAGCTTGCATTCAGCCTAATAGCGACTTAGCTTTAGTCTAATAAGGAGCAGCAAAAATCTATGTTAAGAGCGATCAAAAACAGATTGAAGCAGAAGAATTTAGGCTACTGACGAGTAAGAGAAAACCTTTTAAGCTTACATCATATCAACCTTTAGTGACACGTCAAGATATCGTCTCGTTTATAAACAAAACTCTCAACTTACCTCACATTCTCATGTCGACTCATGTAGATCTTCTTAAAGGCCTCTGAACTGGATGAGCCCAGGTCTTCGCGCATCTTAATAGCCACATGCTTGGGCAGCACGGATAACAACAAGCGTTCCTTTGGGAAAGTTTAATGATTAATGAAATGATAAAGATTAATGCAAAGTACAGCTCAGCGGTAAGAGGTAAATGGTAAGAGGTAAATATATGTTACCTGTTCTGCCGACTGCTCCTCTATGACCATCTTCACCTCCAGACTCTTTTTGGCCTCCAAGAAGGCGCGCTTCTGCTTCGCCTCACCCATAAAGTAATATAATAGACCAATTAACGCTGCGGTGGCTATTAAGACGGCATTGGCCGCCGCCTGATCGGAGATTAAAGGATCTGGACGTGAAAAGCCAACGGGCAGGCTCAAGCAATTGAAGTACGTGCAAAAGCCAATGACTAAGCCCAGAAAAATCAGCGGCAATGGCAACGTCACATATATTAGGAAGTTCAATAAAATCGCCCAGCCGAGAACATCTCTAAAAAATTGAATGATTCAAGTATTTAGATATGGACACCAATTTTACATAGAGCTGCATTTACCGCGGCGAGAAGTTGGCCTGCAGCATCTCATAGGCGGCGAAATGGAGCATCGATAGGAACCACAAGGCTCGCGGCACAATCGTCAACAGCGAGTGATGGAAGCGTTTCAGGGCAGGCTGCTCCGAACGTCGTCCAATGTGCAGTAAAGCTGTCAGTGCCAAGTAGGCCAATAACATGCTACAATTGACCACTAAGGAAGGACATTTCAAGGGCAGTTAGTATAAATTACAGTTGGGATTTAGCTTTCATAAAAATTAGAACTCAGATTATAGAAAACCTGGCAGCATCTACTAAACATAATCATAAACTTTTCGAATTATTAGCACGTGGTAAATTAGAATCAATTTGATAATCTTAAATTTTAATATCTATAACATATTCCATAGATCCATAGATCTGCATTTCATCTATTCTGTTCTAAATAGTAATTTTGAGTTCTATAAACTTAAGGAAAAACATAGTTTGATTCTTGTTTAGTAGTTTATATTACTCGTATTAATATGTATGATTTATCTATACCCAAACTAGAACTTTAATAATTTAATACTAAGCTAACTAACTTTGAGTGTATAAAACAAAACAGTTAAGATTCTTCTTCTACTAAGATGTTCAATTAAAACTTGCAGATTAGTTTAAATATATTTAGCTAAGAACTTTTTATTTGATAATAAAAAGTTTGATCATTTATAGACTTCCAATTATTATATTAACACTGATGTTGTTAATACTTAATCTATATTCTTTTTATATTAAAACTATGTTTCAACTTTACATATTTACTTTTGATCTTAAAATTTTCAAATTTGAACTTTTGCTTTAAAGAATTTATAAGTACCACAATAAAAAGTTCTAAGGAAAGCATATCGATAGCAGTTGAAAGCAAATTTACGGAAAGCCCATAAGACTTAAGATATAGATTAAATATTAATATATTTCATTATAAAAAATTCTATTGAGTTAATCTTAAATTAAAATATGATTAAAATAAATTGTTTATAAATAAATCATTCTTGATGCTACGAAACCTCATATATATAATAAATCAGGTTTTTTAAATAAAATCAGTAATATACTAAGTACACTATTATGCCTACATGGCTATGTGTAAGCCACTCGAAACTCCACTTCAAAATGTATTATTAAAATAGTTTTTTAAAAGACACCTGTTCTCAAATGAATATTTAGTAGGAAATATATTTTCCAACAATGAAAACTCAACAGTGGAGCACTCAAAATAAATTCCAAGCACTTATAAAATACAGCATGTACAGTTCTTAACATGATGTTAAGATTAATTTGAATGGACTGACCTCTTGTGGGGAAGGCCTGCTCCCAGGGTATGCAAATTGTCCAGAGATTAAAGAGGATGGCCGCAAACAGGAACCACTTAAGGCCGCTGCGTCGCTGCTTAATGGAATAGTTGTGATAGAGTTCGTTGAGTACGTGTTGGGGCAGGATGACCACACCGCCGCCGGTAATGCCCACGCCCCCAGCGACGACATCGCCCTCATTTGGCGGGCGACGTCGTGTTGGTGTCCTTTGGCGTTTGGTTTTGCTTGGTGTGGATGCTGCCGTTGTTTGGCCATTCTCAAGATTTGATGCCTTCTCTTCCGGCATGTTGCGAGGTCTACTGTTGCACTGTTGCAAAGTTTTCGTTGGTCGGCACTTGTTTTGGTTTTTATAATTGAAGTCGGGCCATTTCCGTTAGCCGTCTTATCTTTACTTAGTTATGCAAGGAGTGCGAATGGGAGCTGGAGTTGGAGCTGCGAGGACCCGTTGGCAAATAGAATAATATAAAACACAAACTCAAATACGAAACTTGCACACAAAACACAAACGTTAACGGTAAATTTGAGGCTTAACATTGTCGATTGCCTCGTGGCGTCCCCTCTCTCCCTCTCACACTCAAGCTCTCTAAATATAATTTTGTATGTGTATGTGTGTGTTTGTATTTGTGTGTGTGAGAGAGCACCAAGGCGGAAGCGTCCTTGTACGAGAGCCATGAGCGTGGCCCTGTGTGCCAGTGCCGTTGCCTGTGTGTTAGTACGCTCATGTGCCTGCCTTAAGCAGAAAGCTTCTAACCGTGGTACTGTGTATTCGAAACAATTAATTAACTAATCGAATCTGAATTACTTCTAAGTAATTTTAAATATTTATAATTTTTAATGAAAATACTTTATGTATAATTTACTGTATTCAGAGTCATATCAATTGAAATTCCTATATTTTCACTATCATATCAACTGCAAATACAGTATTTAAGCCTGCTAGATGTTTAAAAAATCGATGAGTTTGTTTTATCTAATCTTTAGTTAAAAAAGTTAATAGATATAGAAAATACTGCACAATAAACTTTTTTCTATTGATTGCGCTAAGAGTATAAATCAGATAAGTACAATTTCATATTTATTTACTAACGGAAATTACATTATAAACGTCCTCCAAAGACTATTCGAACTTATATCTTATCATGCTATGAGCATTTGAATGAAACAATTATTATATTTAAAAGTATTAATTGGATTGATTTATTTTGCTTTAAACAACGCTACCAATCACAAATATAAATATTATTGGCATGTTTCTTGTTATCGTAAGATTAGATAGAAAAACTTTTTGAGAAAAAGAATAGATATTAAAACATATTAATTAATATTATTTCCGCTCTTTTATATTCTATATTTGGTGTCTTGAGCCAACGTGAGTTTTTCTCTTTTAATTTTCGGCCGAATGTAAATTGAGTTATCAAATTTTCAGGCATAGCGCTTAATAATCGTTTGCATAAATTATGATAATTTTTTTCGGCCACATTTTACCCACACACACCACAGTGCACATTATACTGCCCCGACTCCCTCTCTCGCACGCACACGAGTAGCGCTACTCAGTGTGTCTCACTTTGTTCGACTGTCACGCGCGCCTTCTCTCGCTCTCCCTCTCTCTTTTCAGCTACCTGGCCGACATGCTATTTCCTCTTCAGTTGGTTGGCGTATCCTTATTGCCGAATTCGTTGCTTCTTTTCTTGGCATACAAAAATCCTTTACTTCTAGCTATGCTCGTGGATATACGTATATATAAGTATATATCTATATCGGTATACTTGTGTGTGTTTATCTATGTGTGTTTAAGGCTGATTTGCTCAAGGTTCGTTTTAATGCGTTGTGATTTTGTTTATGTGTGTGTGTGTGTGTGTGTTGCCTTTGTGTTTATGCGTGTATGCATATATACGTATGTGTGTGTACACTATGCATTTACAGTCGATTTCGGATCTAATTTTAATTTAAATAAACAACGGCTCGCGCAAAAAACTAGGCAGCTTATTTTACAGTTTATAGTTTTTCTGCCTGGCATTCTTTTTTATGGAGGCTGCGATAACTGTTTAAGCATGTACAGAAAATACTGCCTGCTGCAGACTTTTTTACACTTTTTACATGAATAGAATATATCATGTCACACGCGTTAATTGAATTAACCTTTTTTTGCAACTGCTTCGTTGTGGCTTTTCTATCTTTTTTTTAACTGCTGCTCTGGCTGCTGCTGCTGCGGCTGCGGCTGCTGCGGACCAATTTTTTGTCGCAAGCGTCGCGCGAGCTAATTTCTGCGAACTAAACTAAGACGCACGATAAACTTGACTGATTGTTAAGTGAAAATTTTTGACAGTCAACAGCCCAACAGCTCAACAGAAGCAGTAGCAGCAGCAGCAGCAAGGACTTTCTATATAAGCGCCAAACTTTAACGGTCTCTCTTCTGCTCTCTTTAACGTAAGCTGCTCTCGCGCTGCGAGCGAGAGAGCTTTTTCTCTCAAGCACTGTGGCGCATGTCTTCGAGAGCCCATTGCAACTGATAACGGTACAGCTGTGCAGCTTGATAACGCAACTGTGCATTTGTCGTAGCGAGTGCATGTGTGTGTAATAGGACATCACAATCGCACTTAAGCTTGATTACTCGAATTGCCGCAGGCTCATAAAATTAATTATTAAGAAAAATGTTACTAAAATGGCTATCAACTGTGACAGTGAAAGAGACAACAGCAGAGACGTCTACAGCGGCGTCGCCGCCGCCGACTACAAAAACAGCACCTGGCCTTGGGCGCGCCACAGGATGCAGCTGTGGCTGCCAGAATTCAAAATGTAATGCATGTTAAAGAGCAATATGTTGAATGGGATACAGATGATACTTTCAACCGGATGAATTGCTTCAAATTAGAAGCAAATCAACAAAACTCAAACAAATACTATTATATAATACTAAATACATATAAAAGAGTAGTTATTTTGTTATATAAACAGTAGTATTTAATAGTTGTAGTATCGAATACATGAATAGTTTTGGTGATACTAGAAAATTATACAGTGAGCAGCAATGAAAACCACCCACTGTGCAAATACAAAGGTATACCACACACATACATTCATATAAATATAGCAGAAAATGTACATGCATGCAAATGAACGATGTATGTATGCGTATGTGTGTAAATGCTACATGCCTATCAAATTTTTAACGGGACATAAGGGCCATAAGCAAATAATGAAGTTTATTAAAAATACAGCAATAATTATATTTCCATTTTATAAGAGCAAATTTTTATAAGAGCTAAAATTATTTCTAAATAATGTAAACATGTATTTATCTGTTTATGGATATTTGCATATGTATATGCATTTACTCATGTATATAAATGTATGTACTGAGACCTTTCAGAACACGGCAGTGCAGCTGGAAACCCCATGTAAAAACGCGCGCATTCAAAGCAGTAATGGCAGCAGCAACACCAACAACAAATCAACAAATGCGACACCAGGTAATAAAACAGGGCAAGCAGCCGGCTGTTCTATGCTATGGAACAATGTTAAGCCAGGACGTGCACAATGGCACGTGATGCCGCTTAATCCATCTGCCTCGACTGTGCCGCTGCTTATTACCAGCCTACCCGTAAATCTCGACTGCTGTAATTTCCGCTTATTTTCAAAACTCGAACAAATCGAACATCACTTTGATTGATTGCTTTCTATTTCCATTTGGCGGGCTAACGTGTATTTGTACTAGTGAATAAAACGTACTATTTAATATCGATAGTTTTTACTTTTCGCCGCATTTAACATAACTAATTAGGATTGGGGTAGTCTTGCTTTAAATTGATGTGCATATATATTTAACTTATAATAAAATAATGTACAATACATGCTACAAACAAAAAACTATAGTCATTGCATTAAATGGCTTATGTTTTCTTAGGGAAACCTCCAGATTTCTTTCAAATTTCTATAATAAGTATTTAATATATCGCCTCTTCAGTGAACGTAATTTGGTGGATACATCTGTGTATGTACATACAGAACTGTACGGCAGCCGGGATGAAGAAGATCTTTGGAAAAGAGCAGATGTTCTCGTACTCCTTTTCTTATGGAAGCCGAACGCAGATTGTTGCTCACCATTTATAGCTATTAAACTAAAACCTAAACTAAATGAAATGCTTATACTACATATAGACAGAGGGAGCAAAGAAAAATCATTATATATGACAGATCTTATATACATATCGGAACTAATACAACAGAAGACCGTTAGGACATCTGCTTTAGAAAATTCCAGGAAATGGAATCCTAACCGCATAAAATATAATCCTATCAAAAAGAAAATTTAAAACCTTTCCACATTGAAAAAGTTATAAGTATTAAAATTTAATTTTATCTAAACTGTCTTTTCAATAGTTATGATATTAAGTATCGTAGCTTACACAGCTATCGATAAGAAATATATTTCTGCTTTTATTGAACGGTAAAAGTATTTTCTCTCTCTCTTACATACAATGTTTTAAAGGTTATTGCGCTCGCACTATTCACCACATTGTAGTGCGACGCCATAGTTCCATATAACAGTGCCATTTTGAGTTTAACATTATGCTTTCACTGAACACACTAATCCCAAAATGATATATCGCTAAAATTGAATTTAAACCAGTACAGGCTTCAATTTAAGCAGGGTTTATTTAAACTTAGTTTGTATAAATTAGTATACACCAATTTCATACAAATAAATATTTTTAACGGCTTTATAAATTTAACAAAGTTTAATCTAGGGAAAATATTTTGTAGCAAATATATCGATATCTGATTTGGTTCTGGAAATCATCGATGTCAATGTTAAAATACCTAGTGTATATAAAGTTACCTCAGTTTCTGTCTCTGTCTCATTCGGCGTTTTTCTGCGTAACTGTGTGGACGTTATTCTGAACGGCAACCAAAAACCCAGCAGGCATTCAACTTTATAAGCAGCAGAGCTACCTGAGAAAAGTGGTCAAGCAAGAGTAATTGCACAAATTTATAAAATTTGCAAATCTTGTTGAAACTGCGTGTTTTGCTTTTAAGTATTAAAAAGTTCGTGTTTACGTACGCGTGCTACTTGCAAAAACTAAAACTAAACACTTTTCGCGCTTCTCTTTGAAAAGTAATTCTTTAAAAGTTAAAATGGCTGATGTGGCTGAGAAAAAGAAGTGAGTAATTTATTTGGTTTTGTGTGTACATGTGTGTGCTTAAACCTATGTCGAATGTGTGTGCGTTGAATATGTTTAAACAATATATATAGCGGCAATTGCAGCTAATTTCGCAAGTGGTGTACATTTTCTTCCAACGGTTTGGAAAAAATTTCTTTTTGAATTTTGTGTCTATCTACGTAAAATGCTTGAACAATTTATAGAGTTGTCTCGCTTACACCAAAGCTGCCCAAACGTGCGCGCAAAAAACGACGCCGTTGAAATTGGCGCGGCGTCATGACGCTTTCTCGCTCACACTCCGGCCGGCAAACAACGACGACAGCGGCAGCGACTTCGTCAGCATGCTTGTTGTTGGGCATGTTCGCGGTGGCGGTTGGTGAAGGCAAAGAAGTAATATATTGAGCGTACGTGTGTGTGCTGTGTGCAAAGCGGAGTGCGCAAATAAGTATGCATGTATGTATGTATATTTGTGCGAGCGTGTGAGCACTGCATCAGTGTGTAGCATTCAAGTTGCCGCTCTTTTTTGTGCCGTCTGAGTTTCAGCTGTCGTTTTGTCTGTCTCGTCTGTTTGCTTTTGCTACTGTCGTCTGGCCATTAATTTTTGTCAGTTTTGTCTTGCGCATTTTTCGTTTAAAGCTTAAAGCTTGGCATTGTTGGCCGCTTGCCTTTTTCTTTCCGCTCTTGTCGCTCATTTCTGTGCTAATGAGCTGCTCAAATCAAATTCTGTGTTCAGGTATATTTTGTCATTGCCGAAAATAAACGCACTGCCGGTTGGCAGTATTGTCTACGTTTCGCTCTTTGCGTTTTCTTTTAACTGCTCTTGCGACGCAGTTAAAGATAACCGTTAGAAACCTTTTGTCTGTTGTCTGAGGTTGTGTTGGTTGTTTGACATGGTTGGGGGAGCTGGGGTATTGTCTTATAGGTTTTTGTGTAAGTGTATATGCATGTATTTTGACCGTTATTTTTGCCGCTTTGCCTTACAATGCAATTCTTTAAGCGTGCGCTTATTCGCTCGCTCTAGGTTTGCTGTTTCGCTTGTGTAAGTGACGCGCGCGCACTGCGACTCAGAAAAGGTATGTGTGAGGGAGATGTACGTAGTGTTGAAAACATAAAAACCAGTTTTTTTTGTCCGCTCGTTGTATTTCAAACAAGTCGCGCTTTTTTTGCACTCTTTGCCTTAGCTCTTCACTCTTTACATTTTATGCTATGTACACCTATTATCCCACTGGTGTATAAAGGAAAAAGCACAATTTTTTATATGGAAGCGCATGCCGCTCACCTTTTTTCGTTTCTTTTTGCGTCGCAGTTTCCACGAGTTGTTGCTCCCATTTATCATTTGCGGCGGCAGATGCTTTTAACAATGTGATTGTGTGTATGTCTGTGCGTCTGGTTCTACCTCTGCTGGGGGTGGTTGTAGCCAACGCGGAAGCGACGCCGGCTGCGGAGTTAACGGCATTTGCCGGTCTTTAGTGTGCTTGAATTTTGTTCTCGTTTTTCATACAATTGCGAAATGTTGGACAAATTTTTTAGTGTTCCATTTTCTAACTTATATGTTTTTGTTTTATTTATTTATTTTTTTTGCTTATCACAGCGATACCCCCGTGGTTGAGAAAGTTGCCGCTGAGGAGGTTGATGCTGTAAAGAAGGATGCCGTTGTTGCCGATGAAGCAGCAGCAGAGACACCGACCACCACAGAGAACGGTGCCGGCGAGGAGTCGAGCAGCAGCGCCGACGGCGCCAAGGAGAATGGTGCTGAGGCGAGCGCCGAAGCTGCACCCGCTGCCGACGCTGTCGATGGCGAAAAGACCGAAGCAACCGCCACAGCACCAGCCGATGAGAAGAAGGATGAGGAGGCTGACGAGAAAACAGCTGAGGCCAAGCCAAGCAGTGAGGCAGCAGCAGCCGTTGAGAATGGCGCCGACGATGCAGAAGCAGCAAACGGTGATTCAAAAGGTAAACGCAACAAGCAAACATAACCTCAAAAGTAGAGGATTAACTTCTGTTTTGTCCCATTTTAGATGCGCCCGCCGCTGAAGCTGTAAAGCGAAAGGTCGATGAGGCCACCGCTAAAGCCGATGAGGTCGTTGCCACGCCGGAGAAGAAGGCGAAGCTGGACGAAGCCAGCTCAAAGGATGAAGTTCAAAATGGTGCCGAAGCCAGCGAGGTTGCTGCCTAAAGTCCTGGCTAACTGCATCGCATCGCCCGCTCAGCCAGCAGCACAGTAATACATTTAAATTTACTAACACACAAACAAATCACACACAAAATGCGCGCACGCACTCATGCACAAACACACACACACGCACAAAAACACTGACATTAGTAAGTGTGTGTGTGTGTGGGTGTGCATGTGTGTGCTGGCGTTTCTAATAACAATCCTGTAAAAAGGGAGCGTAGTCTTAAAATGTACCGATTCTCTCTGACTTTACTAACAAAAAAAGAAACAAAACAAAAAAAAAACAAGCAACACAACAAGAAAAAATCCATTATCATTTAAAATTTACTTAAACAAAAACAAAAACTTAACTTTAAAGAAAAAAGTATATATATATAAATACAAAAAAGAAACAATTCAGATGCGTTTTAAGCAGACAAGCAAAACAAAAAAGAGTTGTACACAAGGAAAGCATCAAATTTAATAATTATATAATAAAAAGAAAACGAAACAAAAACTATACAAAAAACAACTTGCAAGTCTTGTAAAAGTAAACGAAAACAAATTTAACATTACGCATTTGTCATTTTTAAGATAATTTCTTTTTTAATTTTATGTATGATCCTATATTATATATGAATATTTATATTAAAAGAAAAACAAGCTCTATGTTTAAAACTCGAAAAAGAAATCCTATAGAAGAAGCAACAAATAACATAAAGCTGCCCCTTCCAAGCTCCTTCCTCACTTGAAAGATCTATAAATAGAATTGAGAAATCATTTAACGAAATATGCATACGTATATGAAAGATATATCAAGTTTTTTATGTAGCAATGAAATCAACAGCGCCGACTCGCCAAACTTAAGGAAATTAAATTATATTTAACAAGCTTAATGTACAATCTTTTTTTTGTATTTTTTTTATTTATTATCTTACTGTGTAACTTAACTTGGCTAAGTCTTCACGCGTTTCTAATTTTGTTGTTTGCATTAAGTGAGCCTAATTTTGTGTAAAGAGCGTTATATATATGTATGTGTGTGAGTATTGGTGGTTTGTTATTTAAATAGGTTCCTCCCCCTCACTCCTATTCAGCTCTCTCTCTCTCTCTATCACACACACTCCATAAACTGAGTAATTGTTTAGAGGCAGCAGAAGAGCAACAAAAAATAGAACAAACAGACCAAACCATAGGCAATAACGCATGCAAAACAGAAAGGAAAATGAAATAAAAGGTAGACGCAGAACACGTAATTAAAATTAGAGCAGTGTATGTGAAAGAAATGTCAAAATTGAGAACTCTTTTTAAAGTAGAGAACAGCCAAGTTGAGCAACAACAACCTGCAGAATATGGCTAACAAATCGTAGCCAGAACCAGAGAAAAAAATGATATAAAACCACAAATAAAAAAACAACATTCGAGAACATTCAAAAATAAATGGAAGAACAAAAGAAATACAAAAACAAAAACCAAGTTAATTATTCTGTCTACTCTTTGGCTGGGTTTTTGGGGGATTTGCGCCTTTCTAGAAACTTCCTAGAACTCGCTCGCATTGTATCAGTGTGAGTTCGTGTACGTGTGTGTGTGTGTTTGCATACACTCATGCATGTTTGTATATGCATGCATGTGGCTTGAGGGGACGCGACTGTACACCAATAGACATGGCTTATCAGCAGCAACCTTTTTGGTATTAAAATGCGTCGCAAAAAGCTTCAATGACAAATTAACATATTTATTTATGAGTCATGTTTATATATATGCATGCATTTCCATTATAATTCTAATCTAAAACCAATCTTTACATTCAAAAAAGCTCAATAGAAATATAATATCGGATATAGTAATTGCACAAAAATAAATATGATCGCATCCGTGCGAGTGAGTCATATTTAAAGTACATTTGAAAAGCGTCTGCAAGAGCTTTCAGCGCAGAAAGCTTTTCCAGCGGTAAGCTAACATTTTTTGAGCTTTCATTGAAAGCTGCCATCGTGTAGAGCATTGTGTTGACCATGTAAACCGAAAGCTTTTTAGCGTGGGTTGCTCAAAAAGTAGTGGGCTTTTCTTTTAATTCTGCATATTAAGTTACATATGGCTTGTGCAGCCCTCGTGTAACAATAATTTTCCACTGTGTGCGTGCCAATTGGCATGAATTTTACAAAACTCCCAATGGAGCTTTGAAGAATATATACAAACATATTTATTTAAAACGCAATTGATTGGCTTTGACCCAGAAAAATAGACCGTGTCCAAACGTAAACAAACTAAACTAAAACTAGTTCTATTTATTATTGGTTCAAAATTTAACATTAATGAAAACTGTAAGATTGTATTTAAATATAACTATATTTTTAGAATTCCAGTTACAAACTGCTATAGCAGTCAGCATTGAGTCGCTAGTGTGCTTGCGAAATATGAACAATGACCGATTGGTAGTATAGCGAGAATCACAATTCTAGCCTGCTGCTGTTCATTTTCAAAAGCTCGTTAGCAGAATGCTATGAAACTCATCAGTTCGAAATGCAAAGGCGAGAGAGCTGACGCGCAGCGCTTAACCAAGTGATAAGATAAAGAAGAGTAGGCGAAAATCGCACTGTCCTCTTTAACACTCTGCAACAACTCAAAGCTTCGATCGCAGTATCAATTGAAGCGTGCGAGCGAGTGGATGTTAAAGCGGAAAACAGTGCAAAGTAGAAACCGTTAATCAAACAGAAACAGTCAACATCTCAACTAGTTTTTTCCTACTATTATTGCAATTATATTTAGCTAACAGTGACGTCGCAGTTTATAGTGTATGTGAATAGTATCTGTAATTGTTGTTGTTGTCAACTGAAAGTGTAAATGAGAAACGTATAAGAAAAAATTAGAAAAACAGGCAAGCACAGACACAAAAACAAGCACACACACATTGCTGCTACGTACCTTTTTGGACATCGTGTCGTGTTGAAGGCAGAAAGAGAGGAAGAGTGTATGCACCAACAGCCCACAAGATGTCCAACAATTTGCAAACGGTAAGAGAATGCAGAATGCAGAGAATGCTTTATAACCCGCTTTATTGTTGTGCTCTTGGTAGCAGCTTCTCAGTATTTTTGTTGTTGTTGCGAATTGTACGTAATTTGCGAACATTGACCGATACACCGTTCGTGTGTCATCACGAAATCTTTGGCGGTTTAAGGCCCTTGTAAAACGCACAAAGAAGTCGATTAACTTTGTTAACACGTTTGCCACCTACAAGTTAAACAACATAAAAATAATGTTGTTTTTATGAATTGAGATTTTTGTTTGGCATCGGCGCCAGTGCTGTAGTAGTATGATGCTTGGAATAACTAATTGACCAATTTGTTTCTGTTTTGTTAACAATTTGTTGGTACTAAACATATATTTGTCAAGTACCTAACTAATCTAGAGTATTTAAATAAATTATTTTTGCGTTCTCACATGGCATTGATGTAAATCTCAATGAACTGACTAGCTTAATCAAATTTATTTATATTGACAGTGTTGCTCACTTATCGGAAAGAGTATTTCAGTGCCGATCTGTACGTCATTTCAAGGCTCTTCCGCTGTGGCTTTTGATTTCGTTTTTCTTTATGGTGATTCCACGTTTCTAGCTTATTCCTTGTTGGGCTTATCGCACTGTTATATGTTGTTGTTATACATTGTTGTTATACATTGTTATTATACAGTGTTATACATTATTGTCGCTTGCTCTCTTTACAGTACAACTGGCAGCATGTTCCTGATAAGCATGTTTCAATTCTTATTGTTGTTGTTTCTTCATTTCTTGTCCTATAAAAAGTGTTATTTTTCTACTTTCTACAACTGTTGCCATATTTCGTTGTTATATTTATTTTGGGGTTAAAGCTCGTGTCGTTCTCACTTGTCGCAATGGTTGCTCTGCGAAAGGGCATGCCGTGCTGGCTTAGCCACACGCTGACACGCATTAACCGCTGCCCGCCTGATTCTAACGGCTGGAGTCACCAGAGTCGACGCAACAGGTCACGTGCCGTCGCTGCTGCGTCGCAGTTGCGCAGCGAATTGCAGACGCACAGCTGTAGTCAGGTAATTGCTTTAAGCCAATTATTATCTACTAGAACACACATACACACATGCATATATACAATATGTGATTTCCCCAATCTGTTATTGTTGTTGTTAGTTTTCATTGGAAGTAACTTTTGTGAATAATTTACTATTGCGCGCAATGAATCAGCTTGCAAAACTACTATGTGGGAAAAAACCTTTTAGTCTGAATAAATTAAATTTTAAAATTTAATTAATATTTATTTGTGTGCATTAAATATATATTTACAAGCACTGACAATTAATGTCTTTGGCTTAGACAATACCAAAGTAAATTAAAAATATTTTACAAGATTCGAATTTGGACAACCAATTTATTCGTAACTGCAATAGCTAATACCAATATATAGTCCTTCTCTTGAAAAGTTTTGGTTGATCACACCTCTTTTGCTTGCACCTCATTTGGCGCGTTTTTCATTTGAGCCAACTTAAAAATATTTGGCCACACTAAATATAGAAGTATTTTCATAAAATATAAAATGTTATATATATACATTATTTTTTATCAATTTAAATTCCACAATACACTTGAAGAAAAGTCTATAGTCTAATAATTATAGCATATTATTAGATAAGTTATCATGTATGTTAAAACAATTTGCTTATCGAATTTGTATTTCATTTAATAATATTTACATACCCATCGATAGGCATTTGGCATATATATGTATACATATATATAGTTGAGATATCGCTTACTACTTGCTTACTAGACTAATTATTAGTCACGATTTTTTGCATAAACCATTAAAACTTGTGTTTGGCTTGTACAATTTAAAATGATTAACAATTGATAGTTATTTAAGTTTTTGGCTTGTTTTTCTTAAATTTAATAGGGGCTTGTATAACACGCGGTTCGAATCTTATCTCTAGTTTCGTGTTGTGCAACACGAACTTTCAGCTTATCATTGGCAAAAAAAAGAATGAAATTTCGTCTGCGTTTTTCGGGAAGTTAACAATTAATACTGACCTACATATGAGCACTGTGATTAGAAGAATATGAAATGTGCATATTCAGTTGGGATTAAAACACAAAAAAAAAAAAAAATCGAAAGCAATTGAAGCGTATAACAGTTAAAATAATTCCTCTGCTTAAAAAAACTTTTAGTGTTAGTTTTTAAGACTGAATCCTTAAAATATTCGAAATTAAGTTTTTGTTTTATTATGTCATCCATAAGCTCATGCAGAACAGCTTTAATGAGCTTTTATAATAGGGTATTGCACAGTCAGTATGGAACGGCAGCTGACTATAATGTTACAATGTAGTTTTTCCATATATAATCTTCAGCTGCGCACTTCAAACATTTGATTTTGGCACAGGAAAATTATAATCAAAAATAGTTCTGCGATTAAATATTTGCAAGGCGAGGGCTCTATATAAAATAGTTAATGATAAGTTTTAATGGAGCTGATAAGGCCCGGAACCGACTGTGTGAAACAGCCTTGTGACAATGCAATGTTTCGTTGGCTTTAGTTTTTATTGTTAATTTTATAGTTCTTACTAAAGTAAAGATCTATAAAATACCCTTCATGAGCTTATCAGTTGTAAGCATAAGCCTCCTAAATATAGTATGTATATAGTATATAAATATATATTTGTATACTCTTCTGGACATTGTTTGTTTAGCTCTGATTGTTTTACACATCATATATAAAATAACTACTTCATCTGTCTGTCATGCTCACATTATATGTATATTTATTATATTGTTGTTCGTCTTGATAAGAAACAGTGCGTAAATGGAAGATTTTCTTCTTGCGCTGATTGCGTGGAAAATTCCACAACATTTACATTGTGCTCATTAAATTTACATATGTGTGAAAGTTGGTGAAAGTTGTCCTAATTTTGATGCGACGATGGATTAAACTAGTTTTTATATTAATATTTTTACATTTAGGATATTAAATTGAAGATATGTGAAAAAAGCTAAAAAAAAATATTTTAAATATATTTAAAAAAATATATTATTTATTCTTACAAATCTTAAGTTTTTATTTCATATATATTAATTTTTTTAACATATTAAGGATATATAGAAATATATATACTATATATATACTATATATAGCTTTTTTATGCAACTTGTTTTTATCGTAAATAAGTTATACTGGTTTTTTTTTAATATACCATAGTTAAATAAGTTTTATATAAAATTAAAAACTAAATAAATATTTTTAAAGAGCAAAAGATCTCATAGAAAAGCAAACAAAGAGAGACTGCTTTAAGAGAGGGTAGAAAATGTCAGTGTACCAATGCAGGGAGAGTGACATTCAGAGAGAGGATGAGTGTGACGTCGAGAGAGAGAGAGAAACTTGAGCTAATCCTGAAGGGTTGCAGCCCTTTGTGCACTTTAATGCAAACGAAAAATCTAATAAATAATTGCATACCTGCTGCATGTAGATTTAATCCAACTGGAAGGTTTTCTTCGTGAATATATATATATATATATATATATATATATATATATATATATATATATATATATATATATATATATATATATATAAAATATGTATATACAATATAGAAGATATTCGTTTTATTATGCTTTGTATATATATATTATGTATATAAAAGAGGACAGAAAGAAAGACAATGTAACAAAGTTAGGAGAAGTTGAAATTCATTAAAAACTTATATATTATAAAAATGTTATATTCTTATATATAGAAAATTACTAATATGTATATATAGTTTATAGATCTAGTCTTCTCATATAATATAGATACAATATGCATACTTTATGCTCTTCATTAGTTAAAATCTGAACAGTTGTCCAAACTATAAAGGAGGTCAACGAACGTTGAAGAAAAACATATATCAAGGTCTTCGTTGTAAGCTTTCAACAATATTTACAAGTACCTGAAAATATAATCTTATCTGAAATAGGTGCTAGGCTAGAATTAATTGGCATTAAACCAGTTTAAAATAGTTTTTCTTTTCTACCTGTCGGCCAGAAATCGAACATCTGCTGAAAATCACAGATGGCTAAGCGATTGACGTATTTTATAGTTACGTTCGTGGCTTGTGTTCTAGGTAAATATATGCTTTAGCCCTAGCAACCCCAAGGCAAGGTGGTTGGTGGTGCAGCAACCACCAAGAGAGAGCTAGCGAGAGAGTGAGATGAGGAGAGCGAATGGGCATCTCAGGGCTACGATGAGTCAGTTTTGCTTTAAGGTGCTTCAGTTTATTATTGAACGCTCAGCTGTGAGGAACAAAACGACTTAATACGGAACAACATTGAAGACTTGCGTGCATACGAAATTGTTAAATCAGTTTTTTATATAATTAGATTTACACTCATTTACACACATATTTATAGATATATAGTTGACAGTTTATCGAACTTTCTTGTTAAACGGAATAATCGTAGTATGAGACATCGTAAAGGTTGCAACAAACATAAAACTCGTCGTCAAAAGCAGCAGAAAATTCCAGAAATTGATCAAAATTGTTGTAAGCGCCCACGTTGTAACTATGAACATATCTGGCAACATTTTCGACGCAATGTAAGCTAACTCTATTCAAGTTAATAGTTAAATTTTACAATTGTTACTCAGTTATATATTTAATTGTTTTTCTTTTATTTTTGCACTATTCGAACGTACAGTTGGTACATTAGTTAGTAATCATGTAAATATATTATTTAAATTTTAGAACACGTACTTACTTTAGAACCGTTTGACTCTCATTTAAATTTAAAGTTTAAGTATTTTCTATAAGTAATTTACCTACATTGCGCAGCCTTGGCTTTTTCGGTAAAATCTGTACCATTTAGGCACATGTTTGGTAACATGTTATGTTTATGTTAGATATATGTTGCATATGTGCTACCCACAGCATAGGTACATGTTATGTATATGTTCGGTGCATACTTGATACAACTTAGGTACATGTGTACATAATTGGTATATGCGTGGTACATGTTAGACACATTATATGTATATGGTAACTACATGTCAGTTAGCATTTAGGTAAGTTGTACCTGTGTTAGTTAGCATTTAGGTACATTGTACCTATGTTAGTTAGCATTTAGGTACATTGCACCTATGTTAGTTAGCATTTAGGTACATTGTACCTATGTTAGTTAGCATTTAGGTACACTGTACCTATGTTAGTTAGCATTTAGGTACATTGTACCTATGTTAGTTGGCCTTTAGGTACATTATGCCTATGTTAGTTAGCATTTAGGTATATTGTACCTATGTTAGTTATCATTTAGCATTTATATGTTCATGCTAGGTACATATAAGGCACACAGTAGCTACATGTTAAATATGTTTCTATCACTAAGTTCACATGTTGCATACATAGCTTCCTGTTAGGTACTTTTTTAGTTACAATTTTTGCTAGCCATTAGATACATGTTGCGTATAGTATATACCTGAAAGGTATAAGTTCGGTACTTCTTGCTCACATGTTAGGTATACGATGGGTACATGTTAAATATGTTATAGATACAGGTTAGGTATATAATAAACTTGATTATCTATTAAATATTAACTAAGCTATCAGTCTATATGCATAATACTGTTGTTTGTAAATAATATATATTATAAATAATATATATAATATATTTCAGCTAGACATCACATATATGCTCATCTGAGTGCGTAGTATATTTGAATTGTATGCCTAGACACTTTTAGCACTCTCGCGACCTTGCACTTGTACTAAAAATTGTACACGAATCTATTTAGAATTCAGATGTTGTTTATTTTTCGTCTTGTGTATATTGCATGCCAATTTTGCTTGTATTAAACCCACTGAAATGTTTTATTATATTGTATATTATTATTATTATTATATGTGTATTTGATTTGTAGTACAAGCAACCCACTTACCCTCCCAAAGCCTCTGCCGGGTACAAGTACTCGCAATTGTTTTGTCAATTCGTAAACTCTCTCTCTCTCTGCTTCTGTCTCTGTCTCTTTAACGCATGCTCTCTCTGTTCTCTTCTCATTTGCCTACGCTCTTTTAACCAAGTATAATTTGTTTCTCTCTCTCTTTGGTTTTTGGTACTTTGACGCTCTTGGCACACATCCAAATAGGCCACACTTGAGGAAATTCGCCAAGCGGCTGCCCGCATTTGCCGTGACTATCTAACCGGACGCTGGAAGGTGGTTTCCCCAGAGCAGCTGGTAGTTAAGCGCATCAGGTGAGTTTTAATTTATATTTCCATGTAATCAATAGAAAGTAATTTAATCTGTGAAATATATTTTTGCGTTTTAGTGGTGGCCTCTCAAATTTCTTGTATTACGTAAGTCTGCCCGACTTGGATGACTTTGATGAACAGCAGCTGTTGGAGGTGGAGCAGCAGCAGCAACAGCAGCAGCCAGGAAATGTCAACGTCAACCTTGGCAAACACGTCATAGCCGCCTCGACATTTGCTAAGAATAGCAACAACATCAGCAGCGGCAGCGGCAGCGGCAGCAATGACAACAACAACGACATCAAAGAGGCGCCGGAGGTAACTAAAAATTTGGCACAATCTGTTATTGTGGGCGTTGCCCCAACAAACAACAAAAGCGATCCCTCAGCAACCGCCCACGCCGATGATGAAGATGACGATGCGGCGTTGAGCGCTAAACAGACAAATAAAAGGCGACGCTTCGACAGCGACAGCGGCGATTCGAGTTTGCTGCGACGTCTACAAAGTCCCAAGCAGGAACCCCGTGAGGTAGGTCGAAAAACAAACACGTTTCCTAATCTTGCATATATGCTAATATTTGATTCGCTCTCAACGAGAATAGGTGCTGCTGCGCATCTATGGCCAAACTCATGGCGATCATGCCTTGGAGACAATGATAACAGAGTCTGTGGTCTTCGCCCTGCTCAGCGAACGTAACTTTGGACCGAAGCTGCATGGTATATTTCCCGGCGGACGCATTGAGCAATATATACCGGTAGGTTGTCAAGGAAAATTGGATGGAGCAATAAAAGTCTAGAATAACAACAGATATGAAATGTCTGCTAACATTGTAGAGCATTAGTTATTATATTTGAGGAACAGTCAGACAGATAGATAGATCGATAGATGTAGATGTAGATAGATAGATAGATCGATAGATGTAGCTGTTATATAGATAACATATAGGTAAATACAGTTTAAGCAAATGTTTACTTTATGCTCTTATTGAAATGTTTGTCAAGATAGAGAAATCAATGTGATTGTCAATATGTTACAAATTTATTAATATAATATGTTAAGTAAATGTGTAATTTATGCTGTTATAGAAGACTTCTTCAAGCATGTCTATGTTTATATAGATCAACTTTTCAAATTACTTGTAATGACTTTTGTTTCGTCAAAATAATTATTTAAATGTGATGAATTCTGTATTCTCTTCAAGTAAATATATTATGATTTATGGATATAGGTATATATTGATATAAAATATAATATCATATATTTGTGAAATGTTGATAAGTAGAAGAACATCGAAAGTATATAGATAGAGGGAGATTTCTATAGATGCATGATAAGCAATTTAATATGCTAAAATATATTAAATAATTTGTAAAAGAATTTGATTTAATATAGTAAATCTATATAATTGCCTGTTTCATATGAAGCTAGAAAGCCCTATTGAATCCAGTCTTTAGGTAGCCCTCAGAGTAAAAAGTTTCATTTAGTTTAGCGCATATATATCAATACAACACAGAACAATAAGAAAGAGTGAACGACTACTCAATGCTCAGATACATATGCATACCCTGTAATTAAATAATACATGCAAATAATAGTAATATATACTCAACTTCCATTCATCCAGGCACGCACTTTGGCGACCACGGAGCTGGGTGATGCACGCATTTCGATGAAGATCGCTGAGAAAATGGGCGAAATACATAGCTTGAATATACCCATGTCCAAGGAACCGGATTGGATTTGGAACTGCATGGACCGTTGGCTGGCCAGTTTGGATAGCATTGTTAAGGGCAAAATCGACTCGAAGCCCAATTCGACAGTGTTGCAAAAGCAACGAGAACTAATGCGCAGTATTGACTATGTGAAGGAGATAGCCTGGCTAAGATCGGTGATAGATGCCGGCGACTATCCCGTTGTCTTTTGCCACAACGATCTGCAAGAGGGCAATATACTGTTGAGGCAATCAAACAATGGACACGAGCGTACGCCCAGAGCATCGATAAGCAGTCTGAGGTAGCTATATATCATTGGCATACTATATATATTTGCTAATATGTGCTTTAACTCTGATTTAGATCCAATTTCGATGAGACCCTGGGCGAAAGCCTGGATGGCAGCAGCAATTTGGATGCGGATGACACGTGAGTGCTCTGTGGCTTAAAAGAAACCCTTGTTGGCCGCTAACCCGTATTTATTTGCCAATTGCTCAATTAGTAATTAAGTTATATACATATATATTCGATATGCTTGTTAAAACTACCTCAAATTCTAGATGGCCCCGTTGCTGCGGTCGTCAAAATGAAATTTAAATTCGGCATAAGCAAATTACCAAATACATACAGGTTATCCATGCCATATTATGTGATATCTGTCGTTAACTGAACTAATCGCATTTCTCTCTCTTTAATTATCTACAATGACTACAGTAAGTCGCACAGTGCGTCGCCCTGCCCGGAATTGGACACCACAGATGACTCTGCACTGGACTCCAGCTTTATGTCCGATCATGAGCCGGATCTCATTATCATTGACTTTGAGTATTGCGCCTACAATTATCGTGGCTTCGATTTGGCCAATCATTTTATCGAATGGACATTCGACTATACCAATCCGCAGTTCCCATACTTTCATCACTACAAATATCAATATGCAATGGAACAGCAGCGTCGTGATTTTATCGTCAACTATCTGAAGAAATATCACGACGATGAGCACTACGAGCCCAATGTTGAGGAGCTTGATTTAGTCGATGCTGAAATACGACTATTCACAATGCTCTCGCATCTCTTCTGGAGCTTGTGGTCTGTGGTAAATGTCACCTCAGCCATTGAGTTTGGCTATTGGGTAAGTTCTTCATGAATAGGATAGGAAGTAGAATTAGTATTTAAAAATTAATTAATATTAAAAAATATAATTTTTTTTATTAAATATATAGTTAAATTTCGAAATTTTTACGTGAATTATTATATATTTTTATAGTAAAAACCGAGGGAAAATAATTAAATATTTTATGAAAAATATTTTTAAAATAAAATATTTTTAGCAATGATCTTGGTTAAAGCATAATTTGTTATATAAGTTTTTAATGGACAATAGACTTATAATAGAATTAATATGGGTTAAATATTCTATATTTTGATTTCATTAAATATTAAAATACACAAAAATGAAAATGCAATTTGAAAGAAAATTTGAATATAAATAAATGTTATTTAAATCAATATTAATCTATAAACTTTTAATTATATTTATTAAAAAGATATTGATATATATATTTGGTAGCAAAATCATATTTAAAAATATTTTTTATATATTATTTGTATACTATATTTATTAAAAAGATATTGATATTTATATTTCAAAAATATTTTTATATATTATTTGTTGTGGTGTAAAAATGATTATATTTTATATTTGTTTTTAATTAAATTTTTATAAGCTAAAAAAATAAAAAAATTATTGTTATATTATTATGTAAGAAAATAATATATTAAATTATATATTAAAGGTTACTATATAAATATATACTATAGAATATAACGTGTATATGAAAATATATTTTTAAAGGCCAAAGTTTCGATTAAGAAAAAAAAAATAGTTTAGCTCTATATATAAAAATTTTTTAAATAATTATTGTATAATTCTGAATTTTTATTAAATTTCCGACTCATCTTTGGTGTTTCTTGCAGGAATATGGCATTGCGCGCATACTGGAATATCAGCAGTTGAAGGCGGCCTATTTGGCCAAATGAATTTATGGCACTTGAGGATTAACTTTATGAAAAACCATCATCGCACTTAATCGAATCATTAAGCGTACTTAAGTGGCCTTAATATTAAAACAAACACAATAACTAAAACAAATTACTAAAAGAAAGAGAAAAACAAACAAGAAAAAAGAAAAATGTTTAGTCAGGAATTACATATTTCCAGCTTAGCTAATGCGAGCATTGGTCGATTAGTTGACCATATACTACTATACACTATGAGCTATATGACTAGGAATGAGCAGACTTTACTTGACCATGGATCTATACTGATATACATGATTTGTGCTGTGCATGGCATGTTTATATATATTTTGTATATAAATATATTTTTTATGATTTAATGCCGAGAAGAAAAGTCAAAATGTAACAATTGCAGCTGTGATTATTACTGCGTGAGTTAGGCAGACAACAATAATTATATTCGCTCATTATGTGACGGGCGTGTCCAACGCCCCAAATTACTAGAAAAGTTTTGATTGAAGTATTAAGACAGCACCCAATATCTAACACTAGCTATTCGCACACACTCTCTTTACTTTTATATACAAACGCACACACACACACACACACACACACACATGCACACACACACACATGCACACACACACACACGCACACACCTCTAACACTCATAGCAATTTGTTTGAATTTATTCTCGCACGAATTTTCCTTTTAGCGATTTTACACAGAAATTCTGTTTTCGGTTTCCTGTTAAGTATTATTTTTGTTTTCCATCGCATCGATTGTATTTTGTCTACTTGATGCCCAACGTCGATAACACAGAAATAATGAACACTCAGCGAATTGCAAATTGGGTTTATTTTTTGTCTTTTGATTGTACCTATCGATATATATATATATACATATATGTATTCAGTAAATGAATTTAGTTATATAATATCTATGTGTAATTAGTATTTAATGTATTTGCGTCTATTTTTTAATGCAATCAATAAATCAAATATTTAGTTCAAATTTCAAATACAATTTGTATTGGTTTTCTATAAAAAATATATACTTAGAATGCGTATTATAATACTAAAATGCAGTATATATATTCTTGATCAGATCGAAGGAAAAGTGCTCTCATAAATCACAAAAGATTTGAAAGTTGAAATGTATATTTTGGCATACAGGAATACGCAGAATGAAATGATTTTTTTCTATAACTTATTTGATGTACTTATCGATTAAAATGATCATTTATATTCGTTTTTAAAGCTTAGCTTGAATACCGAAAATGTTGGAGATGTCAGACGTCAGCTGTGTGTGCTTGCGATCGATAATTGTGAATTGAATCTATATATTTTAGCAGTGTTCCAGGAAATTGGAAATTTTACAGCATTAGACAACAAACTATTGAGTCTCTGTTGAAGACATTAAAGAGTCAAGATTCGGAAATATTTCATGTGAAAACTCAATAAGTTCTAAATGCAGTAATAATTAGGGTACTTCAAAAAATTAACACAGATTTAACCTACAGCTGCAAGGGTAAATTGACGTATGTAAACGAAATTGATTGGATTGAATCCCTTTAAGGTATCTTGATTCTAATTTCTTTGTGTCTGTTTAACAATGAAGTTCGATATGCGCGATACAGTAACTTCCTCAGAAGAGCAGAAAAACTTCAATCTAAAACTTTTTTTCGAGAAGCAATGCCATATAAAGGTCAGGATAATCGCCGGAGGTAAATTGCAGAGGATTTGAGTTCTAATAGGAGGTTAAAATCTGTTTTTCTAGGTGAAAACAAATAAAAAGAGGTGTGAGTTTTCCAGTCGGGAGTATCCGACTAGTGTGGACTGATTTCTTAAAACTTAATTTGAAATTTATAGTCGTTCGAAGACGCAGAAAACTTGATTCGGTGCCGAACAATAGATCAGCTCTCATCTATTGCTTTGTATGCTTAGCGATAGCAAGAATATGGAATATCTAAAAGTACTTGCTAGTCGTGCATACCCGACTAGTGCTGGGTCGCTGTAGGCTACGTTGAGGCCGGCAAGTGTCAAGCTTCAAGCCTTGTTGTTAATTTCATTTGCTAAGGATCTGAACCAATTGCGGCCAGTCCTTTGACATTAACTCACAACAATGCAATGAGGTGACGCCAGGCGAACACGATGCCGGACTGCTGGCTGCCAAAGCAATGCAGCGCATCTTTAATTAATGCAACAAACACCGAACAACAGAAGGACTATTTAAATGGCAGTCAGGCAGACAGACAGACGAACTGACGGACGGACAGATAGACAGAGTGTGTGTCCCTTGTTGCACAATGATTATCTGCATGTCCTTGTGCCACGTTGTGTGTCTTCAGTGCTCTGACCCAATGTCCGCATTGTCTTGCCTTGCGGTTTCGGACTGCACTTGAAATCAGTTGGGGGTGTTCGGGTCGGTGCTGGGTTGGGGGCGGCCTTTATGCTCGTCTAATGTAATGTACGCCTCGGCGGGCAAAAGCAATCCAAAGCAATTGTCTGCGGCTGGTGCTGCTGCTGCTGCATGACGAGTGTCCTGTCAGGGACAACTATTGTTTAAATAAGTACTGAAACCACCCGCCCTCTTCAGTTCGCCTGCTGACAGACGGGCGAATACAAAATAGAAAATGGTTTTCGGATTGCGGACTGCGACAAGGCTTCAATATTTCGTCTACAACTGCAACGTGCTGCACTTTGATTTTGATGTTGATGATGATGATGATGAATTGTTATGCAGTCTTGCAACCTGTTCAAAAACCATGCCCATGTCCAACTGCATGCTCGCCTGCATTTTGACCAAAAACTTAATTAGCATTGAGCCAGGGCACGAAATCAAATTAATTAGCAAGCCAAAGTAGCAGCAGCGACAGCAACAGCAGCAGCAGCAGCAGCTCTTATTGCAGCTGATTGGACAGCATTTGTGCCTGTCATAAGTGAATTAGATAAAACGTGATAAGAGCTACAGCTCAGCTCTCGCATTTTCCCTAATGACAGCGAATTAACAAACAAATACCAATGTATTTCTCTAAGTGCATGCCATAAAATTCATATATAACTTGAAAGCTAATGCTTTAATAAAATTAAAGAAATATATTATAATATAATAATCATAGTTTTGAATCTACATTTTAACATATTTTATAGTAAAGAGCTTCACCCCAGTGGCATTTTCTTGTTCGCGAAACTGAAGAGATCAAATTATATAAAATCTTTTGCTCTAAAGACGTAAGATAATTTCAGAATAATAATTTCAGAATTGAAGTTCGATAACGTTTTTAATTAATTACTTTGAATAGACAATATATGTGAATAGCTTAAAACATTATTGTTATGTCATATCATAGGAAGAACTGCAAAAATATTTCAGGTCTCCAGCGGCAAAAGGTGCTGAGATCGACGTTTTAATACAACGGACAGACAGAAGGACAGAGTGTCGGACGGATAGATGAACGAGAGAATGAACGCCGACGTAAAGCTGAACAGGACGGACGGAAGTATGGACGGGAGGAAGTACGTAAGGATGGACTGGAGGAAGTACGTAAGGATGGACGGGAGGAAGTACGTAAGGATGGACGGGAGGAAGTACGTAAGGATGGACGGGAGGAAGTACGTAAGGATGGACGGGAGGAAGTACGTAAGGATGGACGGGAGGAAGTACGTAAGGATGGACGGGAGGAAGTACGTAAGGATGGACGGGAGGAAGTACGTAAGGATGGACGGGAGGAAGTACGTAAGGATGGACGGGAGGAAGTACGTAAGGATGGACGGGAGGAAGTACGTAAGGATGGACTGGAGGAATTACGTAAGGATGGACGGGAGGAAGTACGTAAGGATGGACGGGAGGAAGTACGTAAGGATGGACGTAGGGACAAACGTAAGGATGGAAGAACTGACTGAAGGATGGTCGTAAGGATGGACATAAGGATGGACGTAAAGATAGACAAGAATGGATGCAAGGATAGACCTAAGGATGGACTGAGAGAAGGACGGAAGGATAGATGCAAGGATGGATGTGAGGATGGACTGAGGTTGTGAGGATGACATTACGTAAAGACGGACCTAAGAAGCGGATGTAAAGACAGACGGCAGCGGGACGTAACGACAGACGTAGGGGCGGACAGGCGCTTAGACTAACTCACATCAGCTCATTGTCCCAACCAAGAACTTTTGTATATATGCTTTATAGGGCAGTACTTTCTGATATTTAAATTGTGTTTTTAGTAAAACAAAATATTTTTATGCTATCAAAAATGTCCCTAATATCTCGAACCTGACCTGTTGGACCATACCCAGCTTTGGCTAAGGATGCTTCTTAGCTCTTAGTTTAATCTTTGGTTGCTCAATGCTGTCTCTTAATTACATAAGAAACAGTTCAGTTCTTTTCAAAATTTATTTACAAATTTTTTGTTATTAAATATATAATTTTTGTTAAAGAAACCCAATAGAATCGCAATTAAACACTTAATTATCTGTGAACAGTTGCGCTGAGTGCGACTCAAGTTGTTAAATATGTATTTTAGTTTCAATTTTAGAGTGTTACCATCTACGCACATCCTTGCATTCATTCACCCTTCCTTCCTTCCTTCCGCTCCCTCTTTGTGCAATTGTTTTTTTTCTTGTCTTGTTTGTTTCTGCGGTCAGTTTTGTGTTAACTTTGCTGCCCGCTCTGTATATAAACTGCTTCTAAATTACTTTGACCAAGTTTTTTTTATTTTTATTTTTTATAGCCATCATCTGAGCTGGCTGAGCAAACCAGCTCTTCCTCTAGCAAGATTTGCACATCCGCTGGCAGAGGACGAAGCGGAAGAGGAAACCAAAACGAAGGAAAGTGCAAGGAAAATGAAAAACTTTACCCGGCATTGTTCCTGTCTACGCCTGCAACATGCAACTGTCTGCGTCTATGTCAAGTTTGTGACTGCCTCGAAGCCCACCCAATGCGAACTCTCTTCGATGTGCTCCAGGGTATACCAGGCCCGCCCCAACGGGTCGTCCATTGTCCAATTGCAGCTAAAGTTGATTTATTGTTTGCATTTTTACAACTTTTGTGTCAGTTTCTGTTTGGTTTTTCATTTCGCTTGACTTTGGCATATCTCTCGTTCTCCCCTCACTCATCTACCGCATCTTTGTTTTAGTATTATTGCTGCACATATTGAAATTGTCAACTAGGGGCCATTGGTCGAAGGTCCTTCACTGCAGCTTAAGGCAAAAACAAAGCAAAGTTCTATGACTTTAAAAATGCTTAAATGATTTATTTGTAAACTTTGCTGATGTACTTGGAGCAGTTCTTGTGGGAACAGATGGACGATAAATGATATATGCACATACAAATAATGCAGATTTTAGAAATATATGTATTGTATATAAATGCTTGAAGTATTTCTGCTTTAAATGTAATTTTTTTATTCATAATTCATTCATCTGAATATAAGTTTTTCCAAGCTTGAGTCATTCTAATTACATTTTTAAGCAATTTTATATATTCAAGATTTATTAATTTTTGTGAACTATATATATAAATATATATATATATATATATATATATATATGTATATTTCTTTATGACTATTGTTCAACTTCTTTAATTAAGTTATCCTTGCAAGTCCTCCTTTGCCATTTACCCAAAAAAAATTCTATTTAAATCAAATTCAAATTTATCTGCACATAAAAACTCGAGAGAAATATCTCAATAAACATAATTTCTAGTTAAGATATACAAATTTGATATATGAGCAGAGCAACTTGTCTCTCTGTTTCTTTCACTCTGTCTTTCTCTCATATGCTAAATGAGAAGTGTATAAATTTTTGTCAGTCCATTTACGCATAGGAGCGATACCCAGTCGAAATTACATATTTCAGTTGTCTTCTTGACTCTTGGCCCAAGCTAATTTTTGAGTCGACAAGTCACTGCGCGTCGACCCATCATCAGTCAAAACTGACAAAATTGGGCAGTGGAAAGTGGGCGAGTTTTATTTGGGTTTTATGTATCTTAAAGTCGCGTGAGGAAAAATTATAATAAAAATGCTCGTTTTTGTTCGTTTGTAACGTGAAATGTTGAATAAAAAGCAAGAGTAGAGCGTTTTTGCTGCGTAGGTCAGGATGCAAATTAATTATTTAAAAGCGTCACAAGAACTGAACGTTCAACATGGCGTATGAAAATTGAAATAACAAAAAATGTTGCCTACTTTTCAGCGTTCTAAAAATTTATTTGTGGGAGAGATGAACAGGCAGTGCAGAAGAGAATGTGATAGAGAGAAAAGGAGAGAGAATGAGCGAGAGAGAAATAGGGAGAGAGAGTTAGAGATACGCGCAATTTAATACTGTTCTGTCATGATTGTCTGCAACTGTTGCAGTAGTATTAGTATGATGTTCAGAGTTCGAGTAGAGTTGTTGTTAAAGATATTATCCGAGTGAGTTTGCGTCTTAGCTGCACGCTATGCATTTCTCTGTGAGTGTGTGAGAGAGAGAGAGATACAAATATAGTTGTTGCTGAATGTAGGCCCTGGTTTTGCTGAGTGAGAGTGAGATGGCTAGATAGGCATTCGCACAGGTTCGTTATGATTGTGAGTGAACCAAGAAAAGAAGACTAGAATTTGGTACTCTGGAAGTGAAGATTATTGGGCGCAGTTTTAAAAATATTAAACAGAGTAGAAAAAATATATATGTATATGTAAATATTTAGGGCATAAAAAAATTGGCTTTCAGATTTCATATAAAATATCCTATAACAGCGAGGATGAGTCTTATACTTTAGGCCGATTGAATGGAAAATAAAATGATTTTTGCTCTTTAAGTCTTTCGTAAGCTTAACTCGGCGTCAAAATATTAAAAAAAAATTTTTTAAATATTAATTTTTATTGTCTAAATGGGAATAGAAAAACTTATTGAGACTGAGAATATATTGTATAAATATTAATAATTATTTAATTATTAATTAAATTTTAAATGAATAATTATTAATTAAAATAAAGAATCAGAGCTGTCTCTACTCTTAAGTCTTCAGCTTTAAAAATTCCAATAGTAATTCTATTTGATGTCAAGTAAAAAGAAAGTAAAGTTTACTTACTATCTATATGATTCTAAACATAAAATTATCAACTACGTCCGCTTGATACTTAGAACATTTTAGTACAAGATCTACTTTTAGACAGACTCTCTTTAACACATTAGGCTTTAACCTTTGGCTACCTGCAGTTGAAAATTGTTTTAAAAAACTATAAATCTAAAGCTTTCAAGCTGCTTTGCACTTATTTAGAAAAAAAACATCAGCAATGCAATAACAAAATACCTTTTAGTTTGTTTAAATAAGCAAAGCGTCGAGTTGGAGTATTTTGTACAATATATTTTGTGTCTTGGCAGCTGGAACGGTGCAGGCAACATCATCTTTTTGCCGAGTGGGCGTAACACGCCCACAAGTGACAGCTCGAGGCGAGTCGAAAGCCACAAACTACCCACGAGTCAAGCCAAACTCACAATATACTGATAAACATGCATGGGCAGAGGGTATGCAGACAGACCGAGAGAGAGAGGGAGCGAGTTAGAAGGCAAGCGAAGCATTTCAAGATATTTTCTTTTAGCAATTTCACGCACTATACGTGTCTGTGGCAGACCATACATAATACAAATACAAATACAAATGTCATGAAATACATATAAGTTTTACGCACAAGGAAAGACATAGAGAGAGAGAGAGAGAGAGGGAGAGTGAGATAGATATCGTATATTGCTATCTCTATCTGACGCAATCTTTGCGTGGCATTTTTACGATTCGCTGTTCGCTGAGTGTAACTAAGCAAACAGCTCGAGGCGCAACAAATTATAATGTATATAATGGCCATGCAGACACTCTCACACACACACACACTCGCACTCATACACACGCTCTTAACTATAGTCTTTAGATAAGCGCAGTGCGTGGCTGTAGGCCAAACAAAGAGGTTGGCGCGTTGACCATGTCGTATACTTGATATTTAATAGCAAACTTTGCATAATATTCTGCACAACTTCTACACACTTTTTCCAACATTTTTTCTCTTCTTCATTCAGCGCTACTTTCGCTTTGTATTATCACTGACAATTTAGCAGCGGAGGCAAAAAGAAATGAAAAAAAAAACTGACGCCAAACGAAGTGTAATCTGATTGCATTTGGCAGCAGCACAAAGCGAGCGAGTCGTAGGGCAGGGCAGGACAGGGTGGTGCAGAGCAGCGGAGGGGGCAGGGGCTGGTTTAGCTGTCGGTGTCATGTCCTGGCATCTGCCAAAGGCGTTTTGCTTAATCAAACGCCGCTCTTTGTGTCAGCGCGATGTCAGTGAAGCGCTTTACACCTGTCTGTGCTGCGTCGCCCGCTCCCTCTCGCTCTCTCTCTTTCTCTCTCTGGCCAATAGTCGCCTCGAGTTGTCAGTCAGCGTGCGAGGCAATCGCTGAGATTGATTATGTCTGCTTTAATCTTGCAAATGTAATCAACATGTTTATGGGTTTTTAGCAGCTCTCCCCTTTCCATTTCCACCTCCTAGTTCCGCTGCTGCTTTTTCTGTTTGCCAGCTTCATTTGGTTTGGCAAAAAAATTGATTGAGCGTTAAGCTTTTTAAATAAAAAGTAAACTATTTTGAAGCGGGTAATATATACATAGATATATGATTGTTAACAACTTACAGAAAGTTTTGTGCATGAGTTCGCTCATCGACTTAAAACACTTTTCATTTTTGGACTGCTTCCATCTTGCAGCTGGCTTAGCTCAACCAGTAACCTTCAAGCTGAGCTTTGTCCTCAGTAAGTCTGCATCCAGGTCAATCACAGACTCTTATCGAAGCAACTTGGTTTTGTTCTGACCAGCTCGAGTCTCGATCTAAATCTGAAGTCAACAACTTCGTTAGATTGCCATGAAATAATTTTACATGTCTTCCTTTTGGGACTTCCTAAGTAGCATATTCACTTAGCAACCATAGATATCTGTGCCCACTTTGTAAGCTGATTCTTTAAACGGAACCCATCTGGCAATTGTTGGAATAATTGACACTCGCTGACTTGGCACCAAGGCAAACACATGGAGACCAAACAGTCAGCCAGGCAGTCAGGCAGCCAGGCAGGAATCCGAGTACCAAATTCGAATTGTGAAGCCGCAGCGTGTGTAAAGTTTTTAGATCTTGAGCAGCTCAGGGAGAGTTGCGAGAGAGTGAGAGACTTACAGAGTCCGTCAAACTTTAATGATTGTGCGGTGGTGCATAAAGTGCATAAGCAAAGTACAACATTGAGTGCAGCGGCTGCTGCAATGGGACATACAAAAGGGAGCTGCGAGACTTCCAAAGAGAGACAGGGAGAGAGTGACAGAGAGGGGAGTATGGGCATGACGACTGGCAAAGTTATTTTGGACGTCGTTTCGTAGAACTTCACACGGCTTGTGGACCTCGGCGAGGCAGAACTTGAACTTTTAATTTGTTCGCAAAGTAAATTTCGGGCTAAAAACTTTAAGTCATATTGGGTAGTTGGGCTGCCCACGAATCTGGTTGGCGGTAGTCTGTGTGCGACATATGTGGCGTCAGCTAGCAGCTGAAGATAGGCTACATGGTTGCGTTGAGTGGGCGTGGCACACGCTTGGCACTAAAACTGATTGAGTGATTCGATTTTTTGTTGTTAAGCACTCAGAATGGGTGTATTGAGTGCGTTAAAAGGTATGTTGCGGGCAGAAGAAAGCGTGGCTAAGCAAGACAGTTCATGATCAAATGGCAAAACTTATTGAATATTTCAGCAATCAAAAGTGATCAACAACTTAAACGAATGCTGAAATATAGCTATCGGAAATAGTGTCATAATTATTGTGTCACTCATTCAAATTGTGGAATTCTTGTTGTCTGCACTTTACAGGGTATCTGCAGTCATGCACTAACTATTGTACTATTACTTGTTTCTTTTTTTGAGCTAGCCGCAATCGATGCCGCTTGCCACACGCCACGCCCACGCGCAACATCGCGTGGTTCAGGGACAGCCAAAAAAGCCAAAAAAAAAAAATTGAAAAGTTTTTCAATTAAATTTATGTGCAAATAAAGTAAAATATTTGTAATTTGTAATTTTCGTAGTCGAAGCGCGAAAAGCCACGAAAATTGTTTCAACAATTTAGCAACATTGACGAATTGCTCAATTGATGTAATTATTTATGGTTTACACTCAGCTGACAGCAGAAGGAGCCGGCAGTAGGTAGACTGTTGACTGCAGCGAGGCGCTTGGCGCATAGCCTGAATAGCGAATCTGT
The DNA here is from genome assembly GCA_035045825.1 of Drosophila eohydei. Lineage (NCBI taxonomy): Eukaryota > Metazoa > Arthropoda > Insecta > Diptera > Drosophilidae > Drosophila > Drosophila eohydei. The sequence goes on along the minus strand of JAWNOT010000077.1, from coordinate 1,679,035 downwards.
GTGCAATTAGTGGCAAACGAGTCACTAAGCTGCAAGTTAAACGGCTTTAGAGTAATTGATGTTTCAATTCAGAGTGCTAACTTAGTTATTTATATAAATTGAAATATATAAAAGAGAGCTGACTACAAATTGATTTTAGGATTTTATATCTGCATTTTAAATACAATCAAATTTTATTTAATTAAAAATAATGTTATATTTGAAATAAGTATATTTAAAATTAAAAATATTTAAAAATAAATATAATAAATAAGTATATTTAAAATTAAAAATATTTAAAAATAAATTTAATAAATAAGTATATTTAAAATTAAAAATATTTAAAAATTAATTTAATCTAAACTAAAATTGATTTTATCTCAAGGCTTCAAATTCGTTGGAGTTCTTCAATTAATAATAATTAATAATTTAAATTAAATTTAAATTACATATACATTTTTCTTGCATATATTTAATATATAATAATTTATAAAATAAATTAAAAAGTATGTATTAACAAAAAATATATATTTTACTATTATTTTATTATATATTAATATAAATTGATCAATTTTTGTAGTTTTTATTAATATAAATATATTATAAAAAAATTTCATTAATTCAAATTATTTCGAAAACTTTTAACTTTTTAAAAATTTAATATTTATTATTAAATAATTAATCTTATTTTTACTACATTTATTTATATAGATATTTTTATTCATGCTATTCTTAGCAACAACTTCAACTACAAATTTAATTTAAAACCTTGTACCAAACGGCTTCTACAGCTCTTGCTCTATAAAATTCAAATAACAATTTTGTATTGATTTTTATGCCACTGCAAGCCTAGCTCAAGCATTTAATATTATTATAATTATAAAAGTTTATTAAGCTATATTTTAAATTAACTGGAAAACCCTTAAACACATATTGCCTAAACCATCGTTAAAATTTCTTATTGTTGAAGAACTTTTAAACTGCGATTAGTCTTCGGTTGGTAGATAAAATAAAATTTGTCTTTGTTTCTCTAAAAAAATTTAAATAAATATGCAAATTGTTCTCAATTTCAAGATTAGTGTAAAAGTTTTGTTCCCTACTTTTTGATAACGTATTTTTTTGAGCTACATAAGTCATCATCATCATCGTCGTCATTGCAATCATCGTCATAAATGATAAATCGTCAATTCCCGCTGGCCATGTCCAAGTGGCTTGTTTTATGCCATGTTGTTGCTGTACATCAATAAAAGAAAAGCCAAGAAATAAACAAGTTTTCCTTTTTGGTTTCATTACTTTTTGTTTTTTCTTTATTTTTTTTTTTTTTTTCGTTTTAGCCAAGAGCAAAACTACAAGTCAAATGCCATAGCAGCGGCGCTAAAGGGTAGTGTGGCAAACAAAGCCAATGTAATAAAGGAAAACACAACAATCATATTTTTATGGGGAAATGCAAATGCAAAAAGCAAAAAATAGGGACAACGGGACAGCGACTCAGAACAGAACAGGACACCACAAGCCACTCACTTATGAACCTTTGCCTTGTCCTTGTCAACGGCCATTGTCACCCCAGTTGACAGCAAAGCAAACAACAAAAAAAAAAATATATATATATATATATAAATAAAAATAAATAACAATGAAAAATGAACTCAAACTAAAACGAATTTAATATACACTAAACACTTAAAGAACATCTCTTATTTTTCTTATCTTGATTTGATTTTATTTAAAAATTTATTTAATGAATAGTTTTCAAACATTTTTATAAATTTTTGGCAGTTTTGGCTTTTTACATAATTTAATAAAAATGTATGATAATAAATATTTAATTAATTTAATATTAAATATTAACTATTAATTTTACACATTTTTTTATCAAACTTTTCTTTGTGTTTGAAAATTTGTAAAACTATTTGAAATTTGCTATTTTTATTTTCAATCTGTCTTATACTAGACAATAAAAAAATTTTTTAACAATATCATAAAGCTATAAAATATATGAATTATTTATTATAAATCATTGCCCTAATATAATAATATTAATAATCGTAATATATAATAATATTATTATTATTAATTCACATTTCAATAAAAATTCTATTGAAAAATTAATATATTTAAAAAAAAAAATGTAAATAAATGAATAACTTCGATTAATAATTATATTTCAAATACATCTTAAAGCAGCCGAATGTTAGGGTATACAAGAACGGAAAAACGAAAATAAGGGACAACCTCACACATTTACGTATTACGAACGGTAGGTGGCGCTGCGCTGGCGTTGGCCGATAAAATGATTTGCGTACAAATTGGTTCGGGGCGCAATTCGATTGAGCTGTGGGAATATTCAGCACCCTTTTGTTAACCGGGTTAACGCGCAAAAGGCAAAAGTGGAAAATATGGCAAAAGAACAGCAGAGCAACAGAGCAGCAGGAACAACACAGAGCTGAGGAAACTGTCGGCCAACGTTTTGCTAACTTCGTAAAGGGCTAAAAGCGACTTGTTCGCTGTTGGCCCTGGCCCAGCAGAGAACACTTCAATGCCCAAAAGAAGTTCCAAATGCTCAAAAAAAATTTATATATATATGAATTGTATGGAAAAACTCCAAAAAGCTTTTGTGGTTATTGAATTTCTGGAGCATTCTTTGCCTTTTGTGTTGCGGCCACAATCTCTGATGCTGCCGCTGCTGCTTGCCAAATATGCCGGAAAATTTTAATGATTTCCGCGCACTGGAGACAGCGAACCAGCTGCCAGACTAGATAGACGCGCGCGCAGACTTTTCAAGTAAATGAAAACAAATCGAAGTCCAGCGAGTCAGCAAAAGTCGCGAATGGGTCGCTCATTAGAGGCGGGACAACAGTTCCTAGCACCCACCCGCCCACTCAGTAAAAAGCGCTGACCAAGAGATGGATCAACCAATCGATATGTCATCATTAGTTTTGCGGCCAACTCCAAATGGGGCAGTCGAGAAGCTGCTCCAAACTGTGCGCCTGGCCTTATGACTCGATGCACAAATTATGTGTAATGGGCATTTTCTTTTGCCATTTCCTTTTTGAATGGAGTTTTTCTTATTATTCTGCAATTTCTCTTTATTTACTTTGCTTCTGCTTAAATTATTTTCGGTAGTTAGCAATTCCAGGCTTATTGGTCTCATAGTTAGACGTTGGGATCCTTGAGAGCACACCTTACTAGCTAGACCTAAGTATCCTGTATTTAGAAATTTATAGTGAGATTAATAAATCCGCTTTAGTTAAAAAAAACTTTTGAAATAGTTAAAAAATTAATATTCATTTTGTTTCACTTTTTATCCTGTGCAGTCAAAGGTCAAGAGATTTTAATCGAAAATGCATTAATTTCTTCTTAAAGGTTTCTTTACCTTTTAGTCGTTTTAGTTTAGAATATTACAATGATTGCAGTACTTGTTCGATCGTACATATATCTTTTTATTATTTAACGTTTGCTGTTATGCAATGAGTCAGAAATTCTGTATCTATTCACAATGTTCCCCATATATTTTACATGTTTAGTCTGACTATTTACAGTAGTGGCATAATTTATATATATATATATAATATTTGATTATAATTATTTATATTTGAATTTATAAACAATTAATATTTTTGACAAACATTTTTCAGTATTTCCATTTATTATTGGATTTTATTTCTAAAACAATTTATGTATATATTGTGAAAAATGTATTTGTCTTCGAATTCTATTTTCTTTGTACCCCAATATTATTTTAGAAAAAAAAAACATTTATTATTTCTATAAAATAAAATAAATTTTATTTTGGTTTCTGATATGGTTTCTGAGCCCTGAAACCTTTTGTGCTGCCATCAAATTGCAGACGCTTAACTAGGTCTTTAAAAAATATAGATTTTTTTTTATAGACGAATGAATTACTACTAATTTATCAATATATATATACATATATATGTATATATTTTTTTCTTTCATTTTTATATTTATAAATACTTAATATATATTTAGCTTTTACCTGTTTTTGTCATTCAACGTCAATTATTTTAGCCTTGTCAATTATTAAAATCAGCATTTATACTCCAAATGCTTTTCTCAGCAAAAACATATTTTTTTCGCTTAAATGTATAGTTTGTATATAGTTTTTGGCCTGTCCCATAAAGTTTCAAAAAGTTGCGTTGGTCAACGAGCTTCATGTCTGTCTCTGTGCGTTTGTATGATGTTTGATGGCATCGCCAAAGGCATTTTTTTACATATCTTTCAGGCGCTCTGCCTCTCGCTCGCTGAATGAATATGTCCAGACTTCATTTGCTTCTTTTTTTTGTCATTTTCGGGGTAACCCAAAAGATGGAATTAATTACGCTAATTGAAGTGGCATATATGTATGTGTGTACGTGCTTGGGTATTTGTATGTGTGACTGTGGTTGTATTTGTGTTTATGTGTATGACAAGTTGACTGTTGAGGCCTTTTAGGCAGTTTTACTACATGGAAAGCAGCAGCTGCAAAAGCAAATGTTGCTTTAATACAAAATACATGGAAAAAAAACTCAGTAATGAATTATTTTAAGACAAACTTTCTAATGAATTTAAAAAAAAATTAAAAGTATAAAAAATCAAAAATTAAACTAAATTTTATAGAAAAAAAAAATAAATTGGAAAACAATAATAATTATAAATTGTAAAATAAGCCAAGTCTTAAAAAAAAATTGTAAGTGTAAAAGAAATCAAAAACGCAACCAAATTTTTTGGAATAAATATATTTTTATAATTTAATTTTATAAGTCTTAAGCCAATTAGAAATAAATTTCGAGCTCTCTTTATTAAAAAATAAATATGTTTTAAAGTATAAAGAAGAAGTCCATTCTAAATTGAAGTTCTTTAAACATGTAAAATGTTTACAGAAGAAATCATAAACATTAACATTTGACCAAATTTATTGACACATTAAAAAATCATCGATTGAGGCACAATTTTAAGCAGCATCGCTTACGGCTCTCAAGTTCAACTTTTCCAAGTTGTCTTATTTTTTGAGTATTCTAAAAGCATTTTTAGACTTTTACAGATTCCTAGTAATTAGTAATTAAAAACTTAATTAGGGCTGCAGTTTGGCTTGTTCGAGAAATGCAAACTATGCGAGAAAGGCAAATTGCATTTGGGTAAATTTTGCTGGCTTGCCTGTGTTCAATTACGAACAAACTAACAGGAAAATTAAACTAATTTAAGGTATAATTAAATTATGCTAAACAAATGAACAGTTCGTGACGTGGAAATGGGAAAGGCACGCAGACAGGCAGGCAGGCAGCCAAAACGGGAAGTCGAACTTCGAACAAAGTTTGTAAACAAACTGCCAAACTCAAAGGCAATGTCAGTTGCAGCATGTGGGTGAGTCGAGAACTCTATTACAATATGCTAACACCCAGACCCTGTGCAAGTCAAGTCCAAGTCCAAGTTCTTAATGTGAACAATGCAAATTCGATTGGAATGGAAAATCCAAGTCATAATATTTATGCTCGAAAGCTAAAAGGCAAGTTTAGCTGGCGTTTAAATTTTTCACTCAAATTGCAGTCAATGCGTACGCAAGCTGGGGTTGGGCTAAAAGAAAAGCAAACGAACGGGAAGTACAGAGAGAGAGAGAGAGAGAGTGAAAAAGTCAGGCGGCAAGTCCTTCCGGAAGTTGACACTTAAGTTTATAAATCCAATAAAAATCACATTAGCCTTGCGGCGGAAACTCGCGTGCAAACAATGAAGAACAAGAGCTGACACTGAACCAAGCGCAGCGAGGCGGCAGCGTGGCGAGGGCGATTCAAGCAGAACAAATCCTCGCGACACATTTAGCTAAGCCACTTGAACCGACGCCCCCGGCCATGCCGTTTCCCTTAGAGAGAAAGAGAGTAGATATGCTAATGATAAGACCGCCCGCATCTAGACCCAATGCTAAGCGTTTTAGCCAAAAGTTGAACAAAAAAGAATCTGTGTGTTTGCCTGGCTTTCAATAATTTAAAAGTGGGTCTAATGGATCGCCAGTCGCTTACAATATTGACTCGCTGCCAATCGAGCGGACATTGTTTAAGTCTTAAGTTGCAAAAATGGCTACCAGTCGGAAATGACAGTGCTACCAGCGAACAAATTCTTCAAGCCCGCTATTTTAAAACTTAAATAAAGTTGAAGCAATTATATGTTACTTGCATTTGCCCTAATTCTTATCTACTCAATTCCAAAGAACCTTAAAAAGGAGAGCAAATTATATTATTTACATATGTGCAAAAACAACGGATCATATGCGGAAAGATAGAGCCCACAAGTTGTGGGCATTGTGGATTCTGAGAGCGCAAGCGGCTCGTAATAGTAAAGTCGCTATGAGTGAAAAATAGCGTGAGAGTTGTGGAGTGAGCGTTGCATTCACTTTATCTATGTGTAGAGAGTGTGATTCAGAGAGTTTGAGATGCGTAGATGCGAGCAGTGTAAAGTGTGAGCTGTTGTTGTGTTGATTTGAAGGCGACTTAGACTAGACCACATCCTGACGAGACAGACGTATCAACCCAGACGCTTGCTGCAAAGAAGTGTAGTAATTAGTGCAATTGTGTGACTGTGTTAGTATTAAATGTGTTCATGCTTTAAACATGAAAATGACTTACAATGGAATACGTTCCACAACTGCATGCTGTTAGAGGACACATAAAGAAAGGAAGAGATAGAGAGAGAGAGGCTGAAGCGAGCACTGGGATTTCTATATGCTCTATAATTGGTAATCAATCATCAGTTTTTTATTATTTAAAATTAATGCATTATTAATTCATTAAAGCAGAATCAATAACTGCTGATGAGGTAACTCATTCACGACACCTCACGACTTTTAATGCAAAGCAAGTAAATTAACTTTCTTTTGAAAGCCCTCTACATTCAAAATTCAAACGGGGGGTTGACGAAGAGTGTCTGAGAATTTGAAATATCTTGAGCGCCTTTTCAAGTGCGTGACATTAACAGTTGAATGCAATATTGAAAATTGCATGAATGAATAAAAGACACCGAATGTGGGGTAGGAAAAAAGGGATAAAGAGAGCGAGACAGAGTGGGGAGAGTGAGAATAAGAAAGAAGACACTCGTAATGTAAGTTCTTCTCGGCTGCAACTCATCATCAACGTCATTTGCAAAGTTCGCGTGTGTACCCTGTACACACTAAAAGGTGGGTATATTAAATATATATGATTACATATATATTGTGCGCTTCTTATTTTATAATATATGTTTATTTGTAGTATTTACAAATAAATCGATGTTGATGTGTATATTATTGTCTGTCCGTTAAATTGAAAATATATCGAAATTTATGTATAGCTTGATTTGTAGATAGCTGCAGGGTATTTTGTAGTCGGTCTACTGGGTATCTTGAAGACTTCCACTTGTTTTCTTGTTGTTGCCGTCGGCATCAACGAGTGCAGCAACAACAATCAGGCAACAGCTTCAGTTACTTTTAGTGGCATGCCCCTTGCCATACCATGTCATCATTCCCGCCATCTGTGGCAACGTCTCCTCCTTGCCTTGTCCGCCCACGTCCTGTCGCGTCCTGCATAAGTGCCGAGTGCTTGCCGCAAATAAATTTGATTTGCATGTGCAAATGAACGTGGAATTGAATTTTCTTATGCATGAAATGTGCGCATAATTGGTCTATGGCACACTCACACTAACAAACACATACACACACACGTATGTATACAAAACCGTTCAAACAGCAGATAGACATATAACATAGTAGAAGAGAAGCCGAAATGCTGTTTAGCCTTTTATCACTAGACAAGTGCCCCAGTTGTGGCATTGCTCGTCATTGCGTAATATACGAAATTCAATTCAATTTCAGAATTTCTATATTAGTTGTTAGACATAATTATATTGTAAATAGGTAGAAATGGCAACCAAAATAGCGGCAAAGACACTTTGTGATGTGATTTTCGAACTAATTAACAATTGAGAAAATGGAAATATAAATGCTCTTCACATAAGTAATATACAATAACATACTATATAATATATTAGAGATATAGAAGAATAATGGTTAGTCAGCAAATAGTTTAAATGGTTTATATGATTTAGTATATTTTTCGAAAAATCAAAATTTATATTTTTTCCAAAAATTTTAAGAAAGTTTCATATATTTTTTTGAATTTTGAAAGCATATAAGAGTTTAAAAAAATGTTTCGAAATTCTTTGAGCATAAAAGCTTAAAGGAGTTTTACTCTAACAAATTAAATTTTATTATTTAGTATTTGCTGTAATTAAAATTATTCTACAAATTTAAGTAAACAACTAAGATCTCTCTTATTCTTTGAACTGCTAACAAATATTTAGCATATTTTATATAGTTTAGAACTAAACAATAACTGACTAGATGTTGTCCTAAATCACCTCCCTCAACTAGAAAGCTTAGCAATTTCTGGTAATGAAGGATTAAGTGGATGCCATTAAATTATACAATAATTGGAATAGACATCTTTATTTAATTACACTCCAAACACAATGAATCAAGTGTCAAGTGTGTTTGACAGTCATTATTTTCAACTTAAGAGGATGTTAAGTAGCCAGGGGACCATAATGTATAATGCCCATCGTACAGCTGCTGCACACACTTGACAGACTTGTGGAAATATAATGCCCATTGTAGCGGCGCAGCTTGAATAATTAAAAATACAATATTGTAGTGCAAACAGTTGGGCAAAATGTGGAGCGTTTTGTTGTTGGCTAACTGGCATCCACCCTGGCTGCACTTAGCCAAAGATATCCACTTACAAGGCTCAACAGCTCCCGTATAGCCAAGCCAAGCTACGCCAAGCCAAGCAGGCAACCAACTAACACTGACGACTGACAGTGGAAATCCTGACAAGCTGTGCAAACAATCGGAGCAAAAGGCATGACCAAAATGCAGCCTGTACAGTGATTCGTCTGCAGGCGAACGTGAACGGTACGTGCAGATGCGCTTGCTTATAGGTCAGCCAGCCAGAAATGAGGCGAACATGTGGGTGGATAGAGCGGCAGATATGCCCTTAACTCTAAGTAGAGATGACACCGTGATAATATAGAAGAAACCACAAGCAATTTGTGAAATATATTTTGCTAGCGAGTGCTTTGACCAGAATGTGATGAAAATTCATATCACAAGCTATTATAATATATCAATTGATTTAAATAAGTTTTGGTTATATAACAAAATCAATAAGTTCTAAAATATAGTAGTTTCTGTTCAGCAAATTTGATTGATATATGCATTTTATTAATTTTGCCTTGAATAGGTTTGACTCTTAAACAAATTTCGAAGCACTGGGTAAATCAATAAAAAGATTATTCTTTGTTCTTTAGCATGTGCTATATGCTTATTTTTGTTAAAGAACTGTAATATTAATTTATTAATTAAAATTTTACCATGCGAAATTTTTTTAATTGCAACAACTAAGGTCGCAGTCAAATCTTTCCAAGAAAAATTCTCCATAATTTTTAGACGATAATGTATAAATATTTCAAAATATATTATATATTTAAATATAACATTCTTTAAATAATTTCGATCATTTATATTTATTTGAAATATATTTAAAACATATATTTTATTATATTTTTTAAACAATTTTGAGGACTGTGCTTTCCAATTAGAACCTAGTTACATATATTTTGCATAGTCTTCATAAATTGCAAGAGATTATGCGATGTTTTATTGTATTTCAAAATATGTATTTGTCATCTCTAGCTGAAGGGCATTTAGTTCGTAACGCGCAAAGTCGACATCGTCATTGTCAACGCTTTTTGGCTTTGTTTTGCTCTCTTTGCTGACTTACCGTTAGCATTACCATTCCCCATTCGGCCATTCCCCGCGCAGTTGCTCTTTGCCGTTGCCGTTACCGTTACTGTTACTGTTTTATTTATTGTTTGCGCTCATTTGAGTCAATTACGACAAACGGAGATTGTTAATTGTTTTGCTGCTGCTGCAGCGGCCGCCGCTCAAGTCCAAGACAAACAAGTCACATCCTGTCCAGTGGGCAATGGGGAAGCAGCAGGGGAGAGACGCGCACTCCATTTTGTTTTCTAGTATTTATTCGTTTGCCTCTTTTGTCTTTGTTTCGCTGCTGCTGCTGATGCTGCGGCTGCTACTCAGCTGCTACTGCTTATTGTTTGGCTTTTGGTCTCTGTTGGCTTTTGTTTGTTTACTTTTGGCCAATAAACGGTGTCTCTCCGCACCCTCCGCCTCGTCGTCGTACGCCTTGCTCCAGTTCTGATCTACAGCGCGTTTAATGGCGCGTTGAACGTTACATTTGCTCAACGTCTACCCCTACATCGACACAGTCAGCGAAGCCGTCTCCGCCTCCGCCCACGCTCCCTCCCTCTCCCGAGCGTCACCCTCTCGTTTCAACTGTTTTTCTTGCTGCTCGACTTGTTGTCCGTGTCTCTTGCGTAAACTTTAATTGGCTGTCAGTTCATTGAGGTAAGTTTTAATTAATTTTTTTTCGACCATGTTCAATGCGTGTGTGAGACAATGGCATCTCTATCTCAAATGGGAGCTTCTATACTATATACTATAACTGTATGTGAAACTCAGCAGCAGCTAAGTGGTGCTTTCAGCTAACCACTTAAATGCTTTGCTAATTGTTTTGCCAACATTTTCTGAATTCTACTTAAAGGTTGTCAATCTTTGGAAAAGTACATTTCTTCTGTGTACTTGACATAAAAGATTCATTTAAGTTTTTTTTATTGTTTTATTTGATGATGGAACGAAGTCAGGTTATATTTTTTTCTATAATTTATGAATTAATTTCATGTCGTTAAGGTCCAAATCAGGAACAGTCCAAAAATATGTATCAAATATATAAAAGTACAATACTAGTTTTTCAAAAGTAAAAAATTTCGTATCATAAAAATTACAAAAGCTTAAGAATTTTCTACTTTCTTTTTTGCCGTAAATACGCTGATGTGCAATGTAATGTAAGCTGGCGTCACCACTTTGATGAGGCAATACTTTATATTTTAAAAGTTTTACATCAGCTTTTCTAAATAAATAAATAAATATATATATATATAAATATATAAATTAATAAATATATATATACAGCTACTGTATATATATATACCTATATATATATATACAAGTTTATTTATTAAATTAATGTCAAAAAATCTAATGTGTCAATTTAGAATTTATACTGATCGTCTGTAATATTACTCCAACCGTGGTATTTGTCTGGATCCTACAAATATATAAAAAATAGAAATAATATTAGAGACATGGCAAATAAAAGTAATTTCTTTTTATTTTTCCACTCACCAATTTGCCACATTTTCTTTACCCTATCCCGATCACTGGCTAAAAGTCGTTCCTTGTAATTATACGTATGTGTAAAATCAAGGATTTTACAATTTCTGGGCTTTACTAGTTTTGCAGCTTTACGTGTACGTCTGATTCTAGGATAATCATCTGGCTGAATTGAATCTTCCTCATCAGAGTTCTGTTGCCTATTTTTAGGCTTTTTGATACACGAGCGTTCTGCTTCACTTGAAAGATCATACTTATCATCGCGGGAGTTCGTGATCTGGTAATGGTCGCTGGTTCTAGTGATATTCGACGAGACTGTATCATCTGTGGATTCGGTGTCTAGACCCATGATACTTTGAAGTTTTTTGGTAAATTTCGGAATTGGTTTTTCGACACCGCAGGCTAATGTTTTTAGCAGTCGTCGACTTCTTAGATAATGCTCCTTCAGTATCTCATTTGATTGGCGGATTTGCTCGGCTGCTAGCATATTCTCAAACTGCCTCACATCAAACGGAGTTGTACCATTACGAGCATTTTCTTCATTGACCAGCCTAGTCGGCGATGACTTACATAGTTCACTGGAGTAATTTAGAAGGTTCTTTTTTTTCAGTGAGTATTTTCTTAATTGATTATACGTTGGGACGTGACGATGGGAAGCCCAGCCTAAGTGAAAGTCCAGAATTGTCAATTTATATGTGGCTTAGTACATTCGCTACGTTTACTAACCTTTTGGAAATTTTTTTGTCAATCCAAAGAAACTCAAATTGTTAATTTTATTAATATTTTTTACGGCCATACTTTCTATTTTTTACGGGATAAATTTTACGGGCTTACTAGTTACTTAGCAATTTACTTGTAAAAATTTGTAGTCTGACTGAATTATAAATATTTATTACGATTATGAATGTGTGTTAATAAACTTAGCTAACTAAGCCTACTATTTTATAATAAGCCATTTAGATGTTTCACTTACCGAATCTAAATTTTATATGCATGGACTATTTCGATTTCGTGAGAACGACTAAGTGAATTTGTTGAGCAAGCACTCAACAAATTACGTGTGATCCCCACAATGAATGTCAAATGATGACAAAAACGATGCGCTTCATTAGCGAAATATCCCGTCTAATGTCTATTAATTGGCTCCAAAGAAAAAGTTTATTGGGTATTGGGTAATATTTAATGTTTCATCTAAAAAGGTCGATTCACCCAAGTTGTCAGTACTTCAATAATCCTTAACCGAACATGCTCATCATAATGATGATGATCATCATCATCATCGTTGTCTCGCTGTTGTTGTTGTTGTTTTAGCAGCATGTCCTGGAATCGCACCCGGAACGTGCTGCAGCTCCTGGTTCTAGCTGAAGCGACTCGTTTAGAAAAATTGCTCACGCACGGGTTCGTTTTGGATAGGTGAGACGTTGGGCAGGCGGGCAGTTGGGCAGTTGGGCAGTTGGGCAGTTGGGCAGTTGGGCAGGTGGTTGGATTTTAAGTGCTGGCAGTTCTATGTTGTGGCTTTTCGTAGCTCCTGATTTTGTTTACCATTTACCGTTCAACATTTTCTACTCTGTGTATCGTTCGTCGCCTAAGCGCATTAAAAGTTTTTCTTTTTCTCTGTTTTTCCTTTCTTTTTTCTCTTTCGACGATTTGCTTTATTTCGTGCACTTTATTGAAAGCACATCACGTAGTGCACCTGATTTGCTGACAATCCTTGAACATTCTAAATAGACGGTCCGGCACAGGCTTAAGACTGGACTCAAAGCAACTACCCGAGCTGCATACGAAATTCGTGTCACATTTTGTGGCATCCTTTTAATTAAGATTAATTGCTTTCAGTATTTAATAATTTCACAAGCTCTCAAGAATATTTAAAAAGTATTCCTCTTGAGGGCCCTAAACGTAATTTATGCGACCAAATGATGAAGAATGTTTTGCAAGACAGTTGATAATAATAATAATAATAATAATAATAATAATAATAATGGCAATTGTTATTTATTTAGCTATTGAAAATGGGAAGTTAGGATTTAATAGTTATGTGCAAATGTGTGTTGCAGGCAAAGGGATGCATTTCTTTCGATAGCTGATCCCCTTTCATTATTATCGATAATAATCGATTATTTGATTTCGTTTTCTTAGCCATTGGAATGCTTAGATCCTTTGCTGAATATTTTGAATTTTGAATACCTCCCATTCGTCCTTGCTTTAAAACGTATTTCATGCAGTAGACTTGTGCCTTGGAAAATACACACATCTGTAGGTACTGTACTATACATTGAAAATTGTATGTATGAAAGAAGTATAGCTGCTCTGCACTAGCAGGGTATCTACTGATAGCTTTTTATCTTGAACTTATTGCCTATTGCTAATCAGTAATAAAACAAGGTAGAAATATTAATAATAATGCATATTAAGTCATTCAATGACTGGGAGAAGTGTTGCGATTATAATGGCCTTGAGCAATGTTTAGATTACAAATTTTAGAGGCGTTTAATTTAAGGCCATATAAGATACTGTTTAGCAATATAGGTAACACTTGGCATTTTCGAACTTTGTTTTACTGGCCTCGGTGTAGCTCATGTTGAGCCCTGCACCTGCTTATTGAGCAGCATGTTGAGCTATTGGAGCTCACTTCAATACCTTCATCAGCCAAGTGCTTTTATTGACTTGTCTTTGTAGCCAAGCGGTCAATATGAACGTCAAACAAGTTGAGCATCATTTTGCCTAATTGGTTTTCTCACGTCTTTCAGCTCAGGTATGTTTCAGGTGTGTGCTTTTAGATGTAGGCTGCTACTACAGGCACTTGAGTTATATTTTTTAATTTTACTTTTATAGTTTGTATCTCGGCTTTAATCTGAAAATTGCATACGCATACAAATTCAAGGGAAAATGCTTTTTATATTTATTAACTCAAATTCTCACAGGTATTTTTAGCTGTTGTCCACGTATTGCTTAACCATTATTGTAGCCTTAAGTCGTAGCCTGGGGCGAGTATCTAACAATACGATTGTGAAGCATGTTCCAGGCAGCGTGAGGCTGCGCTCCACTCCACTTCATCCATTAGCATGGGTAGCAGCCGCGGGATGAGCAGCTTGTATAGCAGCACGCGGTACAGCAAGCGGTGCAGCAGGGGCTGCAACTCAGACTGCAACAATACATATAGCAGGGACTGATGCAGGGGCCGCATCACGAACTGCAACACGGACTGTAACACGGACTGCCACACGGACTGCCACACGGACTGCTACACGAATTAGAAAAAGGAGAGCACATCTTGACTTGTCAGTTGAGAACGCAACTAAAAGCAAAAACAAAAGCCAATCTCAACTTGAATTTCATGTCAAAAGTATTTAAGCAATACTTACATTAAAAGGAACAACTTCACAAAACTAGATTCGGCATATTTGCTATCGCATTGTGCGAGTATTAAGTAGAGCCTTTAACATCTCCTTCAGTTTCACACAAAAACGATCTCACAAATGTCTAACTACTCCAAGGAGCACAACCTGTGCGAAGGCGAATTAGCATTTAATTGTATATATATTATATATAAATACTCACATGGCTGTGGACAATCACGAGTATCACACAAACAAATACTTATCTGTAGATGTTTATGGAGCGGCAGTCTAAAGAATTGTGATTCGAATTTGTTGTGCATGAGCGAGTAGTCGAAAACATCAAGTCACGGCTTGCTTATTTAGCCTTATGTATCGGCACTGTAAATGTGAAATATTTCAAATCGAAACGAGAGCAGGCGACTCAAAAGATTTCATTTCCTAGACCTGCCCCACTAAAATATTTAAATATGTAAAGCATTGGAGCCCAAGCCATCCAGTTACGTAATATTATTGTTAACAAATTTGTTTATTGAACGAATATAGCAATCGATTAACCAAATATCCATGTTGAACTTGAAACTAAATTTTCACGATTCGAAAACTAAAAGGTAGGCAGCTGAAATATGCAGCTCAGGAATTTCTCTTTACTATAGATAAAAATGTCTGCAATTTTAGGGACAGTGGCGTTTCGTTCAGATAAAAGTGTCTATGACAGGCATATTAATTACATGAGCTGCCTTCGCTTAGAGATTAAAGTTCATTGACAGTGGGACCAAGTGAAAAGACAAATATTCTACAGGTCAACCTTACAGTTGAACAATTTGTATATAAGTAGCTGAGTAAAGCTGAATAGAATTAGTAATAGCCGACTGTTCGATATGGTAAGTTCTGCTTCAAAGTTCCTTTCAACTACCAGTTTTTCATAAAGAAACCTTTAGACTCTCAGGTATTTTCTGCTTATAATCATCTACCAAACGTTCTCTGTTGAAATGGGGAATGGCGTTCCAGTTACATTTGTCCGATATCCAAATCCCGCAGTACTTCATCAGTTCTGTGCTGCGTTTCCGTTGCATCCCGTCTGCATACAATTAATGATTTTACTGAACGCAAACAGAAGAACCACCACTGTCACTACTACACAACCCACCACAGTGACTACTACACAACCCACCACAGTGACTACTACACAACCCACCACAGTGACTACTCCAGAGCCCACCACATCAACTCTTCCGCCAGGCTTGTGTGATTTGTTCCCGATGCTTCCATTGTGCTTAACAACTCCAAGCTTAAGCACAACAACAACAGCTCCACCCACTGTTACTACTCCACAGCCAACCACAGTGACTACTCTACAGCCAACCACAGTGACTACTCCACAGCCAACCACTGAGACTACTCCAGAACCCACCACAGCCACGAATCCCTGGCCAACTCTTCCGGAAGGCTTCTGTGATATATTCCCGACGTTTGAGTTCTGCTTAACAACTCCAAGCTTAAGCACAACAACAACAGCTCCAACCACTGTTACGACTCCACAGCCAACCACAGTGACTACTCCACAGCCAACCACAGTGACTACTCCACAGCCAACCACTGTTACTACTCCAGAGCCAACCACAGTTACTACTCCAGAGCCAACCACAGTGACTACTCCGCAGCCAACTACAGTTACTACTCCAAAGCCAACCACAGTGGCTACTCCGCAGCCAACCACAGTGACTACTCCAGAACCCACCACAGCCACGAATCCCTGGCCAACTCTTCCGGAAGGCTTCTGTGATATATTCCCGACGTTTGAGTTCTGCTTAACAACTCCAAGCTTAAGCACAACAACAACAGCTCCAACCACTGTTACGACTCCACAGCCAACCACAGTGACTACTCCAGAACCCACCACAGCCACGAATCCCTGGCCAACTCTTCCGGAAGGCTTCTGTGATATATTCCCGACGTTTGAGTTCTGCTTAACAACTCCAAGCTTAAGCACAACAACAACAGCTCCAACCACTGTTACGACTCCACAGCCAACCACCGTGACTACTCCGCAGCCAACCACAGTGACTACTCCGCAGCCAACCACAGTGACTACTCCAGAACCCACCACAGTTACTAATCCCGGGCCAACTCTTCCACCAGGCTTGTGTGACTTGTTCCCGATGTTTCCATTGTGCCCAACAACTCCAAGCTTAGGCACAACAACAACAGCTCCAACCACTGTTACGACTCCAGAGCCAACCACAGTGACTACTCTGCAGCCAACCACAGTGACTAATCCTGGGCCAACTCTTCCACCAGGCTTGTGTGACTTGTTCCCGATGTTTCCATTGTGCCCAACAACTCCAAGCTTAGGCACAACAACAACAGCTCCAACCACTGTTACGACTCCAGAGCCAACCACAGTGACTACTCTGCAGCCAACCACAGTGACTACTCCGCAGCCAACCACAGTTACTACTCCAGAACCCACCACAGTTACTAATCCCGGGCCAACTCTTCCACCAGGCTTGTGTGACTTGTTCCCGATGTTCCCATTGTGCCCAACAACTCTAAGCTTAGGCACAACAACAACAGCTCCAACCACTGTTACGACTCCAGAGCCAACCACAGTGACTACTCTGCAGCCAACCACAGTGACTACTCCGCAGCCAACCACAGTTACTACTCCAGAACCCACCACAGTTACTAATCCCGGGCCAACTCTTCCACCAGGCTTGTGTGACTTGTTCCCGATGTTTCCATTGTGCCCAACAACTCCAAGCTTAAGCACAACAACAACAGCTCCAACCACTGTTACGACTCCACAGCCAACCACAGTTACTAATCCTGGGCCAACTCTTCCACCAGGCTTGTGTGACTTGTTCCCGATGTTTCCATTGTGCCCAACAACTCCAAGCTTAGGCACAACAACAACAGCTCCAACCACTGTTACGACTCCACAGCCAACCACATTGACTACTCCACAGCCAACCACAGTGACTACTCCGCAGCCAACTACAGTTACTACTCCAGAGCCAACCACAGTGACTACTCCGCAGCCAACCACAGTGACTACTCCACAGCCAACCACAGTGACTACTCCGCAGCCAACCACAGTGACTACTCCAGAACCCACCACAGTTACTAATCCCGGGCCAACTCTTCCACCAGGCTTGTGTGACTTGTTCCCGATGTTTCCATTGTGCCCAACAACTCCAAGCTTAGGCACAACAACAACAGCTCCAACCACTGTTACGACTCCACAGCCAACTACAGTTACTACTCCAGAGCCAACCACAGTGACTACTCCGCAGCCAACCACAGTGACTACTCCAGAGCCAACCACAGTGACTACTCCGCAGCCAACCACAGTGACTACTCCGCAGCCAACCACAGTTACTACTCCAGAGCCACCCACTGTTACGACTCCGCAGCCAACCACAGTGACTACTCCACAGCCAACCACAGTGACTACTCCAGAACCAACCACTGTTACTACTCCACAGCCAACCACAGTGACTACTCCACAGCCAACCACAGTGACTACTCCGCAGCCAACCACAGTTACTACTCCAGAGCCAACCACAGTTACTACTCCGCAGCCAACCACAGTGACTACTCCGCAGCCAACCACAGTGACTACTCCGCAGCCAACCACAGTGACTACTCCGCAGCCAACCACAGTGACTACTCCAGAACCCAGCACAGTTACTAATCCCGGGCCAACTCTTCCACCAGGCTTGTGTGACTTGTTCCCGATGTTTCCATTGTGCCCAACAACTCCAAGCTTAGGCACAACAACAACAGCTCCAACCACTGTTACGACTCCACAGCCAACCACAGTGACTACTCCGCAGCCAACCACAGTTACTACTCCAGAGCCAACCACAGTGACTACTCCGCAGCCAACCACAGTTACTACTCCAGAGCCAACCACAGTTACTACTCCGCAGCCAACCACAGTGACTACTCCGCAGCCAACCACAGTGACTACTCCACAGCCAACCACAGTGACTACTCCGCAGCCAACCACAGTTACTACTCCAGAGCCAACCACAGTGACTACTCCGCAGCCAACCACAGTGACTACTCCACAGCCAACCACAGTGACTACTCCAGAACCAACCACTGTTACTACTCCACAGCCAACCACAGTTACTACTCCAGAGCCAACCACAGTTACTACTCCGCAGCCAACCACAGTGACTACTCCGCAGCCAACCACAGTGACTACTCCGCAGCCAACCACAGTGACTACTCCGCAGCCAACCACAGTGACTACTCCGCAGCCAACCACAGTGACTACTCCGCAGCCAACCACAGTTACTACTCCAGAACCCACCACAGTTACTAATCCCGGGCCAACTCTTCCACCAGGCTTGTGTGACTTGTTCCCGATGTTTCCATTGTGCCCAACAACTCCAAGCTTAGGCACAACAACAACAGCTCCAACCACTGTTACGACTCCAGAGCCAACCACAGTGACTACTCCGCAGCCAACCACAGTGACTACTCCGCAGCCAACCACAGTGACTACTCCAGAACCAACCACTGTTACTACTCCACAGCCAACCACAGTGACTACTCCACAGCCAACCACAGTGACTACTCCGCAGCCAACCACAGTGACTACTCCGCAGCCAACCACAGTGACTACTCCAGAACCCAGCACAGTTACTAATCCCGGGCCAACTCTTCCACCAGGCTTGTGTGACTTGTTCCCGATGTTTCCATTGTGCCCAACAACTCCAAGCTTAGGCACAACAACAACAGCTCCAACCACTGTTACGACTCCAGAGCCAACCACAGTCACTACTCCGCAGCCAACTACAGTTACTACTCCAGAACCAACCACTGTTACGACTCCACAGCCAACCACAGTGACTACTCCGCAGCCAACCACAGTTACTACTCCGCAGCCAACTACAGTGACTACTCCGCAGCCAACCACAGTGACTTCTCCGCAGCCAACCACAGTGACTACTCCAGAACCCACCACAGTTACTAATCCCGGGCCAACTCTTCCACCAGGCTTGTGTGACTTGTTCCCGATGTTTCCATTGTGCCCAACAACTCCAAGCTTAAGCACAACAACAACAGCTCCAACCACTGTTACGACTCCACAGCCAACCACAGTGACTACTCCACAGCCAACCACAGTTACTAATCCTGGGCCAACTCTTCCACCAGGCTTGTGTGACTTGTTCCCGATGTTTCCATTGTGCCCAACAACTCCAAGCTTAGGCACAACAACAAGAGCTCCAACCACTGTTACGACTCCAGAGCCAACCACAGTGACTACTCTGCAGCCAACCACAGTGACTACTCCGCAGCCAACCACAGTGACTACTCCAGAACCCACCACAGTTACTAATCCCGGGCCAACTCTTCCACCAGGCTTGTGTGACTTGTTCCCGATGTTTCCATTGTGCCCAACAACTCCAAGCTTAGGCACAACAACAACAGCTCCAACCACTGTTACGACTCCACATCCAACCACAGTGACTACTCCGCAGCCAACCACAGTTACTACTCCGCAGCCAACTACAGTTACTACTCCAGAACCAACCACTGTTACGACTCCACAGCCAACCACAGTGACTACTCCACAGCCAACCACAGTGACTACTCCGCAGCCAACCACAGTTACTACTCCAGAGCCAACCACAGTTACTACTCCACAGCCAACCACAGTGACTACTCCGCAGCCAACTACAGTTACTACTCCAGAGCCAACCACAGTGACTACTCCGCAGCCAACCACAATCACTACTCCGCAGCCAACTACAGTTACTACTCCAGAACCAACCACTGTTACGACTCCACAGCCAACCACAGTGACTACTCCACAGCCAACCACAGTTACTACTCCACAGCCAACCACAGTGACTACTCCGCAGCCAACTACAGTTACTACTCCAGAGCCAACCACAGTGACTACTCCGCAGCCAACCACAGTTACTACTCCAGAGCCAACCACAGTTACTACTCCAGAGCCAACCACAGTGACTACTCCGCAACCAACCACAGTTACTACTCCAGAGCTAACCACAGTGACTACTCCGCAGCCAACCACAGTGACTACTCCGCAGCCAACTACAGTTACTACTCCAGAGCCACCCACTGTTACGACTCCACAGCCAACCACAGTGACTACTCCGCAGCCAACCACAGTGACTACTCCACAGCCAACCACAGTTACTACTTCAGAGCCAACCACAGTGACTACTCCGCAGCCAACCACAGTTACTACTCCAGAGCCAACCACAGTTACTACTCCAGAGCCAACCACAGTGACTACTCCGCAGCCAACCACAGTTAATACTCCAGAGCCAACCACAGTGACTACTCTGCAGCCAACCACAGTGACTACTCCGCAGCCAACCACAGTGACTACTCCAGAACCCACCACAGTTACTAATCCCGGGCCAACTCTTCCACCAGGCTTGTGTGACTTGTTCCCGATGTTTCCATTGTGCCCAACAACTCCAAGCTTAAGCACAACAACAACAGCTCCAACCACTGTTACGACTCCACAGCCAACCACAGTGACTACTCCACAGCCAACCACAGTGACTACTCCGCAGCCAACTACAGTTACTACTCCAGAGCCAACCACAGTGACTACTCCGCAGCCAACCACAGTGACTACTCTACAGCCAACCACAGTGACTACTCCGCAGCCAACCACAGTGACTACTCCAGAGCCAACCACAGTGACTACTCCACAGCCAACCACTGTTACTACACCACAGCCAACCACAGTGACTACTCCACAGCCAACCACAGTGACTACTCCACAGCCAACCACAGTGACTACTCCACAGCCAACCACAGTGACTACTCCGCAGCCAACCACAGTGACTACTCCGCAGCCAACCACAGTGACTACTCCAGAACCCACCATAGTGACTACTCCGCAGCCAACCACAGTGACTACTCCACAGCCAACCACAGTGACTACTCCGCAGCCAACCACAGTGACTACTTCGCAGCCAACCACAGTGACTACTCCACAGCCAACCACAGTGACTACTCCAGAGCCAACCACAGTGACTACTCCGCAGCCAACCACAGTGACTACTCCACAGCCAACCACAGTGACTACTCCGCAGCCAACCACAGTGACTACTTCGCAGCCAACCACAGTGACTACTCCGCAGCCAACCACTGTTACTACACCACAGCCAACCACAGTGACTACTCCACAGCCAACCACAGTGACTACTCCACAGCCAACCACAGTGACTACTCCGCAGCCAACCACAGTGACTACTCCAGAGCCAACCACAGTGACTACTCCACAGCCAACCACTGTTACTACACCACAGCCAACCACAGTGACTACTCCACAGCCAACCACAGTGACTACTCCGCAGCCAACCACAGTGACTACTCCACAGCCAACCACAGTGACTACTCCACAGCCAACCACAGTGACTACTCCGCAGCCAACCACAGTGACTACTCCAGAACCCACCACAGTTACTAATCCCGGGCCAACTCTTCCACCAGGCTGGTGTGACTTGTTCCCGATGTTTCCATTGTGCCCAACAACTCCAAGCTTAGGCACAACAACAACAGCTCCAACCACTGTTACGACTCCAGAGCCAACCACAGTGACTACTCCGCAGCCAACCACAGTGACTACTCTACAGCCAACCACAGTGACTACTCCGCAGCCAACCACAGTGACTACTCCAGAGCCAACCACAGTGACTACTCCACAGCCAACCACTGTTACTACACCACAGCCAACCACAGTGACTACTCCACAGCCAACCACAGTGACTACTCCGCAGCCAACCACAGTGACTACTCCACAGCCAACCACAGTGACTACTTCGCAGCCAACCACAGTGACTACTCCGCAGCCAACCACAGTGACTACTCCCGGGCCAACTCTTCCACCAGGCTGGTGTGACTTGTTCCCGATGTTTCCATTGTGCCCAACAACTCCAAGCTTAGGCACAACAACAACAGCTCCAACCACTGTTACGACTCCAGAGCCAACCACAGTGACTACTCCGCAGCCAACCACAGTGACTACTCCAGAACCCACCACAGTTACTAATCCCGGGCCAACTCTTCCACCAGGCTGGTGTGACTTGTTCCCGATGTTTCCATTGTGCCCAACAACTCCAAGCTTAGGCACAACAACAACAGCTCCAACCACTGTTACGACTCCAGAGCCAACCACTGTTACGACTCCGCAGCCAACCACAGTTACTACTCCAGAGTCAACCACAGTTACTACTCCAGAGTCAACTACAGTTACTACTCCAGAGCCAACCACAGTTACTACTCCAGAGCCAATCACAGTTACTACTCCAGAGCCAATCACAGTGACTACTCCGCAGCCAACTACAGTTACTACTCCAGAGCCAACCACAGTTACTACTCCAGAGCCAACCACAGTGACTACTCCGCAGCCAACCACAGTTACTACTCCAGAGCCAACCACAGTTACTACTCCAGAGCCAACCACAGTGACTACTCCGCAGCCAACCACAGTTACTACTCCAGAGCCAACCACAGTGACTACTCCGCAGCCAACCACAGTGACTACTCCACAGCCAACCACAGTTGCTACTCCAGAACCAACCACAGTGACTACTCCGCAGCCAACCACAGTTACTACTCCAGAGCCAACCACAGTTACTACTCCAGAGCCAACCACAGTTACTACTCCAGAGCCAACCACAGTGACTACTCCGCAGCCAACCACAGTTACTACTCCAGAGCCAACCACAGTTACTACTCCAGAGCCAACCACAGTGACTACTCCGCAGCCAACCACAGTGACTACTCCGCAGCCAACCACAGTGACTACTCCACAGCCAACCACAGTGACTACTTCGCAGCCAACCACAGTGACTACTCCGCAGCCAACCACAGTGCCTACTCCGCAGCCAACCACAGTGACTACTCCGCAGCCAACCACAGTGACTACTCCGCAGCCAACCACAGTGACTACTCCGCAGCCAACTACAGTTACTACTCCAGAACCAACCACTGTTACGACTCCACAGCCAACCACAGTGACTACTCCGCAGCCAACCACAGTGACTACTCCGCAGCCAACCACAGTGACTACTCCACAGCCAACCACAGTGACTACTCCGCAGCCAACCACAGTGCCTACTCCGCAGCCAACCACAGTGCCTACTCCGCAGCCAACCACAGTGACTACTCCGCAGCCAACCACAGTGACTACTCCGCAGCCAACCACAGTGACTACTCCGCAGCCAACTACAGTTACTACTCCAGAACCAACCACTGTTACGACTCCACAGCCAACCACAGTGACTACTCCGCAGCCAACCACAGTGACTACTCCACAGCCAACCACAGTTGCTACTCCAGAACCAACCACAGTGACTACTCCGCAGCCAACCACAGTTACTACTCCAGAGCCAACCACAGTTACTACTCCAGAGCCAACCACAGTTACTACTCCACAGCCAACCACAGTGACTACTCCGCAGCCAACCACAGTTACTACTCCAGAACCCACTACAGTTACTAATCCACCAGGCTTGTGTGACTTGTTCCCGATGCTTCCATCGTGCCTTACAACTCCAAGTTTAATCACTACAACAACAGCTCCAACTACAGTTACTACTCCACAGCCAACCACAGTGACTACTCCACAGCCAACCACAGTGACTACTCCGCAGCCAACCACAGTTACTACTCCAGAGCCAACCACAGTTACTACTCCAGAGCCAACCACAGTGACTACTCTGCAGCCAACCACAGTTACTACTCCAGAACCAACCACAGTGACTACTCCACAGCCAACCACAGTGACTACTCCAGAGCCAACCACAGTGACTACTCCGCAGCCAACCACAGTTACTAATCCCGGGCCAACTATTCCGACATTCTGGTGTGATTTGTTCCCGATGCTTCCATTGTGTCTCACAACTCCAAGCTTGAGCACAACAACAACAGCTCCAACTACAGTTACTACTCCACAGCCAACCACAGTGACTACTCCGCAGCCAACCACTGTGACTACTCCGCAGCCAACCACAGTTACTACTCCAGAACCCACTACAGTTACGAATCCACCAGGCTTGTGTGACTTGTTCCCGATGCTTCCATTGTGCCTTACAACTCCACGTTCATAATAACAACCGCTATAATTCCTTGAAAGACAACGCCTATTACAACCAGAAGGACGACTTCAGTTAGCACAGTCCACAGACCGTTGTTGCCCTGGGACTTCCAATCCCACTATTAGTGCTCAATTCTGTTGGCTTGCATTGGTTGTCAGTTAATCAAAATACAAAATTTTATAAATTAAATATAAAATATATATTAAAACAAATAAGTATTAGTTATTTAATTTAAAAAAAAGTTTAATAAAAATATGTACTCAAAAATATATTACCGTTGGTTTTTACTGTTGGGCGCTTTTTTAAACGTATTACAGTTAAAATAAACGTTAAATCCACAAAATCGTATTATGCAGTTTTATTATATGTAAAAGGCGAATTGAGTGTTGAAGCGTTATGATTAAAGCCTAATAAATTAATCAAAATTACGAACTTTAATCAGTTGAATTTTTATGTTCCATGGCTGTGGGAGAGGATATTCTGACTTTATATCGGATACATATTAACAGCTTGCGAGGTCGAGATGATTTTAATTTGAACTTTTGCATCTTCACTGGCAATACATGCAGAAAATCAGAATATATATATGAGATTATAATTTTTTAAGCTTTATTTTCGACAGACAATTTACGACAAGATGTAATGGCAAATATCTGGAAATATAGAAAGACTCATTGCGCGTATGAAACGAATATCAAAACTGGTTTTTAGTTCATACCTAAATACGAATAGATTTGAAAATAGTTTTTGAGTTCTATTTGATTTAGTAAATCAGTAAATAATTCGGAATGGACTTCTTTGTGATTCTATTATTTAAAAATAATTAAAATTAGAAAACCAAATGATTATATTCAAATATTTAACTTAAATTCTATTACAAATAATTGAACAAATAATAATTAAAAAAAAAAACAAATAATTAAAAATATAAATAATTACAAATAATTCAAAATATAAAACCAAATTATATACTGATTATACTGTCACAAATCAGGTAATTGTTTTTACAAGTTTGAGCTAAATATTTCAGTTATAAATTTATATATATATATTTTTTTTATATTTTTAATTATTTGTAATTATTTATATTTTTAATTGTTTGTATTATATATATTTGTATGTATATATTCACATATCTATATATCCACAAGACAAGTGAAACATATTACAATGGAAACATTGACCTTCCACAAACTTTGCTTTCCCAAACTGATAGCACATACGTAGACGTATGTGAG
This sequence comes from Drosophila eohydei, assembly GCA_035045825.1. NCBI lineage: Eukaryota > Metazoa > Arthropoda > Insecta > Diptera > Drosophilidae > Drosophila > Drosophila eohydei. The sequence continues at coordinate 1,653,105 of JAWNOT010000077.1, read as the reverse complement.
GAAGACATTAACGTCCACTGCATATTCATAAATAACATGACTTTAGTTCAATAACATTCGATATCGCTTAGCAATCTTGAGCTGTTCATTTTCTTGTACCTGCATATAAAGAACTAGGAACAAGACAAACATTCAGTGCTCGTTAGTTGCTGAATATAGTAGGTCACAAGTGAAAATAATATCTTATTCTCAAACATGTCTAAGTGCTATTCCAGACTTTCAGCTATTTGTTGGCCTTTGTTATATTCCAAGCCATCTCCCTGTATGTAATAAAATGTGGTCCCGATAAAAAGACAACACCAGTTACAACCAAGAAAACAACTCTGGAAACAACCAAAGAGACAACTTCTGAAACAACCAAGAAGGCAACTCCTGAAACAACCAAAAAGACAACTCTGGAAAAAACCAAAATGACAACTCTTGAAACAACCAAAACGCAACTCCAGCTTCAACTTCAGAGTTGACACAACACCAGTCTCCACTACTACAGTTTCAACTATGGAGACAACTCTACTATCTACCACTTCAGCTTCAACTAGGGAAACAACTCCAGTATCTACTACTCCAGCTTTAACAACGGAGTCAACTCCAATCTTCTACTTTTTCAGCTTCAACTACGGAAACAACTCCAGTATCTGCCACTTCAGTTTCAACAACGGAGACAACTCCAGTTTCTACTCTTCCAGTTTCAACTGCGGAGACAACTCCAGTCTCCACTATTCCAGCATCAGCCACTTCAGTTTCCTCAACTCTGGCATCAACTACTCATCATAATCATCATGTGCACCACCACAATCACAATCATTATATTCCGTTGATTCTCCCTAATGATATCTCTCCTCTTTTAAGACCACCCGTTATTCCACATTTTTTGTTCCCATCACTTCCAGCTATTCCGCCGCCACCTAGCTTACCTATACTTGCCGTCCCTTCGTTACCACCTGATTACCTGATTCCTCTGACTCTTCCAATTCCCTCTGCTCTGCCTACTCCTGCCGGATTTCCAGTGGTACTAACGCCACCTACATTATCGTTACTATCACTGCTTTCCATTTCTAGGCTACCACAAATTCCGTCTCTTCCTATTATTTCTCCTCCACCAAGCCCACCTAGACTACCGGTTCCACCTCTTCCAATTTTTCCTGCTCCACCAATCCCTCCTCAGTTACCGGGTTTACATTTACCAATTCTGTCAGTTCCATTATCTCCTTCTGGTGCGCCGAGCTCGTCTGCTCCCATTTTTCCGACACAGCCAACTCTCCCCAATATTCTACCAGATATTCCCACTCCTCCTCTCGCACTTCCAGGAATTCCCCTTCCACCGATATCTGTTCTAAATCTCTTTGGTTTTCTTGGAAGGCACAATACAGATTAAGCCCTCGTGACATTTAAAAATATTAAAACACTTTGGCATTCACTTATTTAAAATTTAGTTATATATTTACAATCTGAAGTAGTCGTTTTCGTAGTTATGTAAGATTCCTCGATTTCGTTCTGAAGATAAAGCTAACAAGAAGGACCGCAGCTACCATAGCAAGATCCACAAGGTGCATAACAAGGTGCATGGCCACATGGACCGCAGGGACCACAAGGGCCACAACAGCAGCCAAAACTTGGCCCACAACAGGGCTCACAGCATGGTCGTTGGATTGGAATAAGAGTACAACCACCGCCGCAGCACATCTTGTATATATAGCTCGAGTTCCTCACGGAAATAGGTTCTTACAAAGAATGTGGATAAAAAGCCGCAAATAAACCGTTGCTGTTGGCTGATTGGAGTTATCAATAAACCCTGTTTGAAAATAAGATATTCTAATATTTTAGCTTATTTTTTATTTATTTAAATTTATACGTACATGACAATAAAACAGTTACAAGGAATTCACAAATAACGAGCTGATGTTTTAGATATAAAGGGCGAACTACGAATGTAGAAAAAAGTATAAGGTCTCCTGGATCTCGGAAAATTCATGTATTTGGGCCTACTATGGTTTCCTATTTTAAATAAATTCAAAATTTAAGCAGTGATCAAAGACTATTTATCTAAATATATCTATTAGTTATCATAAGGCTCATAATTTGTAATCTAAGAGTTTATACGTTTAAATTCCATTTTTTTTTAAATTAAACTTCGTTTACTTTATGCAGTTTTCCTGCAAGCTGCATTCCGTTTTCGCATTATTTGTTCAATATGTACCAAACCCATATCAGAAAATTCAGATACCTTTTGATCACTTAATTATTCTTTGTAAGCCATGAGCTCTGACTGCTACCGATGCTAATCACTGTTCTTCGAATTAAGTTTTATAAACTCTTCTCACTCCTCCGACGAACCGTTTATCCAGTCTATCAATCCGAGCTCATAGGAAATTAAGAAAACTTTCAACCAATGATCAGACAATTAGAAAATAAGAACACAAATACAATTTAATTACAACAGTAACATTTATTTACTATTCCTGTTCCCAATTAAAAACCATTTTACCATCATCACCATTAAATAACAACTTGATGCCAACTTATTATTGAAAACCATGCAAATCTGGGAGGGGAAGGAAGCTTATTATATATACATAATTGAATCCCAAATAAGATGCGACTTACCCAACTTATAATACCAGTACCAGCGAAAACTTCCAGTAGATATCATTTATGTGGGTGCATTGTGCTCTGTATCCCTAGTGTGAAGACTAAGCTATCCTAATTCCAACATATGGCTAATATCGCTTAACGATTATAATTAACATAAAAGTCTATTCAAGAGAAATTAATTAATGAATAAAAATATTGACCGAAATCGCAAACTTACGAAATTATATCGATACGATTATCGAAAATGTAAAAATTTTGTATTAGTGCCACACAGTAAGAGAAATATGAAGTGTGTTTCAAAATACGAGAAGGAGTGCAAGAAAAAACAACTTGTGTCACGGATAATGTATGGTGTAGTGGGCTAGAGTTTTGTTAAATTGTGCAAATTATGTAGAGAATTTGAAAAACCCACTTTTAGCCATTTTTTGGAATTAAGATTTACAGATAATTTTGAAAAACATTTTAATTTTTACTTTATTATTTGTTGTTCCAAAACGCTGTGAACCTAACAAACTCTAGTTGACGAATGACTAAATAACGCAATCAGCTCTAGGTCAAGCTAAACCGGATACACAAAAATCGTAGCCAGTTGCGATTTATTGAAATGGAAGTAAAAAACTTTTGGCCGGAGCAATCAAATGTGTAGTGCAAAAATGCTAAATATTCGTTTTCTGATTTGCCACGCCCCAATGAACGGGCTTTATATATATATATATGAAAAGATCAAGATATAGGCTCTATTCCCATGCATCACTAAGCAAAAATCAGTTTATTTCTACGACGACTATATAGAGATTATATACGTATATATATTTACATATATACATGTATACATATATATGTATGTATGTATATGCGCATAAGTAACCCAAGATCAGATCTAGTACAGAGTGAAGAATGATAAGAACAACTTGTTTTGTTTTATGACTTTGTATATTTAATTTGCTCTGTAACAATTATATTGAACGCAGTTTTCAATGGACATAATTTTGAGAGCTACACCATGAAAGCTGCAAGCTATTTTTCCTAGAATTCTTCTGCAACCGAGATCCCATCACCGCCTCAACCGACCTAGAATGTCAGTTCTCAGTTTGTGCTTCTACAGATGACAATTGGTTAAGTTAGCTCAGAAACAAAATTGGCAAAAACGTACCATAAACAACGTCCGTGCCAGAAGCCAGGACCACTTGGACCGCAACAGCTATTGAACGGTCCTTGGAATGAACAAAAGCTGGGGTCATAGAAGCCACTTGGCGCAGCACCGCCGCAGATGCCAATACAGGCAGCGGGATAGCACGTATATCCAAACATGATGATTTGGTATGAGCTGTAAAAAAGCAATAAGAAAGATTGTAATATATAATATATATTATGCAAATCTGATCAACTTACACTGCTCGTGTTACACGAAAAAATGAAAAATAATTTTTTTCAGAACTGAGTACTGAATTGGTTCAGTGCTGATGTTACTATAAACATTAACACATAATGTCGGGCTATAGTTGAAATGGGATTTGTAAATCAAAGACTACTGAGTGAAATATGTATATTATATGTATATATATGCGTTTCAGATTCCATTTAACTATTTTTTATTTAATCACTATCCGAGTGTGGCGCGACCTTGTATGGTGTCTCTTTGTAATCATCGTCTCCTCTGGTTCGGTTTACCACGACAGTTGCGCCAGGCTCGAACGAAACGACTTTCACTGTCAAATTACTAGACATTTTTTAGTATCTTATTGTTTATGCTCTCATTGAAACTGTTAAGCCAATAGTCGAAGGTAGAATAAGACCATTTTGCAATTAGTAGCTCATATCATGCATTTACTCCTTAATGTAAACAAAATACCAAAAATCTGTTAATAGCATGATCTACAGAAGGCACGACTACAATTAGCTTCCAGACCATGACGTTTTGCAATAGGACCAGGAGCTTTAGGCAGGCAGCAGGGTCCACACGAGCCGCAAGGACCACAAGACCCACAAGGACCACAGGGTCCACAGGGTGCTCCACAAGGACCACAGGAGCCACAGCACGGGGAGCAGGGGGATCCGCAACATGAATAGCATGGATTACACATCTTGATATTGTTATACGATCAAGCTATATTTAACGTCAGACTAAGGACTACGTGGAATGGAAACAACTATTGATTTTAGAAATACTGTGAAATTATTTTCAGTTATACTAAAAAGGCTTCTCACAGTAATTTCTGGATGGATAGATAGAAAAAAACAGGAGTAAGTCAATACATACATCTACTTATATATATTATGCTCGCTTACATGCCCAAAAACAGTTACAGAAATTGGTATTGCCCTGCGAGCCCTTTTTTGTAGAAAATTCGAAAGGATTATGTGGAACATTTTCACCTGCTTTTGGCAGCAGTTCAAATTTTCGTTTTCAAGGCCTGCTTTGGACATGATATTTTTAATTTTCATTTTATGCTGCTATTATCATGAATTTATGTGCAATAAAACGACAAATCAACTAATTTAATTAGTAATAAAATATTGCAAAAACCATATAAATAAATAGTTTTATAAATGAAAGTGAAGTGAGTTTTTTGGTATACATAAATATTATAAATAATAAAAAATAAAAAAATTAATGATTGGCTAGAGGTCTTGTATGATTTTATCTAAAAGCCATTATCAGAAAAGTGAATCAAGCGACGATAAACGAATTATAATATACATTTTCTTTCACTAATCAAATAACGAATGGATTGAGTTAGAAATGCATGTGAATAAATATACGCGAAACAAAATGTAAATAAATATAAGAACGACTTGAGGATTTGAAGCAACTAAAGAAATATCAATAGATTTTTTTTATTTTATTTCGAATTATAAATACGTCTGCCTTTCGCTATGCAGTACTCCATATTACCCAATTATTCCTTGAAAAATATGTAAATATATTTATTATAATATATTTTTAATCTTTTTACTCTTAAAAAATATAGAATTAGAAATTCGATGACCGCTTACCGAGCTATTTCCGGAATGCTACTGCAAAATCTAATAGATATCTCACAAATGTCTTGGCAACTTCCGAAACTAATTCCAATGAAACATGCTATATAGAAAATCGATTTTAATTTGGTATTTATTCGTTATACAGTTACAATGCAAGAGGTCAATCCATAAAATAGTATTTTTAGTGGTGCATAATTTCTAAATTTCGTTCTGAAGATAAAAATCAGTTAATAGCAATATCTACAGAATCCAGGAGTACAACGCGGTTCAAGGCCATGACGCTTATAGCAAACAGGGCCACAGGAACCACATGGACCACAGTATCCGCAGGGTCCACAGGATCCGCATGGGCCACAGCAGGGACCGCAGGAACCGCAACATGAATAGCACATTTTGGCAGATCAAGTAGCTCTGTTACTATTGGAAGCGCGCTGTACCACGAATATTTTTAATAATTTGTTCTCACAAATACTTTAACAATTTAACTTGCGCACAAAAATATTCAATGTTTGATATGCAAAAAACTCTAGATTTTTCAAATACTGTGATTATTTTCAGCTCTTTAGTCTCTTGAAGTGCGATGTATGTTCAATTAGTATGTACCATCACAAAAAGTGACAACTAAAAAATAAAGGAATTATTTTTAAATTTTTTTAAATTTTAGTTATTTTCTACTTACATGTCTGAAAATAGTCACAGATATTCGGTAACTGTATATTAAGTTATTTTCTGAAAACGATTTTCTGAAGCACTGAAGCCGGTCGACTTGACTTCGGCTAGTTTCTAAAATTTCCATTTCAAAGCCTCCTTTGATTCATTATAAAATAGATATAAAAATATATATAGATTATATTTGTCATTAAAAGAATAAGAGTAAGAGCGAAGAATGAAGAATGAAGAATGAAGAGTGAAGAGTGAAGAGTGAAGAGTGAAGAATGAAGAATGAAGAATGAAGAATGAAGAATGAAGAATGAAGAATGAAGAATGAAGAATGAAGAATGAAGAATGAAGAATGAAGAATGAAGAATGAAGAATGAAGAATGAAGAATGAAGAATGAAGAATGAAGAATGAAGAATGAAGAATGAAAAATGAAGAATGAAGAATGAAGAATGAAGAATGAAGAATGAAGAATGAAGAGTGAAGAGTGAAGAGTGAAGAGTGAAGAGTGAAGAGTGAAGAGTGAAGAGTGAAGAGTGAAGAGTGAAGAGTGAAGAGTGAAGAGTGAAGAGTGAAGAGTGAAGAGTGAAGAGTGAAGAGTGAAGAGTGAAGAGTGAAGAGTGAAGAGTGAAAAGTGAAGAATGAAGAATGAAGAATGAAGAGTGAAGAGTGAAGAGTGAAGAGTGAAGAGTGAAGAATGAAGAATGAAGAATGAAGAGTGAAGAGTGAAGAGTGAAGAGTGAAGAGTGAAGAGTGAAGAATGAAGAATGAAGAGTGAAGAGTGAAGAGTGAAGAGTGAAGAGTGAAGAGTGAAGAGTGAAGAGTGAAGAGTGAAGAGTGAAGAGTAAGAGTCAGAATAAAGGTAAAGGTAAGAGCTCGGGTGCATCTGACTCCATGAATCGTGCATAAAATTTAAACTAATGAAAATTCATTGTATATACAAAGAAATACAATCACGGCCAACGCTTACCGCGCTTAGGCATTTTGAAAATATATTCTGCACTAATGCAATTTTTAGTCTTTACATTTTAAATTACTCTATGTTCAAATTATAAGTTACCCAAAACAAAACTAATTTCAAGTTAGATGAGGTTATATTGATTCGGCTCGTTACCTATAAAGAAATACATTATGGGATTTTTCTTTCTTTTAAAATATACTTAACCAGCTTGAGCCCGAGCTCAATATTTAGCTATTTAAAAAATAATAATAATGAGATTAACGATTATTAAGATATGAAGATTAAGATTAAGTTCAAATTCCAAAACTAAAATAATAAAAATATATATTTAATAATACTTTGTTTCTGTACTAAAATTGTCTAAATGGGGCTTTTAAAATAAAGTTCACACCATAAATTGGATATTTATCATTTAGATAAATCAAATAAATTTCATACAATCAAGCCAAGTATTCAAAAATGTATTCAGAATGCATTTTTATAAACTGCGAGCATATCTAGTAAATAATACTCGCTAATTCAGATTCTATGACATCTGCACAGGGTCCACAATTATTCCACATCGATATTGATATCTAGACAGAAAGCAAAAAATCAGAAATCTAAATTTACATATAACAAAGTCGCACAATAATCTTTAAATTATGTTTTTATTCCCTTTATCTATTTTGTTGAAAAATAGCGCCATTTCTATTTATAAATAATTTTGAAAGACCAAGGGCTAGTATTCTTCCCAGTTTTCTCCAGTAGCCCAAATTCTCTATAACCGCCTCAACCATGCCAATCAGCGTCAACCGCTTCGATATTTATGCTTTGATACACGTATTTCTTCTTACGAAGCGCAGAAGAACAAATTCGCAAATATAAATTACCAACAGGTACCACCCCACAAGCCACAATAGCCCAATCCCCGACATGGGCCAGCCATTGTACCAAAGCTGGGATCGTAGAAGCCGCTCGGTGCACAACTGCCGCAAGAGCCGATACAGGCCGCAGGATAACAGGGCCAGCTGCACATGGTGATTTGGTGAGAGCTAAAAAAAATTATATTAAAATAATTTAGTATCAATTTATATAGAATGAAACTTTACATTTTTAGGCTACACAAAGAGAGGAAAAATTTCCAAGTTTTCAAAAGTTATTTATTGTGTGAGCTGTTTTACGAAAGGTTGTAAGTAACTAAATAAAGCAGATGAAAGAAAAGAAGTCATACAGACTTCTCTAGTTGTCAGACTGAATAAGATTTCAGCAACTGCTTTGTTCACAAAAATAATTGAATTCCAGATCTTCAAATTTCTCACACAATTTTAATTAAGTTCTTCACGTGGCTTTGTTACACCTTATTTTATGGCACTCTAAGGCTGTCAAAATATATACATATAGGACAATGAAAAATCTCTGCCTGAAGTGCCAATAATTAAGTTAAGAGCCACATGAATTAAAAAGTGCTGAGGCTGAAGGGAAAATGTTGAGTGCATGAAAGACAAAGCGGAAATTAATATCACGCACGCTGTGCTACAGAGTTGAATAAATTAAATGATATTAGTCGCTACTTTGTATATATATATATATACATATACTATATGTATACTATAAATTCTTGTGGCTTATGTGGCTGCTGTTGCCGCGTGTGACAGGCAAAGTCGAGCGACTTGTCAATGCTGTCAGACCATCAACTCAATAGCTGTCTCTTTCACTCTCTCTCTCTTTCTCTCTCCAAAATTAAGTGCGAAAATGTGCAAATTAGATTTTGTGGTTGACGCAAAGACTCCAACACACACACACGGACAGCCAACAGTGAACAGCAAATGGGACAACAACAACTCACCTTTAATTACAGCCAGTCAATGCGACGTATACGCAACGCGGCATCTCTAGTAAGCAACAAGAACTTTTTGACACCACGCATATGAATTAATTAGGAATTGCCAACACAGCCTGACATGCTCTGCTATTTACCAAACATCTCTCTTCACTGACAACTAATATATGGATTATGTCTGGGCGTGAAATTCAAGCCGAAAGGAGCAAAAGTTTGCTGTGAGATTGTGGAAAATTAAATACACTTACAAAGCTATTTATAAATATATGAACAAATATTAAAATGTATAAAAATATATAAAAGGATATATAACATTTGTGAATATGTTTTATTAATAAATTTATTATAACTAATAAAGAAATTATATAAATTATAAATTATATAAATAACATTTAGTTCCAATTCATATTTTAACGAAATTATAGAGAGTTAATTTAACAAATTCAAGTCAAAATAATTTTAGTAACTTTTATTACAGAATTAAGAATGCTGAATTATAATGTGCATATATATAATTATATATATATCTTTAAGATATATTTTCAAAAGACGCAGAAACAGAAACGTGTGTTTGAAACTCAATGAAAACATGAATATTGGATATCCAAAAAATATTTCTTTAAAATCTGCTGTTGCAGTTTTTCAAGTTATCGATAATATGCTGAAATATTTAATAAAATTAGCAATATTAAATTGCTTTCTTTTTATTTTAAAAATATATAAAACTTAACAAAGTTAAAGCGCAGCTATGAAAAGTTGTCAGCTTAGTTCTTCCACGACGAGAGTTCATCGATTTGCCGTTTATATCATGCAATTTGACATCTCTTCATTTTTTTTCTAGTACTATAAATACTGAAGAAATGAATCATATTCAATCATTCCCTTTTGTTTTCCTGCGCAGTGTCATAGTCCTTGGATAAAGTCGACAATATCCAACTCGATAAGTGTATAAAACATATTTAACATTTGATATTATAAATGTAGTAAGCCATGCGGTTGAAGAGCCCTCAAGGTGAATACTCCTGATAAGTTGGAGAGCATGTTACGCCTTGATTGATGCCAAGTAAATACCAGTAATACCAGTCGAACAGGGGCTTGACAAAAACTTAAATGGCATTAACCGCAGTTAAATCTAGTAAACGAATTCTCATGCCTGCTTTGCCATGTCCTTGATAGCACTTGCATACAATTATAAAGCCATTAATGTCAAACGGAATGACACAGGACACATTCAATGTCCACCCATGCAGCTACACACACAAACACGTACAGTGAGTTGTGAAGCATTGTAATTGATTACACTTGGGACCAGCTTCATTTGGACAGGGCCCCAAAGACAAGGCCCCAAAACCCTGCATTTAAAAACTATGCTTCGGTTTGTTGTAGGGGTAAATTATGGTCTGCTTGTGTGTGAGTGTGTGTGTGTGTGTGTGTGTGTGAGTGAGTGTGCTGCAACTGTCAATTTAAAATGTCACAACCAATAATAAACAACAAGACACACACAACACAGTGAGTGAGTGAGGCAGACAGACATATTTATTGGATGCATACAATACAGAAATCAATGTTAATTGTTGACTGAAATCAATTGTTTAAATTGCCGAGCAATTTTTTAAGTGTTTCATTGAATTTTCGTTTTTTATACCCTCAGCTCATTGAAAATGGATATTCAGGGTATAATGGCTTAGTGAAAATGTGTGCTGGAGGCGGGCTAGACCCCACACAATGTATATATTCAACGAGATGAGTCGATCTGGCACTGTTCATCTGCCTGCATGATTCAAGTTGCAAATCTGCGGGGTATTCCCTAGTCGGTCATGCTCGACCAGAGTATATTCTTACTTATTTTATATACATTTTTGTTGAAGCACTCTCTGCTTTGGCTGCTGCCAACACATTTAATTGTTTTTATTAAGGATCTGTTCATGAAAGAAATCATTTATTCAATATTTACACATTGCACTCTATTACGATTTAATAATACTTTTTAAATTGTAAATGCATCAAGTTTTTTCCCGCAGCATTTTTAAAAGCAAAGATTGTGCTTCATGTGAAGAGCGATACAACAATTATGTTGCATAATTCTCTTACCTCAATATGTGCTAACCAAACCAAGATAATACTAGTTTCTGTGGCTATATTTAAGCAGCTGCTTAAAATAATAATAATATGTGCAAATATCCAACATAATTTGCCATCAAAAATGTTTTTTTTTTTATGTGTGAATATGAGGGAATTTTTATATAAGTCGTTTAATGTCGATAGTCCGCAAGGCTTGAGTACACTCTTTTGCATTGAGATTGAACCTAACTCAAGAAAATACAATACTAAACAACAGAGCCGAATAAATTCAGTAAAACAATAAAAATAAATAATAAAATAATAAAAATAAAAATATATATATATATTAAAATATATATGCTTTTAACTTAATTATTTAATATAAATATATGTAATTAATATAAATATAAATTATTTAAAATTAATTAAATACAAAATAAAAACTTTGAATTGTATGTAAATTTAAGTATTTTTTTGTGAATTCGAAAAGTTTTAAGATATTACATAGAGCATCAGGCAGTATGAGTCTAGGACTGTAAAAAAATATTCCGTTAGCTTATTAAGATCTGATCAGAAAGCTATAGAAGCTGCCCACATAAGCTGAATGCAATTGCTATTAGTTTTTCGTTCCATTTGACTTCAATCATAGATATGGATATTATCAATGTAAACAATTTAAATATACAGAGTATCTATCTGTTGACAACTTTCTGGTCACAATTTTGTTTTCGGTCGAGGCGCAAGTCAAGTTAATGCCAAACAATTTGTCAACAATTCGTATTATCAGATTTTTGATTGAAATTTTTGTTTGCTTTTTGTTGACGTTTTGCCGTACTACTTGTAGTTGAGTTGAGTTGAGTGAAGATTGATTTGCTCGGGCAGCAGCAGACACAGTGAAAACAATAGCACTTGCAGCACAGTGTGCAGTTGAAGATGAAAATGATTGATTCGCCATAATGCAGCAGTCAGGGGGGAAGGGAGCGAAGCGATTGGACTGAGCATTCACTCAAGAGTTTCTATTTGAGTTGAGTTCTTGTTTTAAACTGAAATAATTTTGTATGTGTGTATATGTGTGTGTGCTTTTTTATGCTCGCCGGACTAATCATCAATCAATCAATCATATGCCCGGCCATTGCTGCTGCCATGCATAAAACAAGAGAGGCAAGCGCTTCAAGCTACAAGCCCAGCAAAGTATGCAACACTTTTTCGTTTCAGCTGCACAATCACCATCTGTGTGTATGTGTGTGTGTGTGTGTTTGTGTTTACTTTGTGTTTGCTTTACAACTTAACGGATCAGACGCAGCCGCAGCCGCAGTTGCTGGCTTTATCGCAGTTTGTGAATTTAATTTCAGCTGTCAATCAGCGTTCATTACGAGCTTTAAAACCGCATTTGAAGACTTACCAAAAGAAAATTGCGCATACGCCGCGGCACAATGCCAGGTAAACACAAGGCCATTCACACACACACACACACGCACAGACACTCACTTAAAAGAGGAGACGCCAAATTGATTGTAATTGACACTTATTGGACAGCAGACGCTGACAGAGCTTCGCCGTGCGGATTGTGAACCTTTGCGCTTTTTGTTTCGTTTTATTTATTTTTGCCTTTTTTTTTTTAAAAGCCGAAAGATTGTCTCTGCACAGAAATCAATAAGCAGTAGTATTGTTGGATAAGAATGCTTCTCTGAGCCAAAGTATTTTAGCTATTCAATATTGTTGTAACTTTGTATTTTTATATTAACGAAAAATACCTTGAGCTTTTAAGCTGAAGAACAATAATTGAAAGCAAATATATGTTTTCTCTTTTATAGAGATTTGTAGAGAATATGAATAGTAACTTATGACAAATATGTTAGGCTTCTAGCTTGACTGTAGAATATACAGCTTTTCCTGATTTTCCCGCCCACAATGGGCGTACGTCTACACTACAATTTATTTCGACTTTCGCAGCTTCTTCCTGTCTATGAATAAGTTAAATCGAATGATAGAAGCCTTCAATGTATCGATTAGACTAGTGCGAACTTTTACTTGTTGCACACGCTTTAGTCAAAATTTCATTTGATAAATCTGCGTACATGGCAAAAGAAATACAAAAGCTAGGAAAATAGTAAAAAAACAACAATTTTAATTTGAAAATCTTATTTATTATGCTTAGCATCAAAACAGAGAAATAGAAAGGAAAACAAAGACTTTTCAATGAAACAAAGCATAGTTGAAATAAATTGAAATATTTTTCATTTAAAGCTATCTACATGGAAAACAGTCTCTCTACAGCTTTTCAGACAAGAATTCTAGACAGAAACGGAGCACAAAAAAAGTAGGAAAGAAAAAATAGAAATAAAACAAAATAATCGACGAACCGATTTAGCAATTTGAAATTTTGTTTGTGGCCAAAAAACGTGTCTAGCATATTTGATGTCTCTATCGGTTTTTGTTAATGAAGTCCAAATGAAGAGAGAGCGAGAGAGAGAAAGAGAGAGAAAAAAGAGAGAAAAAGCTTCTCTTGAAAAGGAAATGTTAGCTGAATTGATTTCGCAGCTGCTCTGTTTTATGTGGTCAACAAATTGTTTTAAATTTCTAACAGCAAGTTGAACAGCCTCCCACGCACACACACACACGAACATATGGTGCACATACAAAAAAAGTAGAAGAAAGTTTTGTTGAATTAAGGGCCGACTTACGAGTGGAATCCATAGTACTCACTTACGCCTTCTTCGCTGGCCAACGAAGCATTCGATTTTAGCTGAGCTCTGAAGCGATGCTAAGTGCAGTTTTACCCGCTCCACATCGAGGCCAGTCCGAGCTGTATTTAAAGTTGTGGCAAAGTTTTTCATTTAAATTGAGCAGCTGCAGCCGAAGTCAAGCCAAACGAAGCTGGTGTTTTTTCAGTTTGATTGACGCACTGAATGATTGCCAAACCGTTTGGCTTTCCCCTCTCATTCGCATTAAAAACTTTAACGCGCCCGTAAATTTATATGCCTGCCACTTGCTTTGTCACCTGAGAAAAATAAATCGGTTTAAATTCTTTTGTTTTGCTTCCAATAACTTTAATCAATGTGGTCATGTCTTGTAGTTCAAGTAGCGCATAAAAAATTTGCAAATTAAATTAAATTGAAGTTGAGTTTTATTTGTTTTTCTTGAAATTTAAGCTTGGTTAACTGGACTGATTCACAGCAGTAGATAGTAGAGAAGTATTTTTTATTGCTTCAATATGTGGATTTTCTGTCGATGCTCTGTTCACTCGAGCAGCACAAAATCAACTAGAGTTCACTATATTCTAATTGCTATTTTTATACACAGGATCTGATTAAAAAGCGGACAAACAGAGAGAAGTGCTAAATTGAGTCCATTATCACTCCGCACAAAGAGAATGATGTACAGGGCTAAATTGATTAGGTAAGCGATCCAGAAAGAATTAATAATTATTCTTTATAGGTACGATTATACTGTTATATATACCATACTGTTATATATAAAAAAAAATCAATCATTTGGAAATATTTTATCAAACCAATTTTGTCTAAACCATGCCCAATTTTTCATAGGACCAAAAACTCAAAGTCTCGTGTTACGAAATAAATTTGGAGTCATGCTCTATACTCTATATATAAATACTCTACATATAAATAACATTTCTCTAGCTACACATCATTTATGTATGTTTCGATTCAGTTGCTGTTTCAACATTAAATTGTAGCATTTGCTTTGTGGCTTTTTGTGCTGCACACAAAAAAATAAAAGCGACAATCAACAGTCAAGCGGGCAAAGAGGCAACAACAAATTATGGAAATATTTATATATTACATATATAAATATATATAAATATGTATATATACTTTGTGTATAGTATGTATGAAATGCTCATCATATTTTTATAACCACGTAGACATAAAGATTCGTATCGCTACACTTCTAAGGGCCGACATGAACTGGGAGCTGGGAGCTGGTCGGCAAATTTGTTGTTTCGTTGTTGCTGTAATCTTTTGTTATGTGACCAATAAAGTAGGCGGCAGTTGGCCCGCAGGCAAGCCAAAAAAAAGATATATATATATACGTACACCCCGTGCAGGACACTGGACAACGTTGGGCAAAGGGCGGCCGCGGGTGGATGGGCGTGGAAAATTGGTACGTAAAACCGACATAAGCCAAATGTGCAATAAAAGGATTTGTGTGAGAAATTGCATGAGCACGCATTTTAAATCCACATTAAGTATGTATGGGGCCATGGTGGGCGGCTGGCCATTCGGGGGCGTGCTGGAGTTTAGGTCTCAGCACTAGGGTAGCGATGGACAAGCGCGTATAAATAAACATGAAATAAAAATGCAATGAAAAGCACAAAAATGTTGCGTGGCAAATTGTTGAGCTGTTGCGGCAACACGATTGAGAAATGATTTGTCTGCCGGACAGTGCAGGCACAAATATGAAATATGGCCAAGCTGGGCAGAGGCTAATAGTGTTGGGGATGCTAAAAGAGATTGCAAAGAATCCCTACTTGATGCACTTAAGATTCGATTTGGATTAGTTACATCATTAGCTCTCATCAATTTTACTTTAAGTTTGTTAAAGAAATAATTAATTTTACAATTTTCACTAAATACTTATTTATTTTTAAGTCGAATAATTTCAAGCTCTATTTTTGCTCAAGTTACTTTCATTTGTGCTTAGCCCAGGGTATTTGAACTTCGGTTAATTTATGCTTTCATGCTGATTCATAAATTAAACATTGTTAAAAGCTGTTATTAAAGGTAATTTCTATAATCTGAAAAGTAGAAATCGTTACAGGCGGCGCAGTTAACAGAGATCTCAAAAAATAAGCAAGAAAAAATCAACAAAATAAATAAAAAATCGACTTGGCTCAACGCCAATTATTATGATTTGCCCAGAGGCTAATCATACAACTGGCCAGAGTTGAGAGTTGAGAGTTTTCGAGACGCAACAACCACCAGGTGCCACCAAGTGTTGCAGCTACGTGTGCGGCAAGCCGGCAGATAAATCAAGTTTTGTGGCAACAGTCGTTGACGCCTTTTGGCTTCGTTTGCTTTGCCTTAAAGTCGATCTGCTCTGTCTGTGATCTGAGGCGTGGCTCGTTGAGTTTTCTGTAAAGCATATAAATTGATTAGGGATCAACAAGGTTAAGCTGATTTATCAAGCCCACTTTGTACAGAGTTATGCAAACGATGCGTGGGCGCAGATTTTGACTTATATGAAATATTTCACTCGAGCTACACAATTATATATATATATTTATTTATATATCATAGAGAAACAACATTTATTTTGCTCAGATTGCTTCTTAAATTAAATCAACTTCTCTTTGTTTTCCGTTTCTTTTACAAAAACAATTAACCGAATGGCAGGAAGACATGCTCCCAAGCCGCAAAGCAAAAAAATAAAACAAATTCTATGAAAATTTGTTTAACAAGTAGAAAACTTTTTGCAAACAGCGCTAAACATCAACAACACACACACACGCACGCACACCCGCGCACTCATGTGAGTTTTATAGAATATTCTATCTCTCGTCTGCGCTGGCTTTCGTGCAACAAGGCAGCAAATGCCTCCAAAGCGCTGCCTCATGTTTGTTTACTTTTTACTTACAACAACAAAGCAAAACATAAAGTTTCAAGTGAGCGTTTGGCATTTCACCTAATTTCAGTTTTGCGCCTCAAGTGTTTTGCCCATATGAAATCAATGTTAGAAAATCAACTTCAAATTAAGTTACCTGTAGTTATTGTATAGGTAAGAATGATGTTCTGGTTCATTTAATTAAACATGTCCAAAATATTATACTCTAACAGAAGTAACACTGATTAAGAGTAATGTATGTGCAACTACATTTTATAAGGTTAGAGCTAGTTGAGTCTTAATAAGTGTATTTTTAATACAGGAAAAGCAGACTAGAATAGAAAAGGAAGTCGCACTTTTCATATAAAAGGTAAAGGTAGTTGTAGCAGTAGAAGTGGTCGAACTGTTGCAAGCAATATCACAGTGATCAATCTAATAGAAACTGTAACAGTAGATGAAGTATGATGATTAGTCCTACTAATAGTAGTAGTAGTGGGCGAAAGGGTAGAAGTAGAAATATTTGTACAAGGAATCTAGGTAATAGTAGTATAAATAGTAGAAGGATTAGTAAATTGTAGTAGCTGTAACTAGTAGTAGTAGTAGTAGTAGTGAGAAGCAGTAGTAGTGAGTAGTAGTAATAGTAAGTTGTAGTAGTAGTAAGTAGTAGTAGTAAATAGTAGTAGTAAATAGTAGTAGTAAGTAGTAGTAAATAGTAGTAGTAGTAAGTAGTAGTAAATAGTAGTAGTAGTAAGTAGTAGTAGTAAGTAGTAAGTAGTAGTAGTAAATAGTAGTAGTAGTAAGTAGTAGTAAATAGTAGTAGTAGTAAGTAGTAGTAAATAGTAGTAGTAGTAAGTAGTAGTAGTAGTAAGTAGTAGTAGTAAGTAGTAGTAGTACATAGTAGTAGTAGTAAGTAGTAGTAGTAAGTAGTAGTAGTACATAGTAGTAGTAGTAAATAGTAGTAATAGTAAGTAGTAGTAGTAGTAAATAGTAGTAATAGTAAGTAGTAGTAGTAGTAAAT
Source organism: Drosophila eohydei (assembly GCA_035045825.1). NCBI lineage: Eukaryota > Metazoa > Arthropoda > Insecta > Diptera > Drosophilidae > Drosophila > Drosophila eohydei. Next base: position 1,635,440 of record JAWNOT010000077.1, on the reverse strand, counting down.
AGTAGTAATAGTAAGTAGTAGTAGTAGTAAATAGTAGTAATAGTAAGTAGTAGTAGTAGTAAATAGTAGTAATAGTAAGTAGTAGTAGTAGTAAATAGTAGTAATAGTAAGTAGTAGTAGTAGTAAATAGTAGTAATAGTAAGTAGTAGTAGTAGTAAATAGTAGTAATAGTAAGTAGTAGTAGTAGTAAATAGTAGTAATAGTAAGTAGTAGTAGTAGTAAATAGTAGTAATAGTAAGTAGTAGTAGTAGTAAATAGTAGTAATAGTAAGTAGTAGTAGTAGTAAATAGTAGTAATAGTAAGTAGTAGTAAGTAGTAAGTAGTAGTAGTAAATAGTAGTAGTAGTAAGTAGTAGTAAATAGTAGTAGTAGTAAGTAGTAGTAAATAGTAGTAGTAGTAAGTAGTAGTAAATAGTAGTAGTAGTAAGTAGTAGTAGTAAATAGTAGTAGTAAGTAGTAGCAGTAGTACATAGTAGTAGTAGTAAGTAGTAGTAGTAGTAAATAGTAGTAATAGTAAGTAGTAGTAGTAGTAAATAGTAGTAATAGTAAGTAGTAGTAGTAGTAAATAGTAGTAATAGTAAGTAGTAGTAGTAGTAAATAGTAGTAATAGTAAGTAGTAGTAAGTAGTAAGTAGTAGTAGTAAATAGTAGTAGTAGTAAATAGTAGTAGTAGTAAGTAGTAGTAAATAGTAGTAGTAGTAAGTAGTAGTAAATAGTAGTAGTAGTAAGTAGTAGTAGTAAATAGTAGTAGTAAGTGTAGCAGTAGTACATAGTAGTAGTAGTAAGTAGTAGTAGTAGTAAATAGTAGTAATAGTAAGTAGTAGTAATAGTAATTGTTGAAGTAGTAGTAGTATTAATAGAAGTAGTCATAGTATTAAAAGTCGTAAGAGTAGTAAAAGTAAGTGAGAGTAGTAGAAGTAGTCATAGTAGTAAAAGTTGTAAGCGTAATCAGAGTAGTAGAAGTCATAATAGTAGTATGACTAGTAATAGTAGAAAAATTAGTTGTACTAGTATTATCAAGAGTGTTAATGTAATATAGTTCTGTTCGTCATTTAAAGTTGTATTCGCATTAATAGGAAAAGTAGTTGAGAGAAGTCGAATTATTATAAGAAGTAGGAAAAGTAGTTGGATTAGCAGTAGTAGTAGTAATGGAATTGAAGTACAAAACTTCTACAACTTCAATTTCTATTATTATTTCATTAGTATTGATAATAGTTATACTAACTAGAGAATTAGTAGTAATCACTAATAAGTAGTAGAAAGTGTAGTAATTATAGAAATTACAGTTCTAAGATATCCGAATTACTTTTCAAATATAGAATAGCTATCTAGTAGACACCCCATTGGCATACAAGGCTAACACTCAATCCTCAGCATCCTCCTCTAAGGGATGACAAATTATTCGACAAGAAACTATCTTATAAGTATTATGGCAAGACTATGGCAAGACTACTAAATCCTCATCGAAATCCAAATCCAAATCCAAAATCAATAGCCGCAAATCATGTTCGAACTCATTTCCTAATCAATTAAATATTCTGATTTCCGAAGAAAGGCCAGAAAGGCCGCAATCCGAGTTCCTATTCCAAGTGCAGGTCCAATGAATGCCTTTTTGGACAACTCGAACAAAGGCGCTTACTTAAGATTCATTCGCTTGGCTATGGGCTGCAAGTTTTTCTTGTTTTTTTTTTCTTTCGCTGGGGTTCCCTTTGTGATTGCGTAATTACGTCTAATGAATTCAGCGCAAAACGAAATTGAAAGAGCTCGTCCTGCGCGTCCTTCCCAAGGAATTTTATTTTGCTCAACCTTTTTAGCTGATTTTCTTGGTGCAGTTGAGGATTCGTTCGTGTCGCTTTTCATTTCCATTTCTTACTTTTTTCTAAGCCATGACGGCATAATACAAATTTAAGGCTGCCACAAAATTGTAGAAGGGTTGCTCACAAAGCCAATTAAACAGCTTTTTGGTCAATCGATTTTGTCTATATATGTAAATAAACCCTAAGGCCTGGCCCAGAAGCTGTCAGAGGCTGCCTGTGACTCGACTCTTTAGCCTTTTCGCCAGCAGCTGCTGCAAGTGCTTTAAGGACATTTTTGGGTAATTGACATTTTGACATCAATTACCGCACTTGCAGGGCGTAAAACTTGTGCTAAACCATCGCTCCCTGCACACCACCACCCACTCGACCTCCATCGACTTCTTCTCCATCTTCTTCTTCAATTTGCTTTCGTTGTAGTTGTTGTTTACCGAAAACTGAATTACGAGTGCCACCTGAGAGCTAACTGCTAATGATTCGAGTGCTTTCGAAATGCGAAACAAAACCTAAGAGCACACCTTGAATGAAAGAGCAAGGCAAAATAAAAGTAAGGGACGACTCCTAGGTAAAAAAGGAAATTATATATTAGCAGAGGAGAAGAGCTTCTAGAGGAAATATCTGAAAACTTCATTATAGTATTTAAATTATGTATTTAAAACATTTTCATTGGGCTGACTGAATGACTGATTAACTTACGAATTAATGATAAACCTATTAAGCAATTGATTGACTGACTGATAATTAGCTGACATATTGATGACTGAGCGAATGATAGAGTGACTCATTCAATTGCATGAATCATACTCAGATAAACCGATTCATTACTAGATTGATGACAGATGGACTATTTGGCTGACTGACTGAAATATACTCAGATACCTACTGATTGAATGATTGAATGATTGATTAATATACTGAAAGATACTCAGATAATTACTGACTGATTGTGTCTGATTAATAAATTGATTGACTGACTGACATACTGGCTGCTTGATTGACTGATTGAATGAATCATATTCAGATACATACTGATTGAGTGATTCATTGATTCTTTGACTGATGTACTGAAAGAGACTTAGATACTTACTGACTTACTGACTGAGACACTGATTGATCTATTGATTGACTGAAAGACTGACTGATACAGGCTAGTTGGCTGGCAGTTTGACTACTTTATTGCCTAAAAGAATTCAAGATTGATGGAAATAATTGATCGAGTGCCGCAATACTGGCTGATAATCTGAATGATTGATTGACTAATTGTCTGAGGGATTGATTGATCGTTTCCGAACTGTCTAAAGGTTAAATGATGAACTGTTTGACGAGGTCAATGACTGAAAACTGCTAGATTGACTGAGTATTTGATTGAATGATTAAATAATTGACTTAAATTCAATACGTTGCAAGAATGATTAAATAATTAACTAACTGACTGATTGATGAAGAGAGTGACTTTATGGTCTTTATATACACTCTTTGTACATAAGTTTATTTTTCCACTAAGTATATAAGTATAGCCGACCAGGTTATTAAATACTCATATAAGAAGGTAATAAAGCTAAAGGATTAGTACGTCCAAATGTTATCTAGAAAATCTAGAATATCTACAAAATTCTTGATTCTTGGAAGCGAAATTCTGCTGACTTATTTTATCATTCAATTCAATAGCTTTGAAATTAAATTTCCAATTTGATCCAATTTGATATTGATTTTTAAGTAAACTTCAATACAAAAGCCTTGGCCCTACCAATTTCGCTTAATCCTTCAATAGAGAGTTAAAGCTGTGCATTTGTAAAAGCATTCATGAAAACTCTTCGCACATTCTAAAACATAGTCGTAGCTTATCGATGCCAGTTAAATTTCATATCGTATGTCAAAGTTTTTGCGAGCCCCAAGCAAAGTGGATGCAACAAACTCCCTTGGCCCGCATTTGGCTCAGCATTTGGCGTCCAAGTGGCGCCTGCCATTTGGGGCAATAGCAACACAGAAACAATCTCAACTGTCAGTGGGAACTCAATGCGCCAGGGCCAGACTGTCAGGCTGCCAAAAGCGGGTCAAGCAACCAAAACTACATACATATTGAAATCGCAACAGTGGCAAAAAAAAGAAAACAAAAAAGGAAGCACCAGAGCGCCGGTATACGACTATTGACTGTTCTGTAAAATATTGAAAATATTTTTACTGCATTCAGAACTTTTGAATACTTTTTAATTTACTTTTAATACTTACAAATAATTTATAAATAAAAACAATTATTGATATATGTTTAATAATGACATTTTCATTTATTTTACTTAAGACTCTACAGGCTGATCTATAAGATAAACTGTAACACTTTAAGTAACGCAAGTCAAAAGTTCATTACTGTCGAAGTATAACTTAACAGGCATTCATATATTTTTATACAATTGATTTACTATGAAATATTTGATTTTTCTATATAATATTGAACAAAGCTTTTTTTCTCTTTCAAGCCAAATACATATTTAAAAAAAAAGTTGAACAAAGACTTGAAAAATTTTTATTTTAGAATTGTAATACATTCACATTAACTCTGAGAAAGTGCTATTAATATAGGCATTAAAAATCTCTGATATATCAATAATCTTTCAAACAGCGCAGAAATCAAATGTAATATTTTTTTTAGCTGATGAGATTTTATAGTTTCTAAGTCAAATGACATTTTTCTACAATCTTCACATAGAGATTTGGTCAAGTGTCAAGTATTTTGATGTAGGTCTAGCAAACTGTTAACTGCATAAGTTATTTCCATGGAATAGATTGTGTGTTAACAAAAGGCAGGCCATTTGAAATATGTGAAACTCTTGTAGATTGTCAATATATGCATAGTTTATAGTCCACATAACAAATTTCTTAGTCTTGACTAAATTCCTTCACAATTTCAATTTAATAAAGCCTCATTGACTTGCCTAATTAGAGTCATTCCGTATCGATAATAGTTTTACAGGGTATTTTGGAAGCAGCAACAATAGGAAATGTCATTGAATTTTGTACAGCAAATGCAGTGCAACAGCAGCTGTAAAATGGGTTGAGGGAAAATTTTTAACGCTGTTTCCTTGACTTCGTCTCCTTTTTTTTGGACTGCTAACGTTTTGAAGTCATTTTCGTAATGGAATGACTTTTGAATATTTGAAGAGCTGTTATACAACATTGAAAACTTGGCTGGCTACACATGCTGCTGCTGCTGCTGTTTCTGCTTCTGTGAAATCTTTGAAAATGCCTCGGGAATAGGAACTGGGTGTCAGTCTTGTAACGATTTAGCTCCACGCCTCCTTTTCCTTTCAGCCTTTCTAGCTATCGTCGCATTGAAATTTTCATGAAGTCCTGCTCACTGTCTCTGCCTCTCTCCAGTCTCCTGCTATCTCTATGTTTGGCTGCCATCGCAGCAAGTTTCTTTTTAATTTTTAAGCAACTCTTCTCGCACAGTTTTCAATTTGTTCGGCATGCAGCTATCTGTCTATCCTAAGCATGTATCCATTTCTACTCGAAACTTCAAAAGGAGAAAGAGGGGCGCAGAGAGCTAGATGCAGCATCAATTGCTCAAGTCAAGTGCCAAAGTTTGCGATTGCAACATAATCGATGATTGGCAGCAAGGGGCCATAGAGAGAGAGAGAGAGAGAGGGAGTGCGAGGGAGAGGGAGATTTGTTAGAGAGACGCGCGGAACAGGTTTAGTCTGCATGTGAATTAATGCCAAATGCTACAAAAGTTCGAATGTGCAAATGTTTGCAAATATTTGAAGTAGAGATTTTCCTTCTAGCTGTTTTTTTCTTTTGGCAAAAGCCAGTCAAAGAAGTTGCACAATATAACTCCATTGTCAACGCGACTTTTCAGCTTAGCTTTATATTTTAGACGCATTTCAATTTAAAAATTGCTTAAATGAATATAAAAATCCATGTGCACTCCTTAGTCTGTTCTAAATTATATGTTTTTTAGTTTAGGCAATTTAATAATATTTGATAAGGCTTTAAATTTGTTTCGCAATGGGTCTGATCATCATTTCATTTAATTCTATTTTAATAATTTTTTTATGGAACAGCTAAACTACGATTCCTTGAACGCGCCTCAACACAAACATATTAATAAACTAGTGTTGACTTTATCTGTGGCCACAGGCAATGGAAATTGGCCACATTTCTACACACAAGTGGCACAGTCCATAAATAATTTGATGGGTGAGGCGAAATTTTTATGGCACCCACATGAAGCTATGAACTATGTTTTCAGTGGGCACAGATGGAGGAGGGGAGGGAGAGGATGGGAGAGCAGAGCTAATCTTTTGTCTTTCGGCTGGGAAGTGAAGAGGGAATGGACAATTCAAAGGCTTTTTTCTGATTTTTGGCGAGTCTATGCTCACATATTTATGATCACTCAATTAGGGTTGCGAGAGGCGTGGCAGCTTATCAAAATTTGTGTACGAGTGACTCACACTGTTGGTGTGTTTGTGTGTGTTTGAGCGCATATCCATTAGCATTCCATTCCATTCCATTTTCATTTATTTGCTCATATTATTTATGCGTGTTTGTTGCTTTTGTTTAGCTCGAATTGGCATCAATATGCCCAACACACACACGGTCTGCCACGCCCATGCCCACACGCTGACTCGTGTGAGGCATTAATGTTAATAATGCACGAGTCTGTGCGGTCAAATGTTGGCCAATGTACTCGTAAATAGTTAAAAATTATATTTGATTACAGCGGCCATTGCCACAAAATGACGTTCCAGAAAACGGAATGGAAGAAAGAGCAAGAGCATGGCTCTCTCCCTCTCCCTCTCTGGAATTGATTTTGTTTCACGCAAAAATTGAGATGAATTGTTTAGTAGGCAATTTGTTTAAGTGTTGTGCGAGCGACAGTCTTTCGGGGCTGGGCCTCGCACTCAAATGGAACTTAAAACTGTTTCTTTATGGCTTTGCCCGTAAATGTGCGCAAACAAATCTTTGCTTAGTCGAACAACGTCTTCTTCAGCATTTTTATGAGACTCTAACTGAGTGCAGCGGGTAGTCCAAGCACATGACTGCGGCCTCTGCAAGCGAAAAGCTATTCAGATCAAGTTCTTACCCTTCGAGGTTTCAACTTGGACATTATAAATATTCTTTTGTAATATGTGCATATTAAGAGAGTATTTGCTGGATATGCAATTAATGAAATTTTGATTGATTTCTTTATATTATGTACAAAGACGCGGAACGTACGTGTTTTAATTTTCATTTAATTTAATTAAATTGAATTATATAATAGAAACAAGACCAATACCTAGCTAATAATGGACATTGTTTGAATAATTAATATTTGGCAAGCTTAATGTTAAGTTATACAAATCTGTACTTAAATATCGTTCGGCTTCTTTGATTATTATTTTAAGTAATTATTTTAATGTCAAACAGAAACCAAATTGATTAGCTCCTAGCAATTAGATGCCAGTTTATACTTTGAATTAATAAGCTCTAGAATTGTAGTAAATTCTATGTTTTTATTTGAACAACAGCAGCCAGATAAGACAGAGTCGAAGACAGGCAAAGCCTTTTTACCTTTGACCGACTGCCCAAAAATACTTGGCTTGACTAACTAAGTGAATACATTTCCATGAATTTTCAATTAATAACAATCAATAAGCAATGCGAACAGGCCGGAAGGCTGATTCAAATTTGTTTAACTGCCCAAAAATTATCATCATTCTACATTGTGTTTGTCAGACATATGATATACATATATACACATAAATATATATATATGTATATATATCTGTATGTTTGTGCATTTTAGTATGTGATCTAAAAAGGTTTGGTACATCTACAACTCGCACGGCTAATGCAGTTTTCTTGTTAGCCGCTTGCATTTAAATGCTGGTCGGAAGTTTTTTCCTGACATGAGAATTTAGCAGAGATCCGTGGCTGAACATTTCAGGCCAATTAGTCAAATTCGTTGTGCCCTAAAGTATATGCACGACTGCTGGCCCTGTCGGACTCTTTTATATTTATTTAGTTATTTATTTTTTTGTTGTTGGAGCCACAAAAGCCAAACCGGTTTTGACCGTCGTCGTCTGACCCTTGGACGTCGTTTGACCTTTCAACACGATTCGTACGTGCGTATCTAAATCTTAATTGTTTGACCTCTTCACCGACCGAAGCGACAGCAGACACAAAATAAAGGATAATTTCTTACAAATTCCTACAAATTAGAGAGCGAACACTGCATTAGGTGTGTGCGTTGTGCGCGTCGCCATAGGTGATAAAAGCAATATGTTTCCATCTATCAAGGGTTCTCTGTGCCTAATTGAAAGGCCTCTGACTAGAGTGTTCAGAGCTCAAGTTGAAATCCGTGTGCGGTCTGGGTCGCCTGTTCAACTCCTTGAGCTGTTCAAGTGTTGGGCAGATCCATGGCCTTTTCCATTAAATGCTTTTGCGGTCAGGTAGAAAATTTTAATTGGTCATGCTCAGATTACAATATTCAATGAACAGCTCGATCTATATATATTTATATATATATGTGCATAATCAAGTGTGTTAGATAATGAAAAGTTATGTGATATTTTCTGGCTACTCATCATCAGCCGAGTACCCTGTAAATAAAGTGTACGTGGAGTCGTATACATAAAAATATATTTATATAAATATATTTTATAAAAAATAGTTTTTATAATTGAAAACATTTTAAGACAGTTACGAACAACAAAACATAACAGAACATGAAAGTTAAGATTTTAAAAAATATATAAATATAAAATATATTTAAAGTATTAAAAGAAATTTCGCTATATATAATATAATAATTTAATACAAATAATTAATATGAAACAAATAAAAAACAACAATTTTCTTTTTCAAATAAAATGATAAAAAAACAAAATAAACAAAAAAAAATTAAGATAAGATTTGTATCTATTATGGATTTGTCTTAAATTTTATAAGTATTATTAAGTAAACATTAAAAATTATTTATGAAGTTTATAAGTAAGAGCAAGAAAAGTTATCAATATTCATTTAAAAAACATGTTGAATACTTTTTATCTATTATTCCTATTACAATTTTTAAAAAATTTTTTTTAAACAATTTTTATATTAAGGAAAACATTTTCAAATATGTCAAAGTATAAGTTTTTATATAATTTTTAGGGTATATTTATATCGAGTTGATTTCATTACCTTTTATAATATAATCATATATATTATATTATTATATTATATAATAATATTCTGTCAATTGTGATATAAATTAATGTTTGAAAATGTATAAAAACTTAATTTTTATATTATTATTTGGGATTTATTATTTTTTTTTTACTTAAGAAACTGTTATATTTTATTTTGTAGGTGTTATTATATTTCAATAATATTGTGAGTTTATTGCAAATATGTTGAAAGTCTATCGAGTATTTTTTTAGGGTATTTTCAAGTCGGGTAATTGACCTTTGCCATTATTTATATTTTTTATGGTGGGTGTAGCGCATTTTGATTGCTTTGCTGGCATTTTGTTTACCTTTGTTGCCCAAACTCTAAAAAGGGTTCACGGTTATTATTCTAATGCGCTTGGATGACCGATTCGATTTATGTGAATATCCTATAAAAAATATAAAAGATAACTCAATTTGTTGGCGACTTATGAAAGATATTTCTGTGTGCCCAACAGATTTTAATCATCGGCACTTTATAATGAATAAATTTACTGGAGCTTAGCAGACGATAAAACAAATAAGGCAAAGTGCTTGAGTGAGCAGATACTCTCTGTGTGGTAAGTTGAGCTGAAAGTCATTATTGCTTTTTTGTACTAAATTGACAAAGTTTTGCTAGATCTAGATATTTAAGAAATTTAAAAAATTAAATATAAAATACAGAAATAAATGCTACAAAAAATATATTTTCTTTATTATATTTATATTATATATTTTATATATAATTTACCTAAATGTCTTCATATTTATAATATATTTTTAAAATATATTGCATATCTTAAAAAGTCTTTAAATTTCAAATCTTTATTTGATTCAGAAATTTTGTGGTTGAGATAGCTACAATGTCAGTCAGGTAGTCAATAAGACTTAGATAGCTGCTGTTTATTGGACTGCCTGCCACCTCAACCTTGAAGCTGGAGTCCGTCTATGTGCGCTAACTGAGCACTGTCCAGAGTTCCGTCACTGACCTACTTGAATGAGCTAAAGTCTTGCTTCAATAAGCTTTACTCTGTATACATTTTTTTAAATTTTCTAGGCATAATATTTAGACACGGCCTTTCAATACTCACAACAAATATGCACACATCATGATCTATAGAGTTGAATCTGGAAAAAGAATGAACATGAAATTATATAATCATATTGGTCAGTCAACCGAAGGTATTTGCTCCATATAAGCATTTAAACGTGAGCTGGCGAGAGGCTTATATGCAGTATGCCAAATGTTAATGGCAATAAAAATGGTTGAGTGTGAAAGAGAAAGAAAGAGTGACAGAGAGAGAGAGAGAGAGTGCGCGAGGGAGAGGGATTGGCATACACTCGTATATATATATTGCTGCTTCATGCCGGATCTATCTCGCTTGTGCTTTGGGGTTTCAATGTGGCATCAACTTTAAAATGCAATTGCCACACGTTTGTAAAATGCCTAGCTGCAGCAGCAGCAGCAGTTGCAGTTGTTGTTGCATCTCCATATCCTGGGCATATTAACAATTATGTGTTTGCACTGCAACAACAGCAGCAACAGCAGCAGCATTCGTCGATTTCGATGGGCTGTAAAAGTGCATTCGATCGAAAAGTTTTCATTATGTTACAGACGTCGGACTCGGCACTCTGATTCACATGCAGAGTGGGAGACAGAGAGTGAGAGAGAGTCGTAGTAGCAGAGGCAGGGGGAGAGCAGCTGGACTGGCAGGAACTATCTACGCTTCAGTTCATTTATTTGCAGAGTGCACAAACTACTGCATGTGTGTATGTCTGTGGCTGTGTGTGTGCGTGTGTGTATAATTCAGTCAACTATTTAGCACTTGCACAGTGCATCGAAATGGCCTACGCACAGAGCCATGAAATTGAATCGCAACTGTGAAAAGAAGCGCAATAAAGAAGCGAAAAAAAATTTATATAAAATATTATGCCAAGTCGCAACTATCAATACACTTTAAATAATATAGGAATTAATTATCAATAAAATATGTAATAATATTAAAAGCATTAAATTTGTTTGAGCTATGAACTTCTGTTGCCAAAAACAAAAACTTAATCACCATGATTACAAAATAATTAAGATTTTTTCACTTAAAAAGTTGTTTAGGCTCCACTTCACTTTTCATTAAGCAAAGAGGAATGTAAATTTTAGAAAATTTTATTATTTACAACGTAGCTATCAAGCTGAAGCTGATATATAAAAGATGACAGTGAGAAAGTTGTCTTATAACTTACTATGGACTTACTTTGGATTTACTAAGAGCTAAAGTAAAGTAAAGTAATGTAACAAATTGAAATTCTAAAAGAGTTTGGAATTTTTAAGAAATATTTGTTTTTGTGTTTTATATATATTTTTTAATTATATATTCAAAGATATACGTTGCAAGCTGCTTGATCAAGTCATTCAACTTTTTTGATTAGACAAATAAATAACTATTTGATTAGACACTTCATTTCATACTTTCAAATCCTATTTCTGTTGCTGCGCCGAATTGCCTTACTTCTCCTTTTCGCTTACTTGTTCTCTTGTTACTTTTAGTTTTATATACTTTCGATCCTTCCATACTTCCATCTACTCCTATTCATTACTCTTGGTCGTCGTTCTTCTTTGCAGTAGTGTACTCCTTCGCATACTTGTCCTACTTCATCTGTTGCTTTCACCTCGTTATTCTACTTCTTCGCATGATTCTCATTATCTTTAAATCCAAAAATTATATTTTCAGTAATCAAAATTAAAGATTTTTTTTTAGTTTTATACTCGTCGGGGAAGTGAAAAGAGCAAATTGGTCTAGTGAAATGTCCATGTGCAGTCCTAGGTCTGTTCAAAATTACAAACTTTTAACAAATTCAAATTTGATTCTTCCACTTTAGGCAAAACCATATTTGAAAAAGCATTACTCAATAGGCCTGATCATCATTTGAACATATTCAAGGGACTCGAATGTCCATGTCTGCCATTGAATACCATAGTCCGATTTCGCAGTTTCCACTGAATGGTATTTTCCATTGAGCATGCTACGAATTAAAATTAAGTGATTTACTTCTGGTTAATTATAACACATATAATTTACTTACCTATTCCCGCAATCTTTAAACCCCCAACCAGATTCATAACGCTTGGCACAACTCGCACCATTCCAATTATCGTGATCTTCATCAGGTGTTGAGAATTTCATATTAAGACTTTACTCCATTGCATCGCCCGCGTTTCCAGAATAGTTTCCCAATGACTTCAGCTTGAAGTGCTCCTCCTCTCCTCCAATGAGGAAGTGACTGTATCGCGCATATCCTACTTCATTATTAAACCTCTTCATATAAATGTACAACTCATGTTTTCGTGACTTCGTCATTAAGTGGAGCTTATCAAGGCCGACAAAGAACTCTCCGTTGAATTTGCCAAAGCTCAAACGATAAACTTTCATTCCGCGATTAAAATTCTCAGAACCATCTTGACGACGCTGAATCACAGTCCAACCGGATTCAATCAGGCTCGAATCACAAGACACGTTAAAGGGTTTCGTTCCAGGAACTTTTATTTGGTATATACCTGTCTGTTTACCTATGCAGGAGGATAAACATTTCTCGATTTCTTTTTCAGTTAATCTACTTTCAAGTTCCCTAACTCTTTCTACATTTGCAACTTCTTGAGTTTTCAGATTAAATATTTCGGAGTCTTTATTTTTTAACTCAATTCCCAACTGACTCTCATTGTTTTTACCTGTCTCGATTTGCTTTTCCTTTTCATTTAATTTATTCTCAAGTTCCCTAATTTTATCCAACAAATCGTTTTTTGTCAAGCAATATTTTTCATGTGAGGTATATGATTTGAGTCGATTCTCTTGCAACTTGATAGTAGCTTCGAGATTCAATATTTTGTGCCGTGAACTGATCTTCCTTAGATCTGATTGCCGAAGCATATTGTAGCAGAGGTTTTACTATTCTATAGCAATATCTGCCGCATTGATCATCCAATTTCGTGGAGGCAGCGCATTGCTGAAATAGATTAAATTCAAGATTATCGATGAGAAAGACAAACACTTCACTTTCGTTCGGTAGACATACCGAATTATCTATTTTTTCACTCAATATCCCTGACAGGGGAATAAAGAAGATTAGTATTAACTTTCGAAATTTTGCAGAGCGTGCTCAGATTATAAAGCCGCAAGATTTCAAATTTAGCAATGTCTTATCAAGCTCAAGTTTTATTTGAGGTTGACTCACCGAATCCGGATATTGAATTTTTCTGTTATCAGTTTCTATGGCGTTGACTTTGTTATTGTCAGCAACAATTGTCATCAACAGTTCGATCACATTGCATCAACTCAGACTTTTTTCTATTTTCTATCCGTCTATTTTTACACCCTTTTCGCAAAGGCAAAAAATATCCTAAGTCTTACAAAGTCTTGGAAAGTTCAGTTGATGATACCACAAATGAACTGTTTTTAATGCGCAAACGAGTATTATGCAGCTGGTTACGCCCTAATGCAATGTTATTTTTTTTGTTCAATTTAATATTTTTTTATTTTATTTGCTTAATCTTTTTTGTGTTTAGTATTACTTTATTAATTTTTTATATATATTTTTTTATAGTTATATTTATTGTTTTATTTTAAATATATTTAATTTTAGTCTGTTGTTTTTGAAGTTTTATTTTACTTGGTTTCAATTTACTTATTTATTCGTTAATATATTATTTTTATTTTAATATACTTTTATTTTTATTTTTGATATATATAATATATGAAATAAAACAAACATTTTATACATTGTATAATTTATATTAAAAAAATGTTTTTTATTTTGTTAGCAAGATGGATGTGATTACTGTTCAGATCTATTGTCTCTGAAAATTCCCCGTTTTAAAGGTTGTGTTGGCGTTTTAATAGGATTAACCCAAAAAAACAAATATAAATTTTTCGAACGGCTGCCAAAAATATGCTCAGATATAGATTTTAATGTGCCACCGAAAAGAAAGCGTTGACAAAATATGTTTACCCAGTCGCAGACCTCCCAAAATGTTAGATTTTTTTTAAGATTTTAAGCGCATTAGAAAAAAGAAGTGAAAAATAACTAAGCGCATTTGATAGCGGCTGTAGTTGCGTTCGATGGAAGCTTGAGCTAACGATTTCGAACCCACTCAAAATCAGGCTAATACAATGTTGCCAGCAACATGTATGGCCGGCACGAAATTCACCATGCTATGGCTGTCAAACTGTGTGCAGCAATCGCGCTCGAACCTTTGGATATAACTTTCAAACTGTGGAGCTGCAACTTGTTGTAAGCCTTGCACTCAAACCTGTCTTGCGGCATGTTGCTGCAACATTGGCACGCGCTGCAAGAATGTTGCGGCAACATTAACTTCGTGTGCGCGGCGCACACTGAAATACGAAGCCAAAGACGAAGCAAACAGCAAAAACGAAGTTCATTTCAGTTCTAAATAGAAGAAGAAGAACAAGAAATAATAATAATATGAAACATATTGTGTCCGGAGGAGATGTTACGAGTTGTTCTCAGAACTTTTTGACTAAGCAGCTCTAAAACAGGCTTAAATTTATGTGTACATATATATTTATTATTATATATATTATATATTATTATATATTTATTTAAAAAGTAATATAATTACTTAGAATATATTATTTTGTTTTTAGCATTTATAATCTAAGTGCATAAATTAAATTTTGAATGTAAACAATTTTGATCAAAGTAAGAAATTCTGGATAACCTAATTTTTGTTATATAATAATATAATATTTACTAATATACTTGAATGAATTTTTAAATTTTTTTATATATCATTTTTTATAAAGAAAAGGAATACTCAATTAAATGTTTGAAAATTCATAGATGGAATAATATAAAATATTTTTAAAATAAGTTCTTGAAAAAAATATATATAGTTGAGATATAATAAAAAGTAATTTTCCATAAGAAAATAATTTGCAACTTAAATAAAGAAAATACTTCAAATGCTTAAATTGTATGATTAAATAAAATATTTTAATATATGTAAATATGAAAATATATATAAAAATTGATATAATATATACAAAATTTATATCAATGCTAAAAAATTAATCCTTATTTAAATATAAATATATATATAAATGTGTATATATAAATGTGTAATTCAAGAAAATATTTCAATAATTATTTTTTCTTATTTCAAAATATTTATGAATTTTTTTATATATAGAATTTAGTTCAAAAAGATTGCATCTTTTACAGAAACTAAGGGAACTTCTATGATGCTGACTGATGGACTGCAGCAAACCGGGTAGTTGGGGGCTGGGTTGGTGTACAGGTGTGAGCAGTTGGGCAGCTGCAAAAGTTGTTAATTAGCCGCTTTTATTTTGTTTTCTTCGAGCACGCGTCGTCGCCTTCGTTTTTAATTAGTTATTCATACGAAATTTGTAGTCGAGAGACCAAGGTAACCAGACAACAAATTTAGCTGACGATTTTCATTTTAATTTTTACTTTCATTTTCGTGTGTGTGTTTGTGCGTGTTCATCATGTATATCATCTGGCACGTTTATCTCTGGACTGCTTTGGCTTGAGCTTGAGCCACACTTGGAATTTAGAATATTTTTCTTTTCTGCTACGTCCTGGCGCCGTTTCGGTTGGGTCGAGCGCAAAAAAATAAAAAAGGCATAAATAAATTTTTGGGTTATGCGTCGTTCGAGAAAAGTGAAATTAGCATAAAGTTTTTCTTCAGCTACTTTTTTTTTGTTTTGTTTTGTTACTCGTCTGATGTACATATATTTTCGTGGCTTTCTTTCGCTTTTGCTTTCGCTTCGTATTTTTCATTCGCAACTTTTTGTGTAATTTCTTGTTGAGGTTGTTCGCGCAGATAGTCCTCAAATGGTTCTTGCCATCAACTTTATGGAACGTGAACAAGAAACTGCTTAAGAAATTAGTCATAATTTTCCTTATGTATTTACAGGATTTTCTCTTTAATTTTTCTTTTCTTGTCCAATTGAAGTTTTACTTATCAAATGATATTTGAATAAATAATTTCCATTTTATTATCTGTTTAGAATTTTGGCACGAATATGTGTGACACAGCTGCAAGCACTAACCGACTGCACAATACTCGTCCATGGCAGGAGAATTAATGCGAAAACTGAACTGTTTATCAGTTTTGGTTAATCTTATACAATGAACATTTGTTTCGCATTTGTTTCACATTTCGAGTGTCTAGCTTCACACAGCCAAAAGGTTCTAGACAGGTTGTGAACGAGTATGAAATCAAGAGATAGTCATTTGAGTTCAACTTTTCATTTAAATTGCTTGAATGCAAAAAGTATTTGGTTTTTACGCTTATTAATTGCATAATGGCCATAATTAGCATTAATTTATTTAGTAATTATACTTTAATTTTAACAATATGGCAACAACATCGAAATACCCAAACTTCCATGCATGTATATCATTCCATCTATAGGTAATTATGTAGTTAAGCGAGATGTTCAATCGGAATCGTTAATGACACAGGCGGCGCAGCGTTCGGTTGCATCTGGTTTACTATAATGTAGATAATTTATTAATGCAGAAAGAGAGGGGGAGAGAGAAAGAGGGCGAGAGTGGGTGAATTTAATGCAAGCAAATAGCAAAAAACATTGGCCGACATCATGAACTGAAGCTGAACATGAACAAGCTGCTTAAATGGGATAAATCAATTGCTAGAACGGACAAGCAGACAGCAGGAGCGTTAACATATTTTATTTATCTACATATACACGCACTTGTTTCTATGTGAATACACTCAGAGAAAAGTGGAGAGCATTTCATTTTAGTGTGTTATGCATGGAAGAAAGGAGAGCGAAAGTTAATAAGTAAAGATAAATAAATGAAAATAAATATTGAATTCAAGCTAATTTTTTTTACTTGTATAGTCAGAAAAAATGTAATATTTAATTGTTTTTTATCTTGGAAAATAATTTCAATTCCTTCAAGTTAGAAAAATGAAGAAAAGAAAAACCAAATTTGCATGTATATGTCGGAGTAGCGTTGGTGTCCATCCCGTTTGCGCAGCGAGTTTCGGTCGCACTCGAGTTTCAACAAAGACTGACTCGAGACGCACAATTCTTGTGCGTGTCTTCCACCGAACCACACTCGGCGACAGCGACAGAACGCTGTCGCCCCGCTAAAACGGGACTTTACCAAACTACAAAACTTAGGCAACCAATCACATAATGTTGCAATTATGTTTCTACGAAAATGCTCGAAGACGCACCACTATATGAAGTGTGACCTTCAAACATATTGCCAGCACGCGTCTGCAAGGCGCCTATACATTTCTACTACCTACTCTCCGACACGGCCATCCTGACCATAGCACGACCTCGTGCACTTCCAAAAAAATTGTTTTACTGCAGAAATCATTTTATTCATAAATTATTGTAGAATTTAACATTAACATTTTCCCTACAACTTTATCAATTACAACTACGTAATTTTAGCTTCGACTTTTACTTTCTTTCAGAATTTTAATTTCATCTCTTTCTCTTTCTTAAATTAATTATAACTCATCTTTAAATTAATTTAACATTCTTGTTTTTTTTTTTTTTTTTTTTTTTTATTTATTTATTTATTACCATAAACCCAACTGGTTTCGATTTCCATCATCTTATGCGCCACACGCCATGATCAAAACATTTGTTTTGCACTTGTGCTTGCATTATGACATTCTTTGAATTTTATAACTAGCCTTTCAGGCATCCATACTGTCTCTTTTACCAGTTTCGTTTATGTCAATACTGTCTCTTTCAACAGATTCCTTTCCAATCATTCCATTACTGTCTCTTTCAACAGATTCTTTTTCAATCATTCCATTACTGTCTCTTTCAACAGATTCTTTTTCAATCATTCCATTACTGTCTCTTTCAACAGATTCTTTTTCAATCATTCCATTACTGTCTCTTTCAACAGTTTCTTTTTCATTATCACTTAAAGCCTCTTCACTACTTTCTAGTTCAACTGGTACATACTCCTCTGGTAATTTTCGTATCTCTTCGTGAGCATACTTATACTTTCTATTATTTGTCAATGATCTAAGGATATATCTATCTCCGTCTAACAATTCAGCTATTTGTAATGGTCCTCTAAACTTTGGGCTTAACTTTGTTTGATGCCTTTCTTCATTCTTCAACAACACAAAATCTCCTACTTTGTATCCAACAACCTTAGCCTTGGTTTTATCAAAGTGCGCTTTACTATATTCTGCCGCTGCTGATATATTTTGCACTGCTCGAGCTCTTGATTCTGCCAAATCAACCTCTTGTGTCATGTCGCATGGTGGAAGCAAACCCAACGGACGAGCGACCTTTCCAATAAACAATTCCAAAGGACTTGCCTTTGTCACTCGACTTACTGTACAATTTAAGGCTAACTGCACTTCGCCCAGTGCGTCCTGCCAAGATCTGTTGCTAGTCTCAACTGCCGTTAGTAAGTTTTTTAAAGTGCTCATTATGCGTTCTACCTGTCCGTTGGCCCTACTTGTACCTGTCGCAATTAAATGCAAATTAATTTTTTGTTGAGAACAAAACTCACTAAATTTAGAGCTGGCAAAACACCGACCCTGATCTGCTATTATGCGGTTTGGTACTCCAAACAAAGATACGGCCGATTTCACCGCACCTATACAATTGTCGGCATCGATCTTGAGTGTGTGTGTTAAATAAACAAATTTAGTAAAAGCGTCCACTTGGACAATGACATACTCTTTTTTATCAGACTTGCCACTCAACTTTCCAGTTATGTCTATGTGTATCGTGTGCCAAGGTGTGTCAATCTTTGGTATTGGATGAAGTGTAGCTTGAATTTTGCCTGACGATGACTTTGACATCTTGCAAGTAATACAGTTATCAACAAACTTTCGTATGTACTTAGACATTTGATCGAACCAGTAATAATCATATGCCTTATCTAAAGTCTTCTCCCAACCCAAGTGCATGATTGATTCGTGAATCTGATTTATTACAGACCATCTAAATGCTCTAGGAACAATTGGCAGGGATCGAGTTCTACCATTTCTCTGAATTTTTCGATAGATTATTCCTGCTCTTAGCTCGTAAGTTTTTGCAATGTCATCGGCCAGAGAGTTATCTTTTAGTTTATTCACAATATTAATAATATCGGAATCTTTGCGCTGCTCAGCCATGAGCCATTCACTAGATATCTCCGCCAGATTGACTCGTTTCTCAGAAATATTACGAGTATCAATCGCATCCGAGGATGGGAGGTTTCTGGAAAAGAAGTCAGCATGAGCCATTCTTTTACCTTCCCTATACTGTAAGTCAAATGAGAACGACTGTAAGTAAGCCCACCACCTTTGGGCCCTGGGAGATAGGTCCTGTTTGGTTCTTGATGCTTTAAGTGAATTACAATCGGTAAAAACAACGAATTCTCTACCTGTTAAATAATGACGAAAATGCTTTATAGCCGTGACAACCGCAAGAGTCTCTAATTCATAAGAATGGTATCGTGATTCAGCAGGTGAAGCAGCCTTACTGAAAAACTCAACGACATGAGGCTTATTATTGATTTTATGTAGTAGGATAGCACCGTATCCCCGAGAACTTGCATCAGTATGCAGTTCGATTGGATATTGTGGGTCAAAGATAACTAAAACTGGCTTCTGTGTAAGGATAGAAATAACTTTCTGTCTTATTTGTTCATGTTCTGGCTTCCAAACAAAATCGTTCTTTTCCGATGTTAACATATACAAAGGCTTCATGAAGCAAGAAAATCCTTGCATAAATTGTCGAAAATATGACGCCAGTCCAATAAATTGTCTTAAAGCAGAGACCGACTGAGGAGGCGGTAGAGCAGTTAACGCTGAAATTTTTAATGAATTCGGACGAATTTGACCTGCGCTCACCTCATATCCCAAATATTGAACTGTCGATTTTAGAAACGAACACTTTTTAATATTAAACAAAAATCCAGCTTTCGTTAAAATGTCAAGAGTAACCTGTAGTCTTTCCAAAGCCTCACTCTTTGTTGCCGCCACCACCAATACATCATCCATATAGACAACCACAAATGTATTTGCAAGTTCTCCAAGTGTATGCATCACTGTACGTTGAAAAACTGAAGGTGCATTTTTGAGTCCAAACGGCATTGACAAGAACTCGTACTGACCATCTGGAGTGACAAAAGCTGTACACTCTATCGATTCTTCATGCATGGGTATTTGGTAATATCCACTTGCCATATCTAAACATGTGAAATATTTAGCTCCATGAAGTCTAGCTATCTGATCTGCTATAAGGGGTAAAGGATATCTATCTGCAACTGTATTAGCATTCAGTTCACGGTAATCGACACACAAACGATGAGAACCATCCTTTTTGTTCACCAACATCATAGGGCTTGCATAGGGTGAGCAACTTGCCCTTATGACATTGCATTCCAACAGCTCTTTTATCTTGTCACGCACTAACTCCCTTTCATTTGGTCCAAGTCTGTATGGTCTTCTTTGAACAACTTTTCTGGGGTCTGCTAATTTAATTTTCATGTTCCCTGTATTGACTGTAGAGGACGGAATTCCCCTTATAAAATACTTTGAGTAGTTTGTCAACAGTGACTGCAATTTTATTTTATCTGTCCCCTCAAGTTCAGTATCAATTTCGGCTGACTCATTGCCGGTACATAAATTAACTATTTTAGTTCTTACAATCTTAAATTGATCTGATGAAACGACAATATCAAAACCCTGATTTAGTATTTCTCGCCCAATAACAATTTCGCTTTGCATTTGATCGTCTGCTATTACATAAAACATAATTTCCATACAGTTATCATCAATTCTTACGTTACTTAATATTTGTGCAGAGCTACATATTCCACTGTTGCCTATGCCTCTTAACATAACAATATTCGTAAATCGTTTACCAGAAAATTCTTTACTTATCTTTTCTTTCATCAGTGAGCACTCCGCACCAGAATCGAAGGTTATTTCGAAAACTTGTCCTCTATGGTCCAGATATCCCTTCGGTACTGCAACGCTACACTGTTCCACTCGTTTTTCCCGGTTGAATGTTTTGTTCTTGTCAGCTTCCTTCCTTGTACACTGGGTGGATATGTGACCCAACTCTCCGCAATTGTAGCAAGTTACACTTGATTTCTCACGATGATGAAC
Organism: Drosophila eohydei; assembly: GCA_035045825.1. Lineage (NCBI taxonomy): Eukaryota > Metazoa > Arthropoda > Insecta > Diptera > Drosophilidae > Drosophila > Drosophila eohydei. Next base: position 1,614,311 of record JAWNOT010000077.1, on the reverse strand, counting down.
GTCTTGCCTGCCATGTCGTTCCTTGCCATCTGTAAACGGGTTTTGTTGCGTCCTGAGTCGACAATCAATCATTTTATGGCCCAGTTTGCCGCAAAAATGACACTCTATCGATGATTGTTTTTGTCTTTTTGGATGAATGTCAGTTTGTTGCTCCATAGGTCCACCTTTTCGTTTAGCAAAAGTGAACGCCTTTAGTTCGGACTGCAACTCGCTTCTGGTTCGAATATTTGATGTGAAACTTAAACGCTGTAAGCGAGCATCAAAACTTGCCAGCAACGCAAGAGTCACAGACACAGCGATTTCTTCTGTTTCCATTTGGCGCCATTTCGTCGATAGTTCCGTAATCATGTGGCTTGCGTGAACTGCAAGATTCTCGCCGTCAGTCGGTCGACTTGACAACATATTTAGAAACATGGCAGCTGGTGTTTCTATAGTGTCAAAACGCTGTATGAACAGTTCTTTAAACTCCGTCCATGTGATATCTGCATAACACACATGCGAAAGCCATTGAGAAGCGCTTCCCTCTAATGCTGTACTTAGGGCCACGACCAGCGCACCGCCTTTTAATGAATTTTCTTGTAGAATAATTTCTACAGTAGTACACCACGATGAAGCCTTGGCGCCTGCGATGTCTGGGTTAAATTTCGGCAGTTGCACCGATTTGCTCTGTCCTGCGTCAGATGCCGTTGATTGTAAAGCTCGCACGAGTTCAATTAGATTTTTATTCTGCAACTCCATGATGGTACGCCATGGTCCATCTACTGTTGTAGGTGAAGGGCCAGATCCCACTTCTGATGTCGGAGTAGCGTTGGTGTCCATCCCGTTTGCGCAGCGAGTTTCGGTCGCACTCGAGTTTCAACAAAGACTGACTCGAGACGCACAATTCTTGTGCGTGTCTTCCACCGAACCACACTCGGCGACAGCGACAGAACGCTGTCGCCCCGCTAAAACGGGACTTTACCAAACTACAAAACTTAGGCAACCAATCACATAATGTTGCAATTATGTTTCTACGAAAATGCTCGAAGACGCACCACTATATGAAGTGTGACCTTCAAACATATTGCCAGCACGCGTCTGCAAGGCGCCTATACATTTCTACTACCTACTCTCCGACATATATATGTATACTGAGGGAAAAGAAGAGTACTTACTATTAGAGTGTTATGTATGGAGCTTAATTAGCTTAGTTAATGCGGAAAAAATAATAAAAAGAGAAAAAGTAAATATACAAATAAATAAAGAAATTTGCGAATTATTTATACACTCAGAGAAAAAATTGATATATATTTTTATTTTCAATTCATATTAATTTATAATTAATTCTATTAATTCTAAACAGTTTTCTATTTATACACTCAGACAAAAGTTATAAAATTTAAATAACTTCTTAGTCTTTATAACAAATAATAATTAAAAGGGTTCATATACTTGTACACTCAAAAAAATATTTAGTGTTTGGAAAGACAACTTTAATAAACATTTTACACATTAAAGATCTTTTTCCAGTAAAAATATTTTTGAAGACTTTACAAAAACTAAGGTTTAATTAACTTGTATTTGAAATAATATAGGAATGCATAAAATATTTTAATTTTAAATTAAAAAATAATGAAAATATCTTGAAACCAAAGCAAATTTCTAGTTAGATTTCGCTAATGATTGAACTACGCTTATTAGAAACTTCAAAGCCAACGAAATTCAAAATTAAAATTTCATTTGACCAAATATTTAATTTCAAATAAAAAAATGTTTTTGCTTAGGAGAGTTCGAAATAATATTTGAATTTCATATTTTTTAATTATGTGCCATTAAAGCCATATTAATTTCTTTGCGTGTATGTTGCACAGGCTGTCAGAGTATTGAGGGACTAATTAAAAGTGCCAACAGCTGAGAAAGCTCAAGCAAACAAAGGAACAAACAAACAAACATGAGACAAACAGATAAACATGCAAACAACTGTGACGACAACAAGTTGATTTCTGAATGAACAATGAGTCAAAAAGGGAAGCTGAAGCCAAAGGAGCAGCCGAAATAACAAGCTACAACACACACACACACAACAAAGTTGGCCAAGACTGAAGCACACAATACACAATCTATGTAGGGCATACAAAAAATTGTTATTATCTACAACACTTCAACGTCGACATGAGCCATTGCTATGCCACTCACGTACACACGCATACATAGACATATATATGTATATATTTGACTCATGATTCTTCGAATTTTAATTGGCCATCTGGACAACAGGTTGCACATGCACTAATTACCATGAGTTGTGGGTTAACTGAATTACATTCTACAAAACTTGGAAATGCGATCCCTATGAGCAATGATGCCAATGAGGCCAGATGGTTTAGCTTGTTGACAGCTCCATTATCCACTCGCATGGACAAAGATAATGTCAGTGATCATAGTTATAGGAAAGTCGAATTATTCCATACAAAATTGAAGCGACTGCAATGTTATTTATTTATAGATACATATAGAGAATATTCTAGTTAACTTTTATAATGTATTACAACTACAAACAAGTTATTCTTATACTCGTTCAATAGGTGAGCGGAGCATATTTGTTTTGTATAATGTCCAAGTGCAGTCCTAAACAAACTTTCAACAAATGGAATTTTTTTTTCTTCCGTTTTAGGTAATTTAGCAATATTTGAAAAGGCATTAAACTTATTACTCAATAGGTCTGATCATCATTTGAACAAATTTCAGAGATTCGTGTGTCCATTTATGCCATTTAACACCGTAGTATATTTCGGTAGGTTCCGCTGGTTGATATTTCCCATTTAACTTGCTGCGAATGAATAGTAAAAGATTTACTTTTAGCTAATTATAAAAAAAGTGATTTAGTTACCTGTAACCACAATCGTTAAACCACCAACCAGATTGATAATACTTTCCACAATCCACATCACTATAAATATCGTGATCTTCATCAGGTGTTGAGAATTTCATATTAAGACTATACTCCATTGCATCGCCCGCGTTTCCAGAATAGTTTCCCAATGACTTCAGCTTGAAGTGCTCCTCCACTCCTCCAATGAGGAAGTGACTGTATCGCGCATATCCTACTTCATTATTAAACCTCTTCATATAAATGTACAACTCATGTTTTCGTGACTTCGTCATTAAGTGGAGCTTATCGAGGCCGACAAAGAACTCTCCGTTGAATTTGCCAAAGCCCAAACGATAATCTTTCATTCCGCGATTAAAATTCTCAGAACCATCTTGACGACGCTGAATCACAGTCCAACCGGATTCAATCAGGCTCGAATCACAAGACACGTTAAAGGAATTCGTTCCAGGAACTTTTATTTGGTATATACCTGTCTGTTTACCTATGCAGGAGGATAAACATTTCTCGATTTCTTTTTCAGTTAATCTACTTTCAAGTTCCCTAAATCTTTCTACATTTGCAACATTTTGCGTTTTCAAGTTCAATATTTCGGAGTTTTTATTATTTAGCTCAGTCTTCAACTGACTTTCATTGTTTTTATTTATATCGATTTGCTTCTCCTTTTCAGTTAATTTCCTTTTAAGTTCACTAATTTTATCTGTCTTTGCTAATTCTTGAGATTTCAGATTGGATATTTGAGAATCTTTATTCTCTATTTCACTCTTCAACTGACTTTCATTGTTTTTATTTATATCGATTTGCTTTTCCTTTTCAGTTAATTTATTTTGCAATTCCCTAATTTTATCTAACATTGCAACTTCTTGAGATTTCAGATTCAATATTTCAGAAGCTTTATTCTTTAACTCCTTCTTCAACTGACTTTCATTGTTTTTATCTGTCTCGATTACCTTTTCTTTTTTAGTTAATATATTCTCCAGTTCCTTAATTTTATCTGTCTTTTCTACTTCTTGATACTTAAGATTCAATATTTCAGAATCTTTATTCTTTAATTCTATCTTAAATTGATTTTCATTGTTTTTAGCTGTCTCGATTTGCTTTTCCTTTTCAGTTAATTTATTTTTCAATTCCCTAATTTTTTCTGTCATTGCTGATTCTTGAGTTTTCAGATTCGATATTTGAGAATCTTTATTCACTAATTCAGTCTTGAACTGATTTTCAATGTTATTATTAACTGTTTAATCTGATCAACAAGAACTTCAACAAGGCTCTTATCCAACAAATCGTTTTTGGTCAAGCAAAACTTCTCATGTGAGGCATACGATTTGAGTTGATTCTCTTGCAACTTGATAGTCGCTTCAAGGCTAAATATTTTGAGCTGATCTTCTCTTGAGTTAAAGGACGAGGCATATTGTAAAAGTGGTTTGCTGATCGAATAACAATAGCTGCCGCATAACTCATACAAATTCTTGGAAGCAATGGACTGCTGAAATAGATGGTTTAAATTCACAGTTATAGATCACACACAGAATTCTTTTTTGGACGATAAACATACCGAATCGTCTATTTTTTCACTCATTATCCCTGATAGGGGAATCAAGAAGATTAGTATTAGCTTTCGAAATTTAAGCATTTGAAATTTTAAGATTGAAACTCTTAATCCTCACTCAATTGCAATCAATTTGAAACTGAATTCTGATGCAGAGCGTGCTGCATAATAAAGCCTTTAATCCGCTCATGCTGAGCTTTAGTTCTGATTTATCATTATTCTGTTATCAGACTTTATATATATGCCTATGACTTTGTTGTTGTCAGCAACAGTTCGTTCACATTGCTCTGTTCCTGATTTGCTTGGTATGAGATGTTGGGCTTTAGCTCTGTGTTTGTTGTCTTTTTTTTATAAACTCTGAATCCATTGACAAGGGGAAATCGGAGCATATTGGTTTTGTTGAGATTTATGCAACAAGAAGAAGAAGGCGTGCCATAAAGTATATATATTCATCAAGTCCATTTATCCCTGTCGGTCCATCCGTCTTTCCGTATGATCGATCTCAGCACCTTAAAAAGTCAACGACTTGATTTTGTTTTGTTCGCACGCGCATATCGAGATAGTTTCAATTTAGCTGCTATGTGAAAGAGTTGGCATTTGTACTTCATTGACAAATATTTCCATAGAAGATGGAGATCATATGCTGAAAATTTGATTGAAGTCCGATAAGTAACTCCGAAGTTATTACGCACACGCTTGGGCAACTGGATTTTATTTATTTATATAAACACATACTCTATATGCAATACTCTATACCCCCTGTTCAAGTCAAGTCAGAGAGCATAATGAGTTGCTTGGTGACTCAAGGGAATGTCAATTGCTGCACCGTACGGTATCCATTGCATTTTCAGTTAACTGAACTTGGGCTCCACCAGTTTGCCGGGGGCACGAAGGCGGAGCTAAGGGGCAATTGGTGTGGGGCAAGTTTAATTCTAAACAAATTTAATTGAAAAACTTTTCGGACGCTCCACTGATGCCAATGGTCAGATTTTGGGCAAAGCTGAAGCTAGAGCAGAAGCTGCTCGAGCCACAAAAGGATACAAATGCATATGAAATTGTTGCAAAGTTGCAGTTGCAGTTGCAGCAGCAGCAGCGGCCAATTGCTCCTTGTCCCTGGTCCGTTGCTTGTTTGTCGCGATTCACTTGAGAAACGTTTGGCATTTGGTTTTCAGTTTGCTTTTATTTTTTTATTATTGAGCGAAAGACTCTCGACTTGCCTGCAGCCAAGGAAGCTAGCCAATTTGTATGCTCGCTCGTGCAATGGAACGAGTATATTGGCTTTTTGCCTATGGCTACGCCAGCGCCTTGTCATGTTCATTTGAAGCTTGCAATACGATTCGACTGAATAATACTCGCTGATACGCCATATATATCTATCATATAGAACTATAATTATTATAGACTACGATTATTTTATTTTCGATTTCTCACAGTTTTGAACGCGTATTACGCAGTCGGTTCTGTGCAATTGCAATATTGTTGTTTAATAAAATTTATTTTTATTACTTGCTGGCCCAAAAGTCAGCGAAGTGCAGCAAAACTTTTGCACTTCTTGATCGAATCGAAAGTCGAATAAAAAATATAATTAAATATTATTTTAATTTCTTAGAAATTGTTTTTTGTTTATTTTTTTTTTATTTTTAACTGTATTGTTTGTTTCAAAAAATATGCAACGAAATATAATTGTAATTTTTTAGAGGATGTGTCTAAAATAATATTTTAAGATTTGGATATATATATTTATTTAAAACGTATAAAAATATGTTTTTTACTAAAACAAATTTAAATATAGCTTTAATTTTTTATAAAAATGGTTTATAGATTTAAATATTTTTTTTTTAATTACATGCTTTTATTTAGTTAAAACGTATTTTTATTAAAAACCTTTAATACTTAATAGAAATTTATATCTCTTAGATTATTGTTTGCTGCATTAGTTGAAAGATTTTTAGCATTACGCTTCTTGAGTGCTTCACGCTGTGCAGAGATAGTTCCTTAACAGACGAAGATATAGAATTATATTTATATATATATACAGTTCAGTATTATTTTCAATCACACACACACACACACGCAGACACATTCAATTGAATGCCAACCAGATCGTTGCGATATGGAAAATGGAGATGAATCGCAGCTATTCAGCTATAAAATGCTGTTAACTATGTGTGTGTGTCTGTGTGTGTGTGCGTGTGTACAGACAATATGCTCTGCGCTTATGTATGTATGTGCGTCGCATGACTTTAGATATTTTATTGGTTTCAAGCGGCTGCCGCAGCGCGCACCATTCAAAGATTTATATGAAAACTCAAGGATCAAGCTGCAAGTGCTGCTGCTCCTGCTGCTTATAAGTAGTTGTATGTGTGTGTGTGTGTGCGTATCTGTGTAAGCATGACATTTGTCAACTGCAAGTGGCTGCCAAGGAGCAAACTTGCATACAACTGCATGGCGTATGTTGACGACCAAGTTATGTCCTTGCCACAAATTCATATACTTACACACACACGCTCCCATACACAGTAAAGCCTCGCCATACTCGCCATATTGAGTTTGAAATACATTCAATGGAACTGTTGTAAATTTGAATTTCTTACAGTAAAATGATTGTCCTATTGGAATCCAGCTTATCTCTGTCACTTCTAGAGCTAGAGCCTACTGTAGACCCTCGCCTGGCTCTTGGTGGTTCATTATAGTATTGTCTAACTGTTGTGTATCCGTGATATGCTTTACTATCTGCTCGCATTATAAGAATTTTTATTTTAATTTTTACGCTTTGTATGCTCACTTCAAGTCTTCTGTTTATGCACACACACATGAGCGTAAGGATGTGCGTGCGTGTGCACCTATTGAAGGCAGCTGAGTTTCAGGCCAAGAGCCCAACAAGAAATATTCGCAGAGAACTTTTTTTTGTTTTTTAAGTTTTTTTTTTATTTTTTGTTGTTCTTATATTTCTTTTTTTATTGGGTGCTTCTGTGGCCCACTTTGTGGGTGACTGGCAACTTTTTCGTGCCTTGTTTTGCTTCTGCTGCTGCAGCTGCTGTTGTTGTTGTTGCTGCTGTCTTTTTACACTTTGTCGCATTGGAAGGAAGTGTGCAGCACTTGAGAACTACTTTTACTTTTGTGTACGCAACACTGTACACGTACCAAGCCACGCCTACAGCTGCCTTTCAGATTTCGCTGATATATATTTATATATATATATATATATATATATATATATATATATATATATATATATATATATATATATATATATATATCGCATATCGGCATTTGCTGAAGCACCTGCCAGACAAACTTAGTGTTTGCTATGCGACGTCTTAAAGCTCTTCATTTCGTTCTTTCTTTGTTTCTTCCCCATGTCCTTGTGCGTATCCCCCATATGGGTGTGTATGTGTGTGCAATTAATGTGACCTCATATGTGTGTGAACTAGCAGATAAAACGTTGAAAGCAGCTGCGACAAAGTTATCACCAGCTAAGAAATGAAATCAAATATATTTATGAAACTTTTTTAAAAGAGTTTAAGATTTCAAGGCCAATAGGAAGATAGAAGATAGAAGATAGAAAATAGAAGATAGAAGATAGAAGATAGAAGATAGAAGATAGAAGATAGAAGATAGAAGATAGAAGATAAAAGACAGAAGATATAAGATAAAATATAAAAGATAGGTGATGTCATTTACAGTTATATAAAGCTTTAAAGTATCTTCTGGAATCACTTTAAAACTTTTCCTGGCTTGTTTTGCTGCAAAAGAAATATGAATCACATTGTGAACAGGTGTTTAATGAGTAAACAAAGTGTCTCTAACTCATATTTAAATGTCCAACTGGCAAGCCCCAATTGGTTCAATACACTTATACACGCACACACAACATCAGACCTGGGGCAACGGAGCCATCAAAAGTCTAATTAGACCAAGACTCGAGAAATATGAGCAATAAAAAACACGGTCCGAATAGCAACAATGGCAACAGCAAAGATAATGTCTGTCAATAGAGGAGGGAGTGTATAATGGGGTAAGAGGAAGCACCAGGTAACTGGGTGCAAGCGAGGTGAGGCTAGGTGGGGGAGGGTAAGGCACTATTGGTAGGTAAAGTTTTGTCTTGCGACTGTCAGCTGTTGTTGCTGCAGTCGCGACATTATTAACACGTGACTGCAAAATTTTTAATTGCCCGAGCTGATTGAGGGCAGGTGGGCGTGGCAAGGGAAGCGGAAAGGCTTGGCGTTGTTAGACATTAAAATAAGAATGATAATGGCAATAATAATAAAACTGTCGCAGACTGCCGAGCGAGGCGAAGCAGCTCGTAAAGCTCCCAAACAAGCGCAGTGAAAGTAGTTGAACAACAACAGCAACAGCAACAACAGCAATGAGATACAGCAGCCAGCATCAACGAGCTGCAGCCAAAAGGTAAAGTCATAAAAAGTTAAACATTGCGCATACGCCGCATTGGTGGCGCGTTTATTTTTTTTTACATTTCACATTATTATTATTCATTTTTTTATTTTGTTCTGTTTTTATTTTCTTTTTGGCTGTCTGTTATTCGTGTGGTCCATAATAAAGTTGTAAACGGCAACTATGTATTTATTGGCCGTAAATAAATTCTTTTATTTTTATTATTATTTTGTTTTTGATGCTCTTTGCTTTATGGAAATTATTATAAAGTTTCATTTTCAAGTTGTTTGCCTGCGGAAACTTGTGTTTATTTTTAATTTTATCGGCTCTGAAAGCCATCAAAGTTGAAGAACTTTATCAAACAAATGGCGTTACATTTTGTAAATTAATTTACAGTCTATTCTCAGATGAAAATATGCAAATATGCTAGAAGAGATAACAAATAAAAAATGCACTTTAAATCTTTTTGTGTTGCATATTGCATTAACAAATTAATCTACACTCTCTAATGGTATAAAAGATTTGTAGAACAGAACTATTATACAAACATTTGCATATATAACAGATTCACTTTACTCACTTATGTTTTCAAAAAAATTGAGAAAATAAGAGAATCTATATAAATAGGCGCACTGATACCGTACTACTCAGCCGAGCTAAGTGTATGTGTATGTATGTATGTATGTGTATGTCTTGCTTCCAGTCAACGTCTGCACTAAGCCATGCTTTGTAGATAATGAGCTAAGAAATAATGACAATGGAATGAGCTGCGCTAAGTTATGATTGTATTAGTATGGGCGTATGCTTTATTTCGATTAGGCGCGAGAAAGTGGACTTGCTCTTTGCATGCATGTGTGGATCGGAGCTTCAAGGCAAGCATGTGAGCGAAAGAGATAGACCTTGCTCATTCTGCTTGCGCTGTGGAAGCTTGCTGAGGTGCGAGTAGTATAGCAAATGAGAGCGTGGGAATTTTCTACATTGAGTAACATAAGCATTGATTGTATTAATATATTTGGCATGCTTTCTCTCACACATATAGAACTGCAGCTTGCAGCTAAATATAGATTTGCTCATTCTGTTGACGACATATGACGTACTTAGCTCGATCTCGTCGGCTTAGTTGTGTTAGTAGTTGAGAGTGCGTAAGCAATGAGAGCGTGAGAATTAGGTGCATTGAATAATGTAAGCTATAATTGTATTAGGATTTGTGCGTTTCCGGAATTTTCTTATTCTTCTTGTGTGTTGTGTTAGTGCGTAGGCAAGGTTCGAGTTGTGTAGACAATAAGAGCGTGAGAGTAGAGCATGGAGTAATCTTGTATTGGTATTATCACATATTCCGACTTAGTCTGTACGAGTCAGAAATAATTTTTGTTAATGAAAGTGAAATCAATCAATTATATAGGACGGTTCTTCGTTGACAAAAATCTAAATAAATTAGCATATATTAATATTAATCGGAGTGTTACAAAAAAATAAAGTTTATTAAGTAAACGTATAATATTTAATATATTTTTCATTGGCAGTGTGATATGTAGCAAAGTTATATAACTTTGCAAAGCCTTAATTTGTTTTTGTATGTGTGTGTCCTATATATACATACATATTTGTGTCAATTGAGTGTCATATATATATGCTTACAAACATACGCAAGTGTGGCAGTATATACAGTGTCATGATCCAGCTATAAGACCCGTTGGTTTTAATGTATTTTTAATTTTTCCGCTGTTCAGCTGTTATACGGAATATTCATCTTTTGTTGTAGAGCAAAGAGGTCAGCGCAGGTAGCGGAACAGCAAAGCAGGACTGTGGTAATTTGAATATGAAAAAATGTGAAGAAATGCTTAAACTTGAAATGCTAAAAATACCCTATAAATATTGAAGAGTAGAAAATTCAATAGAAAATAGAAAATTTGTTTTATTTAATTAACAAATCTAATTTGAAATTATTAGATTTTTCTTTCTTTCAATACAGGGTATCAGACAGTCTTTTATACATACAATCAACACTTGAATTAATATATATGTATGCATATATTTCCAGTCCAAGTACTAAGTTTAATAGAGATAACAATGCTTCACATGCCACACATTTTTGTATATCAGTCCTATATAAATTATAGTAATGCTAGCATTAATTTATGCTATATCTTGGAAACATTTGCCACATACAATCCTTAAGTATTTCTCAGTCATAAAAGTCACACTCTACAGACACACACATAAAACACTCGACGAGCTGCTGGCCAGTCATAAAAAAGGCGGCGATAACGTGCATTGATTATGCGGCGCCTGCTCGGGCCGTGATCAAATGCTCATTATAAAGCACTAAAAGAACGAGAAGTAAACGGAGGAGGCGAAGAAGAAGAAGAAGAAGAAGAAGTAGTAGTGGTAAAAATGCTTAATTACACAGCAAGTCTGGCAGGAAAAACGCGCGTAAAAGTTGTCAACGTAGTCTGAACATTTTCTTTCACCTTTTTGTTTTTTATGTAGCACTTAAAAACTTGATGACGAGCCATTGGCTGTTACAGTGGGACGCTGGCAGGCCAAACGTGCGTCGCCTGGTGGTGGTCGACCAAAGCGTTTTGCCGGCCATACGCTGCTTGGCATGTTGCATGTTGCATGTTGTGTTGGCCAGCGTCTGGGTCATTTGGCTAGCTGTTCAAAGTACTATAAAACCCATGCGGCAGCTCGGCTCCACCTACTCCAGCTCCCCCATGCGCGCCTCTGCTCTTTCTTCTCTGGCCGGAAAAGCGTCACGCGATTTTCCTACGGCCTTCGCATGCCCGTTGCCCATTTCTGACACGCCGTTTCGTTCTGTCATCCAATTAGGCAAAGAAGTTTCGCTTTCACTTTTTGAACATCCCATTCCCCAGAGCACTGCGGTATCTGGGCAATTAGCTAACAAATCGCGAACATGATTTGAAGTTTATAAATATATTTAGATAGGACTTTAATTATCTCTTTTGGGCTAAGCGATGACAAATTGTTTAAGATTTTGGCAAGTGTTTCAGATTTTATATATATTTCTATTACTTTATTGAATAAGCATTGTAGATTCAGATATCGTGAAAATGTTAACTCACGAATTTGACTATTATTTATTTGCTAAGTCTCAAGCTTAAGTTATATACTTTCATTTAAAGAACAATTCGAAGAAGTTCTGTTTCACACTCCTAAAATTGCCTTATTCAACCTTCACTCACAGTTGAAAATGCGACTGACAGCTGGCCATTGTTAAGCATTTCGAGAAGTTAACAATAATCGAAATATTTATTTAATGCGAGATATTCAACTGTATTCTTATTGTTTCATATTCAAAAGTTCTGCCAGTCAAAGATTGAGGTAAACCAAACTGGCGACCAAGTTAAAGACAAAGGCATGTGCCACACAATGTCCTCTGGCATGCCACAAGTTATGTCAATAGCCGGGGCACAAAATTGTCGTGGGCTATGGGCCACAGGCTGTGACAAGAGCTCGGCACAGTTTGAGTTTTCTAGCCACAGCATTGAAGCATGTTCATTCCATGTATGTAGGCATGCATGTAAGTGTGTATCTTTGTATCTATATGCCCATGTCAGCAGAACATTAACGCCAGCAATAACAAATGTGTCGGGCCATCGAAATTGAAGTGATGAAAGCATCCTACCAGCGGCAGGACTAGCAGCATCTAGAAGCCGCAAACATTGACGACCATTGTTAACAGGCGGCGAATATTGTGCATGACAGGCTGTGTAAGGAAAGGACGCTATGCGCCGTTTGTATTTGCCAGCCGAAACAATAAATCCACTCGAGTCGGCACCAAACAAGCACAAAAACTCAAGCCGAGTCAAGTCAAGCCAAGCCAAGCCAAGTCAAGCGCATCCCGTTCAGACCCAAACCAATCGGCCGGAATCAAAGCGAAACTCTTGACAAGCCAAAAAGCGAAACGCTCAACAAAAAGAGTTCTGACGCCCAGCCAAGTCAGCTTAGCAGTGTTGGACAACGTACAAAAGTAACTCGACTTATGGCAGTGAAACAAGGTAACGCATGGGCTTAGCCTCTGACCCATTGCTATGGGCGGCTGAAATTGATTGACTTGCCTTCACCTGCCTTTCATATAACTAGACAAGCTGTGTGTTGTGTTAATTAATTTATTAAGAATCTCATTTTATTGGCGTTCAGTTCTACGAAACGGATTGAAGGGTTATAAAGTCGATAGCTAACGAACGACACAAATCGATGCTCACTTCGGAAACTCTGTAAATGTTTAACCTTCACATTTTTTTAGAAGTTTTACTGTAATCTTTTTAAATAAAAGATTTACAAATCAGCGATAGATACCGATAGGCCAGATATCGATAAGATATCGAATGAAGCTTTTAAAAAATACATACATTTCATAATATTTCTCTTGGGAGCAAGATATTTACCATTGAATTGCCTTAAATATTTTATAGATAAATTATAACAAAAATATCGATAAGATATCGATATTGATTGAAAGACAATTAGCCAATTTAAGTAAAATTAAATATATATTTTTTTTTTAATTTTCAAGATGAAAAATTTAACTATTTATATAAAATATAGATTAGATATCGATAGAAAGATATCAACAAATGTATTCATAAATTCATTCATTTAATATTACTTCAATCAAAGGCAGAATATTTACTATAAATTTTTCTGAAATATTTTACTAATGATTGATAACAAAAATAAATAAATAAAGAAATAAATAAATAAAATAAAAATATCGATAAATGATCGACAAACTATCAAAAGTAACTGACCCTCCACTTACCCAAAAACATATTTTTAATATATTATATTAAAATATAAAGTAGAACATTTTTTATTTACAGTTTTCAAGTTGAATGATTCATAGAAAATATCAAATATCGATATCGGAAATTAGGTTTTTTCCATTCAAAATTATTTCCGTTACAAATGCAATATTTAGTTTGTATTCGATATAAATGAAGGCTTAGTATTTGTAGTTAGGCATTGACAGTTGTTATCGACTTTTTTGCCTCATTATTTTAATTTAATATAAAAATGTTCTAAAAGAAAATTTTCTACTATAATAGAGGTGCTTCAAGACTTCATTCAGCAGCTCATTTTTGTGTGCTGGGCTTTTCTTTATAAATCCTTTGACTCCGCTTTGTTGTCGGTCTTTATTGTGTATTCAGCTGAAGCAAACTAAAAGCACGAAGTGCCAAAGCATCTCATTATGGAAAATCTTGACTTTGCTTGTGGCCTCGACTTTGAGCTGTGCTTAACTTTTCTTAACTAATTTATTAAGCACTAATTGCATTTGGCACTAGAGTCAATTAATCAATACCAGAATTCGAGTACATTTTGCACTTTGATTAATTGGCCCAAAGGAAAATGGGGAAAAGTGCATTCAAAACTGGACAAAGCTGTCCACAACTCGAATCAATCTTCGTTTGCCTTAGTTTGACTTATCACGTTTTCTTACCGCTTACTTTCTTACGCCCTCTCTCTCTCTCTCTCTAACTATCCAATCGAAAAGCTTCTCAGTTCCAATGGGCTTCATTTGAATGTATATATATATATATATATATATATATATATATATATATATATATATATATATATATATATATATATATATATATATATATATATATATATATATATATGTATATATATATATTTATAAATTTATGCGTCTGCTTTTCGACTGGTATTGACGTGGGCTCAGCAATCGCTGTCGCCTGCACGTCCTATTCCATCTGGTATACCCTGTTTTTTTATTGAAGGAATGAGAGTGTTAGAGCTGGATACAACAAAATTTAATATAACTCTGGTTTAGTTAATTTTCTTATTAACTTAAAAATTCTTTAAATTAAAAATAAAACCAAATATTTTTCTTTATTATTAATATATTTATTTAGGAGTTTGCTTTGTTAAGTTTCAAATTATTATAATATTAAGTTTACTTTTTGCGAATTATCTATATCTTTTTCCATCTTCATGATATGCTAGTGCTACAGGGTATTGCTTAGTCGACTAACTTTTAAGCCAAATAATTTTGCTTATTTTTTTATGCATATTGAATAGATGCGAACATTTCTGGCTGCGTCATTTTTAAGACCAGACTTGCAGCAGCAGCAGCAACAACAACAACAACAATAAGCAGCTTTAAAGGTGGAATTATTCGAGTGGTTGCGTCGTATGTTGTCGTCTGGCTGCGGCACTTGAGACTGACATATAGAGAACATGTCTAGCTGCAAGTGCGTTTGCCAGCAGCTTGTTAGCCAGCCAGGCGCGCTAACTGAAAAAGAGAGCGAGACAGAGTTGTGTATATAGCAAGAAGAAAAGAGAGAGGCAGCTCGTGCTCATTGTCACAGCCAATTTGGCGACTGATATTTGCCATTTAGTTCAATCAATTTGCCACAATTTCCGCCCAGCTAGCTACCCTATTGAAACCTAATGGCACAGCTCAATAGCCCAACCGCTGCCAGCGGCACGTAGGTCATTGATCAGATCTACGCGACAAACATAACAATGCCAGGTTACGTAGTTTCATAGTCCGGAGTACGTTCGGAGTTCGCATTCCTGTCAG
The DNA here is from genome assembly GCA_035045825.1 of Drosophila eohydei. Taxonomy (NCBI): domain Eukaryota; kingdom Metazoa; phylum Arthropoda; class Insecta; order Diptera; family Drosophilidae; genus Drosophila; species Drosophila eohydei. The sequence continues at coordinate 1,598,927 of JAWNOT010000077.1, read as the reverse complement.
AGACTTTTTGGGCACGTAGCCGTGAGATTTGTAACTTGTTGAGAGCGTTCCATGGCGCATGCCAGATTTTATACTTTATATGCGCATATATGTCTATATATATATATATATATTTATATGTAGGTCTGCTGGCCCTGGCCAGGGTTGATTATTTTTTTAAAGTCTTGAGTGCAAGCAACCTGCAGCATTCATGAGTTATGACTTAATGTGCCACAATTTTGGCCACCGCATCTTTCATTAAAATTCAAGTGTGTGTCGCCACCGCGCCCCCTGTTTGCTGGCTGCTGCCATTGGCGGAAATTACATAGTAAATTTACCACACAAAGTCTACGGAAGCTCCCAAATATTTTGCCCGCCTGGCAAGCAATTTAATTAAAAAATGAAAACGTGGCGACTGCAGCATGAAAATAGGAATACAACGGCAGCCAATGCAGACAACAGGCAACAAAAAGGGTTGAGAAGGTTCATATATATGTGCATGCATACACATATATATATATATCAACAGATTTCCTGACTATATAATTTCATGTATTTGGCGACTAATGCAATGGCGACAAGCAAAAGTTGAAAGGATATAGAATTATATATGTATAGATCCCTTTACCAATATATGACATACCCATATATATACAGATATATATATGTATGTATATGTACATATATGTATATATATATATATGTACTATAGATGATGTTGTTGGCCTGTGACATTCAGCACCGGAAACCAAATGCTTTTATACACGTTCACAAAATGAAACGAGTATATTGGTTGTGGGCAGTGTCCGTTCTGATGTCCCGCCATACGAATGTAAACTATTTTACTGCTATTGAGACTTAACATTGGCAATAAATACACATTAGTATGCTAATCTTATTAATATTATAATTTTATCGTATAGTCAACGCCCGCATAAATTATGTAGTATATTAGTCTGAATATGTTGTGATTGAAATAATGTTAATGTAGTATATTTATCTGAACATTCTGTGTTTGAATTAAAGCTAATCTTGTCAATGGATTCAGCAACATTTTTCTAAAAAACTTATGACTCTTTGGAGGGCGCAGTAAATCAATAAGTTGCCTCGAAATTTCCTTTTAAGATGTGGAATATCGAAAAAAAAAAGTTTAAATCGTTTAAAACATTTTATAAATATCATATATTGCCATTCATAAGTCTCTCACTTAACCATGTTTGCACAATTAAGAGATACTTTACCATCTTTGTTTAACATACTTCAATGATCTCTACATACTTATGGCAATTAATGAACTTAATTGAAGAAATAAAACAAATAGAAAAAAAACATTTTTCAGTCCGCTCAAAATAAAATAAAGTCGCAAATGCTTAACATATTTTCCATACTCATAAGTTACTATTGGCATGCGGTGTATTGTTCATGGTATGTATGTGTGTGTTGTTGTGTGTGATCTGGCTTGAAATTATTCATAAAGTGTTCATGCCATAAACAAATCTCGATTGTGGTAACATGCAATTGCAGCTTGCCTGTGTAACTTAAGCAAAAGCAACAACAAGCACCAAAGTATATCAAAAACACAAGCCGACAACACACACACGCACACACGCACACAGTGGTAGCTGTATCTGTGCATCTGGGCAGCCACAAATAAGCCCAAGACCCATCCAAATCAGCCGCATGCATTTTATGAAAACACAAAAACCCAACTTTCAACTGTCCAATGCCTAGACTTTACTGCACTCACCCACACTTACACACACACACACACACACACACAGCTACAGATACGCTAGCTAGCAGTTGTCAAGGCCCGGAAGACAGTGGCAAATGGTCAGGCAAAAATATGAAAATACAAAATGCGGGCTCATGTGGATGACTGAGTGGGTTTTTGGGGCTGCTTGGGTGGCTGAGTGGGTGAAGTTTTCTTTTTTTTTTTTTTTGGGGCTGCTGGTATGAGCGGTTACCCATTTGGCACCTGGGGAAATCAAGCAGCTCTCGCATGCAGGCCTCGTTCTGCTCGGCTTTTGGTGTCGGCTCTGGTCTCTGTTGTTGCCACTTCAACTGTAACTGTAAATGAAATGAAAACGACCACAGACAAATAACAAAACATGACAACAAGTTCCGAATGTTTGTTTGTTTGTCTGTTTGTTTTGCGCACTGAAAATGCAAGAGGGCGTCAGTTGGTGGTATTCAGAATTGAAGGCGTGGCACTCGGCTGAGAAAGCGAAAACAACTAGAGCGCCTCTGCAGCTTCATTATAGGAAAACATATGCGAGAAATAGAAAATGAGAATAATGTTTTGAAAGCATTTAAAAATCTTAACAGGCTGCTAACGATTTGAGTCTGAGGGTGGGACAGAGAGGGAGACAGTGGGACATAGAGAGTGATAGACAGAAAGAGAGACAGAGAAAGCGAGACTTTAGGTATGTGAAAGACAGAGAGATGGAGACAAAGAGAAAGAGGGAGAAAAGAGAGAGAGAGAGAAAGAATAGAGAGAGACAGAGCGAGAGAGAGAAACAGAGAGAGAGAGACAGATGGAGATAAAGAGGTATAAAGAGAGACAAAGACAGGGACAAAGACTGAGAGAGAGACAAATAGAGAGGACATTAAGAGATAAACAGAGGGAGAGAGACAAAATCACCATTCAATGTTGCCACATTGACATAAAATCGAGCCTTTAAACTAGCCAACTTCGTTAGTGAATATAGTATTAAAACTGAAATAATTAAAATAAATTTATTTATTTAAAAATGAACCTAAATTAAGACGATTAAAGATTATGCTTAAGACTTGAGTCAAGCTTCCAAGCTTTTTCTTGCACATTTATTAGATTAAACGAAAACTGATTTATTATTAGATTAATCTTATCTATACACACTCTATATACCACATATAGATATATATATATAAGCATTATTTATAAAATTTATAAAATTCTATACATAGTAAAAGAGTTGTCAAGTACCAGGTCATAATTATGGGAGCATAATTATTAATTGTTGGCAATAGCAATTTATGGCTGTGAGCTGTCATTGACGGCATCTCGACCGCAGCTGCCAAAACGTTAAGCTCAAGGATCGCCTCGAGCACTTTCACCTGGTCATCGATTGCTGTGCAGTTGACTTTAGTGGTTTTGTTTGTTGTGGGCGCTCAGTAAATGTGGGTTTTCGCTTTTGCTTGAACCAACACGTACAAATATGTGGATCGATGGGTTTGGTAGAGTGTTCAAACAGTGACAGTAACTTGAAAAGTATGCGCACACATATATCAAAGGGAAATCACATATAAAAGTTGATTGAAATGAAATATAAAAATAAATAAATAAAAACTAATCAGAGTAGTTCGAATTTTTAAAGCTCTGCCAATGAACAAACTTTAGTCTTAAAGTAATTCAATAATAAATCAAAGCTGCGAGCTAAAGTGTAATGAAATTATTTTTTATAAATTTAAAGTTAAGTAAGTTATCAAATCTTGTTAAGCTATTCGCATTTCAAAACTCTTTGTTTCAATTGCTGTTTTAAAGGCAAGTCTTAAGTTTAGCTCCACTCTTTGCGGCACTCGTCCACACACACTTAGCACTCAGTGTTGCTTATAAATAAATGCGTTAATCTATTGAGGCCATAACGACATCGTTGGCTCTAACAACCGACCAACTCACTCTCTCGAATGCGCATTGACGCATAGTTAGAAATAAAAAAAGTAGAAAAAAGCGACGAACACGAGGCTGAGTTGTCGACAGCAAACAATCTGAATTTCTGCAGGAAAATGCAGACGAGCTTTTCCGAGTAAAGAGTGGGTCCACCTTCGACTAGCGCCTCCGCCATATCCGCAGCGCCCGCTTGACGGCTGCTGTTTGTATTAAATAAGCTCCGGGGTTCAGCTGCCAAAGCAGAGTAGAGCAGACCAGCATTAGAGCTGAGCTGCTGAGCTGCTGCCGGGGGCGAGGTTAGAGGCGGGCGTCACTTCTAGCCGCAATTTATGTCGACTTCACTTCCGGTTTGCGGGAAATAACTCTTGTTGGCCAGAAGCCGGACAGGGCCAAACAGGCTGGCAGGCAGCTGGGCAGGCAGTCAGTCGGGCAGGCGGCTGAACTGTGTGTGCGGGAATTTCTTGTCATCATTTTCCAGCCAGCTGCAAATTAACTTGCATAATTTAAGCACTAGTCGGAAAATGTTGAGCCCAGTTCATCGGGCGCATTTAAAACCATGATGAAAGCACAAGCATTCGTTGCGCCCTGCGGCCTCTGCCTACTGCTGCTAAATTATTTCAAGAACCTAGCGCATAAATCAACACAAAGCTCGGCTCTTCATTGGGCTGGCTATCCAAAAAGTTGGGTCAATCAATAGGCACTCAGCTCCCTGCTGGAGGGAATGTGCCGGGTTGGCGCTTGCGATTTATTAATCAATCTGTTTTCGGGCTAAATTTCATTTATTCACTTTTGTTTACCTTTGATATTTTATAATTATGTTAGTTTAAGTTCAAGTCTTAAGTTTCTAAACAAATTTAAAATGATCTTTCATTTAATATATTATAATAAAATTTGCTTTACTTACTCACTGATTGATTACTGATCAGAAATTCGTTATTCTTCCTTTGGAGTTGCATAAAATTTGCAGATATTTTATTTAAATAAACAGCTATTTTATATTTCAATTTGATAGAACTTATATATAAATATTTTATTTATTAAAAAACCTGTTTTTTTATTTAGAATTTTACGTTTTTTTATATATTATAATTTTTAAAATTAATATATTAATATTTGTTGGCTGCCAAATGCAACTTCGGAAGATCAAATTTGATAATCTGACTCACGGAACGTTGCGCTTTAGCCGGATCCCTTGAGTTAACCCTTGAGTTAGCCTTCATATTAAACACTTACAAGAGGCCGATTTGGAGATATTCTGAGCTGCCTATCGAAAAGCTGTTTCAAATATTGATATCATATTTTATTTTGTATGCTTTTTATACCCTAATTCAAGTGATTATTATATATTATTATAATTTTGATTATGGCTCAACAATATTTTTCGTATTAAGTTTAATTACGAATAGTATGATAAATATGTTTTATTATTATTACTATTTTATTTACTCATAGTATTTCATGTTTTTATTTATTTTTATTATTATTACTATAATTTTTTTTAAATATTTATATATTACTTTATTATAATATACTTTTAGTTTGTTCGCTCAAAAATTAGATTAAGAAGGAACCGTATTTATTTTTTAATGAATAGCGATGAATAATTTTCCTTTCACTGATTATATTATTATATTTTTAATACATATTTTTTTAGTAAATATTATTCATAATTTTACTTGAGAATCTCTATTTGTTCTTCAAAAACTTCAGGTTGATCTTCGATAAGATTTACTAGACATCGCTTAAGCTCTGCTCATTCGATTTTAATTTGTGCCGTCGATTGCAGCTCTGAGCAATTGCGTCATTCGTGTCATTTGCTGGCGCCAACGAGACTGGGCTAAAAACAAGGAAAAAAGGAAAGAGTTCAAATCTGCGACATGCATAAATTGTGCGACGCGGTTTTCTCCGTTCGGTTATACGCAGTAAATCTGCGAATTGTTAAGCTAAATTCAAAAGCCAACTGCGAAGCCAATGACTGCCACTTGGCAACATATCAAGGAATAAGGATGCGACGGCGGCTCGTTGCCGCCATCACAATTTACGAGTGACAGAAATTGTCTCTCGGTGCCGCATGCCGCATGCAGCAATCGTTCGTTGTCCTCTTTACAAATTCGGAACAGGCAGCAGCTCAGCTTCAGTGGCGCTTAATGACAAGACAAATTATGAAATTTTTAAGATGCTTAATTTTTGTTGGGTTTTTTCGTATTACTTCTTTTTTTGGCAGCCATTCAACTCGGCAGAAGAGCAAGGAGCAAGCGAAAACATGGATTTGGTTTGCTTGGCGCATTAAGTATTTATTTGGAGTTTCTTCTCGGTTGCAATTAGACTGTGCGACTGCATAATAGAAATGCTCCACACAAAGCAAGTTTGCTCATCAATGTTTTTGGCATATTGAAAATGGGGAAATGGGACGATGCTCATAAAAACGAAAGATAAGCTTAAACTAAAGACTTAAATTGGCTCTGGAGTGCCGAAGAAGCTGTAGAAGAGCAGGACAGTATTCTATAAATATTTCATGAGTCAAAAAAAATATCTTATTAAACTTTTTGTTATTCTTGCTATGAAAAGTAATAAAGTAATAGGAATTGTGGAAATTCTTTAAAGACTCGTTGCACAATATATTCTTTGAAAACTCTGAGAACAAGTAGAAGCCATATTCTTTCATCTTTGATTAGTGAAAAGAACTTTGTACGTCAATTCTTTTTCTGCAAAAAGTTCAAGAATTTGCATATAAATCTTTGTAGAGCTTCAAAATAATTGAATTTCCTTATTAAGCGTTTTACGTTTGACTTTGATTGCGTTGGAGTTCATAACTTTAACTCTAGACGAGTTGTCTCCCTCTCGCCCGCTCTCTCTCAATCTATTCTTTAAGCTGTCATCTTCAGAGCAACAAATCAAGGGGACTTTGTACAAAATTTGCATAATTTATTGAGCAAATCAGACAAACAATACAGGAAACGGGAACTAATTGAATAACAGACACAATTTCCTCCTCTCTCTCTCTCTCTCTTTCTTTTTGTATTTTTCTCCCTTTTTATGTCTGTTTCATTATACTCTTAATAAACATATTAAAAACTGTATTATGCAAGTTCGCTTTGGATTCGTTTAGCGGCTGTTCTGCTATCGACTTTGGCCTTTAGCTAAGTTGGCGTGAAATAATAAAGCCAATAAAACACACATTAGCCGCGATACATTTGGCGCTTAACGGTGCTTAACAAGTGCAAATACGAATATACACGCACACGCACACGCATACACACCTGCACACATTTAGACTTATGTTGTTGTTGGCAGACTTTCGGCTTTGGCTTATTTTACCGCATGCGGTGTTTTAAATGTTTTAACCCACTGCCACGCCTCAAAGCCAACCCACTAACCACTCTCTCGCTCTCTCTCTTTCTGACTCTCTCTCTCTCTCTCTACATAAGCCATTCAACTTAAAGGCTAATCCACTTATTGCCGACAGTCGCTCAAAAGTAGTGCAAAATGTCAGCATCTTAAAGCGCAGTCAGACAAACGAAACGTCAGATGGGGCGTATGCGCAATGTGTGAATTAAATTGCTAGAGCAAGCATAGCGAATTCGATTGAAAATCACAGAGGCTTGATGAAAAAAGAAATACGTAAAAAATTGCTAGAGAACTATGCAATCAGCGGAGGAGGAGTGCCAACATTTTTGTGGCTTTTGAAGCTTGTGCGAAATAAAAAAAAGGAGAAGGGAACGGAGAGGACGCAAAGTGTATGTAAAGGATTGCAATTTTTTGTATGCCCGCTTTTTACATTTGTGGATAAATGGACTGTGTGCGATTGTGTGTGTGTCTGTGTGATTGTGTGTGTGTCTGCGTGTATGTGGATGTGTGTGCTGTGTTTGCCATGTGCGAGGGTCGCGTGAAGTCAAATTAATTACACTAATTGACTTTGAAGCTAACAAACCAAAAACGCGACACACACAAAATCGCACCCACATCCACACCCATCACACACATTTGTACAAAAAAACTACTTTCAGAGATTTGTGAGATATTCCTTGGTTTGATATTTACAATGAAAATAGTAAAATGTTTGCTTTTAATTAATCATTTGTTAAGGTGTGAGAACATCTGCGTGGCATTACTAATGTAACTAAAAACTGCTTTATAAAACATATTTGCATTATATGAAAAGTGAAATTCGATTTTTAATTTATCCACATTAAATGGTTACAAATCGATTGAAGTAAGTACAAGATCTAACGAGATTTAACTACGAGTTTATAAACACAAGACACGCTTTCGATCGAATAACTTTTATATCTCTTTTTTGCTTTTCTGAAGTTCGTAAATTTTTGTAACTTCTGATTCTATATTTTAAAATATTTACTCCGATTTTCCTTGTTATTGTTGAGAGTTATTGAATCATTAATCTGATCAACAACAGCTGCGTTGGAGGTCAATAAACTATATTTGGTCAAACAATAGCTCGTATAAAAATTGCGCAATTCAAGCTGAGCATCAATCGGATCTATCATTCTTCTGTTATCAGTCTGTTGACTTTGTTCTTATCAACAACAATTGTTATGAACAGTTCGTTCGCATAAGTTTTGTATGTTCTTTTCGTCTAAATGGGAATTCAGGGTGTAATGTTTTAGTGAAAATGTATGTAACAGAAAAAAGGAGGCGTCACTACACAAGTGAATATATTATTACTTAGTCCGCTGAGTCGATCGAATTGGGATAATCATCTCAATAGATACTCACTCGAAAAACTCTCTTTCAGTCTATAGACTGTGGGTTTATATCTATATATATTTACTCCTACATGGGCATTCACAGCTATAGCCATTCAATTTGTGTGTTCAGTTCCACTCGATTTTCCCCTGATAATTTTCAATTAGTTGCTGGAAATGCATTCACGCCAGATTGTCGTACAACGTCCCACTCAGTGTGATATGTCCATCGATTGCAATAGCTGGATGGCATTGGCATTTATATGGCATAATCATATTCATATGAGTGACAGGCGCATTAATTACTTCGCCGTTGGCCTGCGGGGAAATCAGCAACGATATTTTTGCACATGGCTGGCCAAAAAAAAATACATTTACATACCCATACACAGCTGTATATATACACGTACATATACACATATATATATGGAGTACTACTTAATAATAATAACTTAATATACTTAATATACACTTGCTTAATGCTTGGCAAATGAAGTATACGCCGCGTGGCCGTTGCCAAAAGATGAGGCAAATTAACGTCAATGTTAATTGCATGATTGAATCGTCATGCTGAAAGGTTGCTTCACAGCTTGCAGCTTTCGGTGCCCAGCATCCCAGTTTCCAACTGCCATCTGTTATGGCATGAAGTTGCCTTACATCCGTTATATGTTTTTTCATTCATCGATGAGCTGCTTCGTTGTGCATCCGACAACAGGCACACGGATTCAGTCGAAAGCTCTTTCTCACACACACACATGTGTGAGCAGCCGCTGAAGTCCTTGTCTGATTCTTCAATGCATTTGGGGCCACATTCCGGCGTTGATTTCGATTAAATAACGTTCGGCGGCTCAATAAAAATTGTCGCTTATTAAAACTGAGCGATTGGATAGCCCATTTAATAGGACTTTCTTTAACCAACTTTATGCAAATTGAGCTGCTTAAGTTAAGCTTCTTTAAAGTGACCAAAAATCACAAGAAAATTACATAAATTAAATATGTAATTTAATATATTTTTTTTATAGATTGTTTCATGTACATTAATAATATAATTTTTATAAAATAAAAAATATTTAGTATTAAATTCAAAATAAAATTTTGGAAATCATTGGTAGTTTTTAAATGCTGTTATTTTTGACAGAAACAATAAAAATTGTGGTTAAATTGTATAAGCTATAGTTTAAATATAAATTTAACAAAATTGCTTTTATAAATATTTAATTTTTAAAATTGGCTTGAGAATACAAATAAATATTTTTTGAAAATTATAATTTATCTTCGTTTTTTTATTTTTTTTAAGTTTTTTTTATTTAATTTATTTTTCAATTTTTGTTTATTTTTAAAATAATATTTTAAATATTAAAATATGAAATATAAAAAATATATTATTTAAATATAAATTTTAACATTGTTTTCTTTCATAATATTTTTTATTTGGACATTTAAAAAGAATGCTTAAGACAATAATAATATTTAATATTATAATATTTTGATAAAATAATATTCGTGTTTTTATAAAATATATATTGATTAAAAATAGTAATAATTACAAAAATTTATATAAAATTAAATTTAAATATATTTTAAAGACTTTTATAAATAGAGCAATATTCTGTTTTTTAATCCAATTACTAAGTCTCTGTAACCCCATTCACTTGTCTACAGATAGATGCTCAGGTGGTCTCCTTTGAAAATGGCTCACGTAAATACCGCAAAACTTGAGCCTGAAGGAATGAGTGCAGCAGCAGCAGCCGCCGCTAGGGCAAAGTGCTGAAAAGAGCCACATTACACGGTCAATTGGGAACTGATTGAGTTTGTCCTTGAGCTGGTGATGTAAGAGCAGTCAGAGACTTGACCAGATGCAGATCGATGTGGCCAGGTAAAAATTCAATTCAACGCAAAAAAAGAATTTAAAAAAAAAAACGAAAGTTGCCGGAGGAAGCGGCAAGAGCTGCTCTTAAGATATGCACTTGCAAAGTGTGTGTGTGTGTGTGTCAGTGTATGTGTGTGTGAGTACATGTTAGGGTATTTCGAGTCGCATAAATAAGTAATTAGCACATAGTGCAGGCGACATTACACATACGCTGCATCGTCACAGCTCATGTTTAATGGCTGCTTAAAGTGCAATTTAGTTTTCAAGTTCTTTGTTCTCACATAATGATGCCGGGCTCATAGTCCTTCAACAACCACGTCCCCGCACACACACAGTTCATAACCGTCTTGTTTACACTGCATCATATAAAGTGACAGGAGCAGCGACCTTCTATGAAAGAAGAAAAAAAAAACAGAAGAAAATAAAGCAAAATAATAAGAAAGAGAGGAAGAGAGAGAAGGAAACAAGCAGTCGATTATATTTGCTTGGTTTTTTTCTTTGGCTGCTTGGCGTACGTGTCCTGACTACCAAATGTTAGTCCTGACTGCCTTTTAGGCGTGAAATAAGCTACTTAGTTGCGGCCAAAAAAAAATTAGAAAAAAACTCGAAGCAAAAGCAGGACGCCAACGCATGCCACTGGCAATATGTTAATAACAAAAGAAATTATCAATTACCTGGCAGCGACAGCCGAGACATTTACGGCTAGTTGAGCGGACGTCTAAAATGTATACGAATATTTATGCCCGACTGCCAGGGGATTAGCTCGACATAGTCCCGTTGAGTGGATCAAATAAATTGCTTCAATATAATGTAGTATGCGGAAAAAGTATGTATGTATAGAAGATATTTAATATACCTTTTGTTGGTTGCTTTTGATATAAACTTAATGAGAGTTGAACAAGGTAAGATTTTTGCTTTGGCAACAAGGAAATAATATTTTTATATAAATTTACAAATATTTGTTTATGATTTTTATGGCATATATTTATTCAATTGCATCTATTTTTAGATTCTTTGCTTAGGAGATAAGCTAAACACTCTGCGTCCTTAGTTGATCCTGGTCAACAATTTCGCTTAGTGAAATTGAAAAGTATTCAAATTGTTTACTAAGGCGTATATTTAATATTAATTAAAATGAAAAGTGCAGACTAAAAATTTAATAATGAAAAAAATGTCCTTTGTGGCCTAAGTTATTCGGCACATCTTTTTATAAATTTCTTATATAGTTTTAGTATCAAACCCTATTCAAATGAGCCAAAAAAAAACAAATATACTCTTGAAAAAAATTAGTAAAATTTATATAATATGAAAACAATTTACAATCCAGACATTTTTCTGCATCACAAATGATAAATATATTATTTAAGTATTTTTTTTGTTATTTATTAAAATTGATTTAAAGTTCCGTTAAAATTATAGACTTCGTTTATTGGATTTTATAAGGAAAATAAATAAATAAAGTCATTGCTATCTGCAAATTAAAAATATAGAAAAATAAAAACTGATTTTATAAATTTAATAATACAGTTGCTATTGAGTAGCTCCTAACAATTTGAGAACTGTCTTCTTTTTAATCAGAGCAAAATGAATATAATCTCTCTGCTGCATTCATGCTCTGCATTCTGCAGATTTGTTGTGTCAGCCTTAACTCCAAGAGTAGCTGAAAGTTTGTGACAATAAAATCCACTTGATGTGTATTCGCATAGCCGCAACTTGTACTTGTTGAAAGTTCAGTACAACCGCAATAATTGGCCATTAGCCCACATATAGAATGTTCCATGTTTTCGGCTCTAAATGACATTTTGGCCAGTCGCCAAACACTGCAAATGCTGCCACAGACACAACGCTAATTGCCTCTAAGCTCTGATAATAAAAAACAATCAAAGATGAAACAATGGACTACATCATAGTGTGTGTCCCAGTCGCGTCTGTTTCGTCTTTGGCCACACGTCTGTCATGTTATTTAGAGTCATGAATTTATAATGCAATTTGCTAGATAAGTTTTTTTTTCGTTTTGGTTTTTTTTTTGTTTTTGTTTGCGCTGACAGAATAAATTATTAAATATTTCACAAGTCAACTAGTCGCAGCTATTTGACTTAAACAATTGTGCACATAGAAATATTTCTAGACAAAGTACAAAATGAAAGCTAAGAATTTTGTTTGGGGTTCGAGTTAATAAATGAGCAAATAGCATCAAAATTATTTTAAATGTGATATTTAAGGAGATATTTTTAAAGCAAGAAACACAAAACAAAAGCTCGTCAAGTCGTTAGTCTTTGGCTTAAATGAAAACTAAACTGGGATATATTTTCTGGAAAATGCATTAGACACACACATTTGCCAAGTCAACTGATGAAACAACTGTCTCGACTGCCGTTTAACTGACTGCCCATACACACGTATTCACCAATACACACACCTGGACATATACACACACTTTCATGTGCAGCATTTCTCACAAAAGGTGTGAAAATGCATGCGTGTCTCTCCCTCTCCCTCTCCCTCTCCCTCTCCCTCTCTCTCACTCTTTGTGTATTACTCTTAACCACAATGTATTGCGCTCTCATTCTCTCTCTCTCTCTCTCTCTCCACACTCATTGCCTCTCGCTCCATCTCACTTTCTATCTGTCTGTTTATCTGCACATCAGACGCCGCCACAGGCAACATTTTGCATTTCAGTAAAAGTGTCAAAAGAAAATTTTCATAATTTTTGTAAATGCAACTGACAGCAAACTGATGATGATGATGATGGTAGCGATGGTGATGACGATGATAATGATGTTGTGTGCTGTCTTGCATTTGGCTAGCTGTTCCAGCAATTCAATTTCATTCATTCATTATTACATTCAAACAAAACAAGTTGATCAGCGTCAACTTTATGTATATGCATTATAATATATTACATTCTAATATATTTGTACAGTATTCCTGTGCAAGAAGAAAGTTCAGTGAGACAAAACTTTATCACTAAACGCCAAGAATTTGTTGCTCACTTGTTTGGTTTTTTCGCGCAAATTGTTGCCATGTTGACACCTTCGACAGAAGACGCATTTTGATGACAGCCTGCAGGCTGAAACACATACTCTAACAGAGATTTCATATGTTAGCTGACCTAGTCGATTGGGTGAATAGTAAAAATGTGAAAGTAATAATAGTTAACAGCTCAATACCTCAAGCCTACATAACTTTATTAATTAGCTTTCTTTGCCTAAAGTCTTAAAATCAAATATGTGTATATATATTTTAGAAATATATACATATATATATATATATATATATATATATATATATATATATATATATATATATATATATATATATATATATATATATATATATATATATATATATATATATATATATATATATATATATATATATATATATATGTATGTATATATTTAGAAACATAGAAACATATACATTTTTTGTTACAATTTGATTTATTATTCATAATTATTATTTTAGTAGTGGGAGCAGGCCTGGAGAACTGAAGTCGACTGCCACTGCGGAAGCAATTCGAAGTTCAATTCATGCAATTTCAATTCATGCACTTTTAATGATTCATTGATAAAATAGTACTAACTTTTTTCAAATAGAACGTTCGTTTACGATTTTGAACTTTTTTTTTATAAAAATATCAATTTATATACTTCTCGACTTCAAAAATTAATTAAAATATTAATTTTAAACAATTGTGGCCATCACACTTTTAATAGACACTTTCGCTACATAATTTATAATAAATAATAGTGTTTATTTTTTAAGTAAGTAGATAATTAAATAATTTTACCTTTCAAAATTGTGATAATGAATATCTGAATACCTCAAAAGCTGACAAGCACAAAAACACTGCTCTTCCAGATAATTTTTTTAAGACTGTTTTCTAAAGATTTATCTGATTTATATTTTTTCAAGTTTCTTAATTTGTTCACTACCTTTTATTTTATTTATATATTATATTATTTATATAATATATACTATTTTTTTTTATATAGATATATAGTTACTCAGATAAAATCTCGCTTATGGCAAGTGTGAATGCTTTGCTGTTTCATTCGCATCGATAATGTATATATTTGTTAGGGTATGCAATATTCAACTTCTTGCATTGTTCTGCTGACTTCTTGCTCTATACGCGCAATCAGCTTTAATGACTCACATGCGGCGGCGGCAACAATATCAACAACAACAACAGGGCACCTCGCTGATGGCCTTCAATAAAGCTTATAAATCAAAGCAACAAATCCCGCTGCCCGCCGCATCCTGCGCCGCAGTCATATTGATTGCTTCCTTTAGACACATGTAAAAAGTTGTTGGGATAATTTTGGCAGATTTGTTTGAAGGCGTCTGTCCCGTGTCGTATCGTTGTCCTCGATGTTGTCTTCGAGCTGCACCACCTTAAACATATTTCACTTTTTTCTTGAACATTTTGGCTGTCTTGGTTGAGGTTAGAAAAGGCCAATAGACCTCGGTTACCTTAAGTTATATATTTATATCTTCAAGTTAAATTTAAATTTGAAATGAATTTTTTTAAGAGAATTAAATCTTTGACTGAAATCATTTTGATGAAGATAACACTCTATATAAAAGCTGCACTTAATGCAATAAGTTACACTTAAAGCTAAGCTTAAAGCTTGCGTTCGTTACGAACTCAAAAGCGAATCATTTGCGCAAAAATGACGAACAATAATTCAAGTGACTTCCGTGCAAATCAGACGCACAACAATCGTCAGTAGCAGCGGCAGTCCCTGGCAGTCCCTAGCAGTCGCCAGCACTCCTGGGTCCTTCAGCTATTCCCACGACAGCAGCATATGAAATATTTGTTCGGTCGCGTGTGCTCGCTGTGCTCCCAGGAATTTTCACTTTCCCCTGCAGTCGACTTCGATTCAGTTGGCGACCCGCAACACTAGGCCACCAGCTCTCCCACCAGCTTTCTACTGCATTCCGGGTATTCGCATTTCTCCTGGCCAGACAAGGGCATGACAAAACACAAAAAAAAATGAGCGTCGCGATGCACTAGGTGTGTGGGGAGGGGCAGAAAACAAAGTAAATTTATTGCTTTTGCCTCTAAAGTGAAACACAAAACGACTTCATTAAGCTATGTCGACTCTGCGGTCTGTGTATGAGTGGATTTTAGAAGGCGAAAGCAAAAGCAAAAAACAAGGTTTTATTTTCTTTATTTTTGTCGTGAGCAGTCGAGATGGGTCTTAGGATAAACGACAAGAGATTCAGCGAGAGATAAGCGTGATGCATGGACTCCTATTTAGTCACTAATTCGAATAGATTTGCTTAAAATGTGTTTAATGAATTTAATTTTATATTTCTAAATATTGCATTGAAATCGAAAGAAAATCAATGAAATTGAAAAAAATGAAGCCAGAACATCAACAAATACTCCGTATGCCTCTAGACTTGTTCTTATTAATTCCTTAAACTTTATAAATAAAAAAATGTAATTATATATTTATATTTACAAATGATATAAACAAAACTCAGCTTTAAACTAGCCTTGAGAATCAAAACTTTTACTTTTCTTATTATTTCATTTTTTATCAATTTCCTATTCTTGCATTGGCTTTTGAAACAAAAGCCATGCATATTGAAATGATTTACATATTTTATTAAGCGACAGCTCCAGTTGAGGGACAAACGAAAAAACGGCACAAATATCAATGCAGCAGAGGCTGGAAAATGGAAAAAATATCAATCGATAGGAGGTTAGGCACCTGGTTAGGGATAGACAGGTAGGTACGCATTGCACTTTGTGCGACTATTAAAAATGCAGTTGTTAAAAACCCGCTGGCTGGTCCAGAGCTCAGCCAGCTTGATTTTGTGTGATGCTGTAGCTGCTGCTCTCTTCTGCAGCTGCCCTCATTGTGTCAAAGTGGTAAATTTGATGGGGTTAACTGGATGCAGGGGCTGCTGTGGCGGGCCTTGGGAATGGGTAGAGTTGGCAACTTTTAACGCCGTTAGGCCGTCAGCCAGCCGGCCAGCCAGCCAGCTTGTCTGTTGTGAAAAGTCAAACGTCGAAAGCAGTTCGCGCGCGTCCATTGGGTAAAGTTTTGTGCCGTTGCGAAAATTTAAAAATCAAATTGTTTGTTCGACGGTTTTCTACGGCTACCCCCACACGCCACACGGCGCGTAACACTGCGGAAATAATGAATGAATGAATGAATGCCACACACGAATTGCTGTAAACCTCCAGCACGGGCTTTGCTCTATCAAGCGGCCAAAATCTGTAACGTGACTCTGTGACAGCTCTGCATGTTGCAAGCAGATTATGTCGATTACTAGACATACTCCAAATACAAATAAACAGAAGCATTTCACTAGGCCGTATCGCATGTTAATCAGTGCAGTCACATTGCCACATCGTTTTGCCCATTTATTCAAAATAAATATATATTTTTATTGTAGTTCACAATTGATACAGTTGTCCACTGCACTCGGACGGCCAGCATCTATCATGGCAATACATCGATGCAGATTCAAAAATCTTAAAAATTGTTTAAAGTTAAGTTCGTTACTATGTCTAGCCGTCTTGGCTTCACTAGAAGATACACTGAGGCCTGCAACGGACGGACGGACAGACAGGCGAATATAACTAGATCGACTAAGACCGTCTTGATCTAGTCTATATGTTCTTTATGGGGTCTGGTATTCATATGGAATAACTTAAACGTATTATTTATCAAGGATCACATTTTTTTAGTTTAGAGTATCTCGAAACTTAACCCTTTCTTTGATCAAATTATTTTAAATTTTTTAGCAATATAATTTGTGTTATTAAATATAAAAATCTAGAATTAAGCAATTTAATTTTAATTCAAAATTTATTACTCTATGATATTATTTTATATGGCTTATAAATATTTTAATTTGTAAAAAAGTCAGGTTTATTTTATATGTTTTTATGTATGTATAAATATTTTAATGCATTTATTAGTTTCAAGCAATTTATTAATATGAAACATATCCAAAATATTATTTTACAACAAGTGGAATTAAATTTCTTAGCAAGTTGGCTAATTTGATGCAAACTTTGCATATTAATTTGAATGGTTTTTGCTCGACTTTTCTGTGAAAGTGCTCAAATACAATTGCAATTTGCTAATATGCTTAGACAGAATAAATATAATATAGTTAAATCAAAGTTTTCGCTTTTCTCTCCAGTGTTCGGCATTTTTATTTTCTTTTCGTTAGTTTTCTTGTTGTTGTTGTTGTTGTTGCTATTGTTGCTGTTGAGTAGTTGAGTATTTCCCCAAACGCAAAAATCTGCGTGCTTTAAAGTTGACTGCAAATGCGCATTTACACAAAATGTGCTGAAAATAAAAATAAAAAACATATATATATATAAACATACATATATATATGAAATATTAGTGGGGAAAATATAAGTAGTAGAGCAACGGCCATTGCGAGTGGAGCACACAAAACAAGCGTAACGACCAAAATAAAAAACTTTCAACATAAAAATTTCAATGACAAAACTGCAGTTGGCAAAATTTGCGCGCCATTTCGGAAACACTTAAAAGTTTTTGTTTCTCTTTTCTTTTTCCTTTTTTTTGTTTTGTTCATTTTTCAATTTTTATTTAACTGCAATTGTCGGAACGTTTCAGACGGTGCTGAAGTGAATATTTTTAAAATGGCGCCGCAATTCAAATGCAATAAAAGTTATTGAATTACTCAAAATTAAAATATATATATCTATTAGAGGCGTATAACGAGCGATAGATGTGCATTAGCTTTTGATTGGCATTGCACGAAAATAAAACTTATTTGACAACGTATTTCTTTTATTATTTCAAATAACTCTGAAATGCTTAGTTTGGAAGTCTCTTTAAACAGGTTTCTATAAATATTTAATACAATTTTATTGAATAATCTCTGATATAACACTAAAGAAGGAGACTTACACTTTGACAAATTCCATACTCTCATGTTATATAGTTTGATATTCCTGATCAGCAGCTACCCCACTAAAAGCTTCCTTGTGGCTTCGCAAGTGACAATAAGTATATTTATTTTGTTTAACTATGGATGGCATATATTAAATCAATCAAATTTTATATCGTATCATATTTTGTATATAAAATTAAGAATTTGGAATTATTTACAATGAGTCGATTAATAAGCGATCGATGAGTTCAGTAAGACGAGATTTTGTATTCTTTTCACTCCTCTTCTTTCTATTTCCAATTTCCAATTTCCAATTTTCGTCTTTCATCTTTCATCTTCCATCTTTCATCTTCCATTTTCCATCTTTCATCTTCCATCCTCCATCTTTCATCTTCCAGTTTCCATTTCTCTCATATATACAGGGTATCACCTAGTCAAGCATTCACGACTTGACTAGCCTATCTTAGAACAAAGTCTGCTCAAGTTTATAAAATTCAGTCAGAATTTTTTAAAAGCTTACGTAAATAAAACAAATTGGGAAGCAATCTCATAGAATGTATATGGAAAATGCATTCAGAAGCTACACTAGACACATACTCTTGTTCATCTATCCGGACACATTATTAACGTGGCCGACGATTTGTGTGAGGGAACTGGAAGTTGACGCCCTTTTAAGTGGTCAACAAATGGAAGGGGACTAAGGTGGAGGGAGAATGGGTTAACCTACCACGTCGCACGCTCTTTGACCTCGTTTAATTTATGCGTTCCAGCCAGAGCTTAGAGGCGACGGCGACAGTGCCTCGATAATACATAATACCAAAGGCGATTACACTAATGGTGATTGGCTTTGTGCTTTACGAGTAGAACCTGCTTGGCAGCTAACGGTGGCAACTTTTGCCTAACTGTTGATCATCAGCCAAGTCGTGTGTTTGCCGCGCTCTTGTCTGTCACCAAATTGCGCCCCTGCTACTTATTTGTTGTTGTTGTTGTTGTTGTTGCTGTTGTCTTTTTGGCTACTTTGTAGCCAACTACTTATAAAGTCGTGACAAAGTCATTGACTGTTTGCGGCTCGCTTGGCATTTGCATAGAAATGCAATTTTCTGACCCCCCGTCTCTTCGTGTCTTCTGCTAAAGCTCAAGTTGAAGGTGGAGTCGGATGCTATAGCTGCTGGCAGTCGCCAAGTTTCTGCTGCACATAATTTTCGGCTTAGAAAGTTATACAACAAACACACATACACACACACACACAGAGTGAGAGAGACACAAATTGGCTGCGAGTCGAAATCGATTTTGGCTTCTTAAGCCAAACCATTTAACAGTTTATCCCCAGTTGACAACTGAACACTGCTATCGCAACGGCTATCGCTAGACGAATTCTCCAGTAACAACTTGTTAAATCATAAATTCCATAAGTAATCCAAGTCATGACACAATTTGTGCTCGCTCTCCAAACAAAAGTATAAACTTAGAGGTATATTAGAAATGTGGCAAGGCTTGAAATTTTAACTTTAATAACATTTTATTCCTAGCTATAATAAATTAAAATAAAAAATGAGAATGGTCATATTGCTGTTAGCTCAAAAATTTTAGTAAAAATGTTTTTTTTTTTTTTGCAATTTGCCACGCACTCATATATATTTCGTTATATCATTAGTCAATCCTTACATTAATGCAACTTGCCACAAATTAATTAAAAATGGGAATTAAACAAAATTGAATGATTTCTATGTCATATTTATTTAGCTTATTTTATTCTATATTTTAAACAGTTTTCATTTTATTTTATTTGCTACTCAAGTGAATTAAGCAGCCAAACCAACTGAAATTCAACCGAAAATTGATTTTTTATTCTAATCAAATTTTGTTGAACATTTGCCAAAAATTAATCAAATTTCGATTTTCTGTCCAATCCGCACATTCAAAATTACCAAAATTAAATTTTCGTTTTTTTTAAACATTTTTCGCAGTCAATTTAAGAACCTCTTTGATTTGAATCCATTGAATATGTGAATTCATATTCGTATTCGTCTAAAGGTGTTGTGGCAGAACCCATAGAGTATATATATATATATTATTGTTTATACTGTAAAATATATATTTTATATTATATAAAGGCTAGACTAGTGGCTTTTGGCTGTCGATTGGCATGAGCTCAGGGTTATTTGAAGCCCCAACAGCTAGAGACTTGAATGAATTTTCAATCTATACTCGAATATACCATGCGCAGTACGAGTGCATCATTTCGATTTCAATGTTATCGATATAAATCAAACATTTGGTTGCCACAAAAGAGACAAACTTAAGGATTACTGTTTAAGTTGCTGCAATGAATTAGAATAGAAATTTGCTTTAATGAAAACTTTGCAGCTTTTTTACAGCTTCAGAGGAGTGCATGCAATTTCTTGGTGTGCCACAGACAGAGACAGTAGCAGGTGGCAAATGGCAGCTGGCAGATGCACAGGAAATTTATGTGCTTAGTTCTCACCTTGGCTGACATTTGTCAATTTACAGCACGTGTGTGTGTCAGACAGGTGCAAGAAATAAAAACTAAATGAAGACTTGACAGGCGCCAGACGTAAAAGGAAGTTGCATTTTCCTAATGCCTATTTGCCCCCATGGATTTTCCTGTGTACATCCGCCTGTAGGCGGTTATTTAGAGAGTTTTTCATAAATTTAATTGAAAAGCTTGCTTAAAGGTCATACGAAATTTTCAACTCGTTCCATTTGTGAATTTCCTTTGTATTTTATTTGCGATGAATCAACAACAATTTTTTCTGGGTGCAACTTTCGACTTCGACCCTTTGCTTCGCTGTTGGCCAACGCCTGGAGCTATTTTTTCGGTTTTGTTTTTTCTCGATTCGATTTAGTTTCTTTGCAGTTTGTGCTGTTGTTGCTGCTGCTGCTGCGGCTGTTAACAAAAAGTTAAATTTATTTAGTGTTTAGCTTGGTTTGTCTATTTACTTGATTGGCTTGCGTTGTCGACGAAAGCTTTTACATTGAAAAAATCTATCTAAAGGCATTTTTCTTCCTGTTTGTCTTTGCTTATTCTTTTGATAGCATATATTCAGTTTGAATTGTGTATTTTTAGGAGTTCATGTAAGTTCAAATTCGAAATGGTCTTTCAATTAAGTGAAATGGATTAAATTTTTTTCATCGAATTTTGTTGCTTTTTTGGCAATGTATTTATAATATTTTGTGCAATTATTTTGAGTTTTCTTTTTTTCTTATTTATTTAGGCTACTTAATACAAATATTTCAAAATTTTTTTTTTATATTTTTTTGCTCATTTGTTGTCTTGATTAAAATGAGTTTCAATTGATGCTCTTGCAAAACAAAAAAATATTATTAATACTGCTAATGAATCTAAAGAATTATTTTATTTGATAAATTTCATTTTTTTATTACTTTTAAATTGGAATTAAAGCAAAATTGAATGATTTCTATGCCATATTTATATAGCTTATTTTATTCTATATTTTAAACAGTTTTCATTTTATTTTATTTGCTACTCAAGTGAATTAAGCAGCCAAACAAACTGAAATTAAACCGAAAATTGATTTTTTATTCTAATCAAATTTTGTTGAACATTTGAAATAGATTTAGAAAATATTTGTATTTTAGATATGAAATCTAGTTTTGTTGTAGCTTTTAAAGCCAAAATTTAAGCTGCTGAATGAGGGGTGAAAAGGGCGACACAAATGTTGGCTAAAAATTAGGCACGAATTGTGCGCAATTTGTCGTGGCCTAAACTAACACACGCACACACATACATAAACACATGTGCGCAAACAGTTGCAACACTCGACCAGCTTATGGCATGGGGGAGGGCCAATTGCGGGGCTCAGCTAATTGTTGCAGCGCTCGCGGCAGCTTTGCGGTCTTTGTATGTGTGTGTGTGTGTGTGTGTGTATGCACCTTCCTGCTGCCAGCTGTCAACGGCTTTGGGCCACCCACTTTTTACAGTTTCTTTTTTTTTTGTGTTTTAATTGCCAGGATTTTCGCATTTTGCATTTTGCATGAACTTAAGCTGGAAACACAGCCGCGTACAGCAGACAGCAGACAGCAGACAGCCGACGGCCCAGTCAGAGCTCACTCTGCTTCGGCAGCTGCAGCACCTTTTTGGCATTAGTTTTGGTCCTTAGCATTTGAATGCGCATGAAATGTTTTTCGACTTGCTTTGCCAAGCTATCCAAACCAAACGCAGCTCGCCCACTTCTTGGCCTATCTAATCGACTTCTAATTACTTTAGCTCCTTCCAACAGCTGGATACTAGCCACAACGTGGCCACACTCGATGCTCGTTGCAATTTTTAGACAAACCAGCCAAAATGTAAATTTGATGCGTTTCAAGAGTTGTAACTCGATATTAATTTAAATTATAGTGAATATTTAGTATTTTTGACATTAACTTAAAGCTGTAGTAATAATAATAATTTAATAAATTTATCATTTTAATTTATTTAATTTCGATTTTGTTCAGTTGAAAATTTATTCAAAAACTTTTAAGATCTTATTTTTCTATATATAAATTTTATACATATTCTATATATAAAATTTCAATCAATTTTATATATAGTTTATATATAGATATTTTAAATAATCAGCTCTAAGATTATTCAAATAATTATAATAAATTTAATTTAATTTCATTTTTATTTATTCAATTTTTATTTTGTGCAGTTGAAAATTTATTTAAATATTCCAATTCTTATTTTTCTATTTGTCAATTTATTTATATTCTATATATTGATATTTTAAATATCTTAAAGCTGTTTAAAATATTTATAAAAATAAAATTTATAATTTGAATTTATTTTGTTCAGTTGAAAATTTATTTCAATATTTAAGTTATGTTTTAGTTCTTGTTTTTCTATATATCACTTTTATATATATTCTATAAATATATATTTTAAATATTTTACAGCTCTACGAGTATTAAAATATCTACAATATTTAAATTTAATTTAAAATATCTACAATATTTAAATTTTTAATATATTCAATTTCGATTTTGTTCAGTTGAAAATATATTTCAATATTCTAGCAAAAAGGCTTTATTTTTATTGAGTTATGTTTGAGGTCTTTTTTTCTATATATACATTTTATATATATTCTATATATTTATATTTTAAATTATTTACAGCTTTAAGCATGATGATTTGCAATAATTCTTAGAATTAACTCGCTTCTGATTAGCTTTTATCTTTGCTAAAATTCAAAATTCAAACACTTTTTATAAAGGTTTAAAGCGAAGAATATATATATATATGTCCTTCTAATGTAAGATGCCTTAAAACAGGTATATTATAGTAATCAAATCATGATATCAAGCACACACACACACACATATATATATATATATACATATACATCTATATAGCATCTCACAGGACTAGGCCTATAGCAGCACTTCGTACACATCCACACACATACATGTGCATATATTGGCAGGCTGCCAAGCTAAGCCAATATGTCCATGCACCTGCCTCGCAGAGTGAGCGAGAGATTAGATTTGACTGAGACAGCGAGTGGTAGGGGCGAGGCAATGAGTGCTGGCAAGGCCAAGGCAGTACATGAAAAGAAATGCCGCTACACTCGCTAATAAACCGTAATAAACTGCCATCCTCTGGCTGTCTGCTACGTTTTGGCCGTTTGTAGCGGCGCCCAGCCGACCCAGCCACCCAGCCGTCTCTCGGGTATACGAGGCATACGACAAACATTTAATCTGCACACACAGACACGCGCTTAAACTTAACAGCAACAGCAAGTGAAGCTTCTTGCACCAGCAACTCAAACAAAACAAAGATGAGCAGTGGGCGGCTTGGCTGGGGCTGGGGCTGGGGCAAAGGTAAATGCGGGAAGCCTTTTGTAAAAATTATGCTCCTTCTTTGGCGCTTTGGCAAGGTAAACGCACAGAGTATGATTATGAGATCACTTTATGTGACGTGCTGGCTGGCTGGCTGGCAGGAGCCAAGCTGTGCCGCGTCCTGGCTGGCTGGCTGGCTGGCTGTCTGTCTGCCTGTGTGTCCTGTTGAACGGCGTCCTGCATGGGCTTTAATAAAAATAAATGTTACTTGTAATAATTTCTTGCACGTCTCTTGCAATTTCCACGCCGTTTTTTTGTTTTATTTTTCGTATTTAACGTCTGTTCCGCCTCTCAGCCTCGAAACTCGCTTCGCGACTTCCCGTCTGCGTTTGCAGCTTCTGCTTCATTGTGGTCCGATGTCGATGCCTGTCTCCCTCCCTCTCTCTCCCTCTCTCTCTGTGTGTATAGAGTGCATAAAATATTAATAATTGCACGCGTGGTGGTAATGAAAATACACACCCACACACACACACACACACAAGCTAATGCATACATTTCGGGTTAATAATGTGGACATAAAGGAACCACGAGCTGCTTGCTCCTTCCTTGCCAGTTTCTAAGCGCATAATCAGCCTCATGATGAGAATTTCTTTAGCTGGGCCTGGCCCAGGTTATTCGTCTCAGTTTATACGCTGATTGAAAGGCAATTGAGATGTGTCTCAACTCAGCGGACAGCAACGCACCTTAGTTGGCTTCACTCGCACAAGACTAACTTGGCTCAATGATGCGACTTGACTCTGATTGTTTACCATACTCAGTGGAAGTTTTTCCTTGATAACTTATTTCAATTTCTTTCAAGTCAAAGTGGCAGTTACTTTGAGACCAATTTTCCAATTTTCCAATTTTCGCTGTGCCGAGCTGAGTCTACTTCTCGGATTTTGCTTCTTTATTTTCATCGTTTTCCTATTGAATTGATGTCTGTTATTATAGCCTGATGCCATTAAAAATATGAAATCTGGGTATAATGGCTTTGTATGCATGCAACAGGCAGACGGAGGTGTGGCAGACCCCATAAAGTATATAAATTCTTGATCAGCCGAGTCGATTGAGAATTGTCCGTCTGTCTGTCCGTCTGTTCGTATGTGTGAACGCGGCGATATCAGCAGCTCCATGTATGGCACGTGCATATCAAGTTTGTTTAATATATTGTTATCGAATAAAAACAATACTTTGGTAATATACTGTTAATAAATGTTGTATTTATTTTTATTTTTATTTTAATTGGATTTTGGATACCTGCTTCAAATTTTTCCAAATTCTTTAACTACGGTCATTATGTGCAGGCGTTTGCATCTCAACCAGGCCAATAGAATATGCAGATCATGCGCTGAAAATGTCATTAAAATTCCTATACGTGTGTATTCTGTGCTATTTGTCAGCTGCTACTTAAGCTAAGATTTGCAACTCCTTAAGCAGGTGTTGTTAAAAGGAGTAATATATATAAATAAATAAATAAATAAATATATATATATATATATATATATATATATATATATATATATATATATATATATATATATATATATATATATATATATATATATATATATATATATATATATATATATATATTTATTATTATTATTTATTTATATATATATAAATATATGAATACACTTGACTGTCTATAAGTGTGTAAGGATATTGACAAAATTGTGCAGGCACAAAGCTGTCTTGCGGTCAGGGCTAAGCGCCTTGTGGTCCCAGCGACAGCACCTGTCAGCTCTAATTAAGAACGGCAATTGTGTGGAGCATAACTGTAAGTATATATAACAAAATATGTATATATATTTGAGAGCCTCTTAATCCTTGATGAATCCTTTTTTGCCGTAGCTGCTGCAACTGACGCTTATTGGACGCTTACTAATCACGTCTTTGGCCACTGCCTTGGAGGTTACTGAACTCCATAAGCTCGACCGCCTCGTTTACTTTAGCAGAGCGACTCTGCTAATTAGAGGGGCGCAATTTCGAATCCTTTTGCGTTTGAGCATGACCTTGAACTGTCTGTCGCCAAAGTGTCGCGCAGAGCTGACAACAGCAGCAACAGCAGCAGCAGCAGGAGCTCTATAAAACTGTTCTGCTTTTGTCAGTTTCACTTTTCGTCTTTCCCACTTTTGATCTGACTCCGAGACGCTCAATTCATTGCGAGTGCCTTCAATATGCCACAACTCGAGTTGAATTTGCAATTAATATATTTAATTTCGTAATCATTTATTCAATGGTTATTCAATTTGAAATCAATTAAAATAAATCAGTTCATATGTTATATTACAATTGTAGCAAGTGTTCACAAATCTGTATTTTGTTCCCTTCTTCAGGTATTTCAAATCGAAATAAGTTTGCTCAACGTATAGAACTAAAGCTTTCGCGGGGAGAAGTGGAATATTTTTGCTCTATGCCCACACTGCGCATAACAGCTGTTAAAGCTGTTAAGTTAGTTCAGTTTTTCAGCGTCTGACTGAAATGAGCTTGAAAAAAGCTGCTGCTGAGCTTTAGGGTTGGATGCTCGACTATGTGAGCTTATTGCAGCTGCTTGAAATTAGGCTCATTTTTCATGCAATGGCAACTCTGGTTAAACTTGTAAAACAAACTTTTGAAATGAGAACGACTTCACGCCCCTATGGGCGAGCCATATAATGTAGAGATCAATTCGATAGATGTTAGCGAGATCAATTGATTACTTGATTACAAGAGTTAAGCATAAGAGCATTTCGAAGCTATTTTATATTAGTTAAAACAAATATTAGTATTTTTTTAAATTTTATTTTGGAACTTAAAGGTGATATTTATACTTACATGCTATATATTATATTATATATTAATTGTATCGTGTTTAAAAAATTAAAAAAATGGATATGGAATCGATTTTTGAGTTCTTTCATATTTTTTATAAATCGTATTTGATGTATATATAGATAATGATGTTATAAAATTAATCAAATTATCATGAATGTCTTTAAGTATTGATGTAAAGGAGAGAGCTTGCTGTGGAAATATTATCCGAATGAATTTGCATTTTAGCTGTATTGTTATCCTCCAAATCAAACAATGTTAGAGCGAGATAGAGATACAGATAGCTATTGCTGAATGCAGTCCCGGGTAACGCTGCGAGAGAGAGCGAGATGGTTACTTAGATCGTTCCGTGGGAAAGCACTAGAAATTGTCATGCTGCAAAGGCAGACTGTAAAAGACAGCATAAAATTAGAATATAAGGTGATATATATGTACATTTAAAGACATATAAATATATATTCATATATATAATATGCACAAACATAAAGTTGTAATTCAAATTTATGCAGGATGGCTATGTCCCGTCAAAAATATTTAATTAATACCTTGCAACAGTTTTTTTTGTGGCACGACAATGTTCGGCAAGTGGATCTGGATTACTGAGGTGTAAATATGGAGTAGTACCTTAAAATTAATAAATTGGAAACTCATCTTATTTAGCAATTCGCTTGAGTAGATTAATCGACCTCCTCGGTCGGACATGAGAAGGCTTTAAGCGTGAAGCTTGTTCAGCTATGGCACACGATTAACCTCGATTTTGACACGCACAGCTTAACTGCATGTGCAGTAAATAAAATCGCATTTAGTTAGTTACTGTTTGCCATAAAACTATAAATGAAGAGCGCAACTCGAAATAAACAAAAGCCAACAACACCTGAGAGACGCAGAGCAGGATGGAGTACGCCGAGGGGAGGGGAGGCGACGGATATCGTTGCGGAAGTGAAAGCAGGGCACATATCGTCGACTGTTGGCTGACAAGGACATTCAGCACAAGCGCTCACACACACACATAGTCATGCAATGCTGTTGCCAACGCGTCGGCGGCTGCTGAGTTAATCTGCTTCAATTAAGTTCATTTATTTGAATTTAATTGCTTTCCGTGTAACCCCAGCCGCAGCCACAGATCCAGGGCTCCAGCGTTTTTTACCTTAAGCCCATTGGCAATGGCTAACATTTCGCAATTTTTTAATATTTCATTGAACCTAACAATATTTTAATAGACATTTATTTCACGTTTTATTTTATTTAGAATCCGACTGAAATACAGTGTAAAAACATGTTATTTAACATACAAATGTTAACTAACGTATTCAAGTAATGTCAAGTAATAGACGCAACTGTCAAAATTGAGCTCATTAAAATTGAGTGATGTTAATTAATTCAACAGCTGTTGTACAGCAGCTGCAGTTTCGGCTGAAGTACCCGGCGAACAGCAATGGTCTAATGTTAACTTACAGATTTTTTGTCTTATATCAGATTCATAATACATAAGTGTGAGTGAATCAACACCATACAGCATTTGCAGAAAGAGCGGCCATTATTATTGACAGTATGAAAGAAAACACACTCAGATATAGCTGCTATTAACGCTATTACATTTAATATAATTTTAAGTATTTATATTGCAGATCGAGAAGACTGATCAATATTTTTACAGCGCTTGCAGTAACTAGTATACTATCTATAGTAACTATTACTGCTGTTGGTCTTTAGCGATCCCTCAACTGCAATTAAATCGAATGCGTTGCAGCACTAGCTGAAACTCCTTATATAAAGAGAATTGTTATACCCTCTGAATGGGCATAGAGTGGCACCTCATCTCTCTTAAGGAAGTGGGACGCAACAATGTATTTATTGTGAATGGAAGTGAGTGTGTGAGAGAGGGAGACGAAGAGTCGATGTTCATTAAATTTAATGGAGCAACAACAATGTCGCCATGCAAATAAATGTGCTCCACATTAGCTGGGCTAGACAGTAGACGAGTTGTGCATGCGGGCTGCTTTGCAAACTTTTTTCATTTTCAGTTTTGTTTTGCTTTGTAGTTGTGCTTTGGTTTTGTCTGCGTTTGCTATACGTATATATAGTATTCAAATATGTAGTAGTTGTGTATATATATGTATCTCACTCTCCTCCTCTGTTGCAAAGTGCAACAGTTCATCATAGTTAGCTGGCTCTGTACCTCACATTTGCTGCTGCCTGCTGCTGGCCTCGGGACATTCACTTGAATGGAGGCTGTTAAGCCGTTTATGGTTTTGCCATTATATGAACTATTAGGCCTAATTGAATCGATTTTTGATTGGGCCCTTCAACTGCAAAGGCCGTGGCAATTGAATTAGTGTAAATTCATTTCAGCTAATTGTCATTTTGAGCATCCTCTGAGGTGTTTTTATTAATTACAATTAATGTAAATGCCAAATTCACTTAATTAAATCGCTATTATAAATTAAGATGTATGCTAATTACATTCTTCAATTCTAAATAATGTTGGGAACAATGCACATATATTTTCATAAGCCAATTTTCGAACGTCCCTCTAATATAAATGTATAAAAATTTATAATCATCTGCCTAAGCACCCATTCAGTATTTCGCTTAAATACTTAAATATAATTATGCAATTTTCTGTTTTAATTTTGTTTAATTTATATAAAAACAGATAAAAAAAATAAAAAAAAAACCAATTATGAGCAAATGAAAAAATCTCTTCAAATATGCGATTTACTTCATTGGCTGATCTATAATATCTTAGGGTTACATTTGCTTTAAAACATTATTCTATATATCAGATCTGTTGTCTAGATGGTTTGGTAGTTACTCAGCTTTCGCTTACAATTTTCCAGCTGACTGAATTTTTTGCTACGTTCAAAGAAATTGCAAGAAAAAATGGGGGAGAGCCATAATTGCAGCAGCTGTCAAAGCAGTTTAAGCTTTTACCTTATGCAGCACACACACACACACAGATAGCTGTTAGTACACCCACAGATGCAGCCGGAGCCGCGAATGCTTGGTTGTGAGATACGCACACATGTCAATTGCACTTTTGAATGGATAATTCGTTCTACACGGCAGCTGCTAGCTTTATTTTTGACATTTGTTGCACAAAGTAATTTTAGCCAAGTTGCCATCAGCTGCCCCGAACCACCCTGCAGCTCCCTTCGGCCCATGCCTTTGCCATTGACTTGCTTTAACAATCCTTGAAAATGTACGCAAAGGCTTAGGCATAGCTGTGTGTGCGTGTATGTGTGCGTGCCAACATTACACGCAAGTCAAATAAAATTTTGCACTACACAAACACAGACACACACACATACACATACACACAAACATACACGTGCACATGCACTCACTTTGGCACTCACTCACAAAATGGCGGCGCATAAAAAGCGTCTTTAAAAATGCGCTCAGGAAATTGTTGCATGTGACATTTTGTGTTGTCAGCGCTGTCAGGGCATCACCGCTAGCCCAAGCAGCTGGTAACACACTACATATATAGGTAGGTGTCCATTCGAAGATAGTCTGAAAAGTTGCAGGCGTATGAAAGAAGTTAGAAAGTTAATAAATAATTCATTATTTTGAATTTTTTATTAATATTAATTTTTTTTATATTAAATTATTCCCAAACGATTTTTTCTTATAGAGCATTTCTGGTTCGTTGTGTTTTCTTTTCGCTTTTTATTTGCAATTTCTTGTTACACGCTGCTAGCTTTGGCATGCGCCTCACTGACTCTCTCCCGCTCTCTCACTCTCTTACTCTCTGTGTGCGTGTGTGTGTTTAAGCGTGCGGTTTTTGTAGTTGACACACTAACACACAGTCACACATACAGCTGCATCTGGTGCGGCACGCAAACACATTTCATTTACGTTGAATTTTGTGCAGATTTGCCTGCCCAACTTGCCGTAACCATAACCCAGTAAACATCCCCTTGTTACGCCCTCTGTGCCGCGTCCCTTTGACTACGAGAAAACTCTGCTGTGTTAGCTGCTCGCATAGCATTGCCTCAATGTATCTGCAAGGCAAGCGTAGGCAAAAAGATAAGTTAAAAGCAAGAAAATGTTGAGGAAAACATGCATATTTTCACTTTTCTTGTTATTTCTTGTTGGCTCCACGGCCAGTGTGCTAAAGCGTTCAATTTTAGTTAGGTTTCGTAACACCAAAAAATAAAATTTTAAAACAAAAAAAGGAATGTATTAAAAAACCGTTACAAAATTGTTTTAAATTTGAAAATCTATCAGAAATAAAATGTTTTTTTTTATTTACTTATATATTTTTATATTAATATGTTTATATATTTTCATATTTATATCATAATTTTCTAAAAAATATTTTATATTTAAATATTTACAAAATTTTAATTAATAATATTTTAAAATAGAAGAAAAAAAATATATATTTATAAGTATATATATATATATATTTTTTTTCTTATATTTTATTAATAAAAAATTTTATAAAATATGATATATAAAATATTGAAATTCTTTACTATTTAATTTTTTCAATTATCAATTATTAAATAAATTTTATTTTTATATAATATTTATTCTATTTGTTGTAAGTTTTTGAAAATTAAATAATTCAAAAAGAAAACATAAATATGCTTTAAAGTTTATTAAAATATCATTCAAATACAGAAGCTTGTTAGAATTTGTTTATTAATTAATTTCCTTAACGATAACAATTAATATTTTGTAAGTTTTTTTGTTTAAGTACAATTTTTTAAATGTAATTTTTAAAAATTATCTTTTGCAATAATTACTACAATTTATTTATTTAACGAATTGTTTAACCAAAAATAATAATATTTGATGTCAGCTAACTTCAAATATATTTAAATATTACGTTTTTTTTATTGTAATTTTAAGCGTTCTGTTAGCATACCCTATATCCTGTGCACTGCCAAAAAAGTTAAATTTTTTATCTATTTTATTTACTTTTGTCTTTTTTCAGCGCATTTATTCTGCACTTTGTTTGTTGTTTGTGGGCATTTTAATAGACAAAGTTTCCGGGTTTTTTTATTTAGTTGATTTTTTGTTGTATATTTAGTATTTTTTATTTGCAGCTGTTGCTGTTGTTTGTGTTGTTGTTGTAGCTGCATTGGAGGCTTATTTGTCCGTGCCCAATTGATTGAGGTTTATTTGTGTATTTGTTTATCAGTTGTGTGTAAGTGTTCCTCTCTCTCTCTCTCTCTCTCTCTCTCTCTCTCTCTCTCTGTCTCCGCGTGCGTGCGTGTGTGTCGCTCTGTATAGCACAGCCTGGTTGCCTGTGTGTGTGTCTCTGTATATATTTTTGTCTGTGTTTGAGTGCCTAAGAGTCCGTGTGAGTGTGTTTAAGAGTCTATGTTTGTGTGTGTACCCGATTTTAAATTAAATTTGAGCGGATTTTAAAAGTCAGCCATTTTTTGTTGCGCTGTCTTTTTCGCATTTTCTGTTGTGAATAGTTTTTGATTTGTTTTTGTTGCTCTCTCTCTCTCTCACTCCCCCCCTCTAGACCATTTATCAAGCACTGATTTCATTTTATGAACCGGAGATTTCCAATACTTGTTTATATAAATAGATATTTATATATATATACATATATATAGTAAAAGCAATGCAATGTTTTGTGAATGCCTTAACTTTAATTCAATTTGTGTCAAATTTAACTGTCATTTAGATATTGATATACCTATGTATATATATTTATATATATAAATTTTTTTAGTAGTTTTAGTCAGTTATAAAAATATATTGAAAGGTCAGGAGTGTTCATGAAAATGAGTGCTGTAGTTTTTCCATAGAATAATAGTATAAATATCTCATAGATATATATATTGTTATATATTTTAATAGTTCACTTATTATATTTATATTTGTTAAATATATAGTTTTACTTATTTTCATCAAGTCAACTTGCTCAGTATAAGACCAAATTTATATCAAAGCTTTTTCCTCTAAGCAAAAACATAGAATCCAATAGCTTGTCCAAATATGCTCCTAAAGCTTTTACAGTGCTTGTAGACTTTGGGAAGAAGCTTTTTTATGCCATTCGCTTCAATTGTTATAAGGATCTATAACAGTTAGTAAATGACGGAAATTGCATTATATTGTTATACGGCTGTTGTCGCACAAGCTATCAGTGGAATATTATACTTTTATACGTTATGGTTGTGACATTAGAAATAAAATTGGACTATTCGAAGATGTACAAAAATATTGTTATACTCAAGTTATACAAAAGAAATTAGAAGCGTAACAAGTATAAACTGAGCTTGCTACATGTTATACAATGAGGATATTTAGAATTGCGGCACATATTTCCTTTATTGTTATACACAACTTATACAATGAGGGAATATACTTAGTATAACAAAATTGAGCATATCTTATACAAAAAGTTATACGAAATTTATGAAAGTGTACTTATATTTTGAAACTGTTCGCTATAAAATAACCAAATTTGCAGCTACCCGTATTGCAGCGTGGTTTACAACCCTGAGTTGACTTTCCTAACATAATTTCCCTAAATCCTCCCCTCAGTAGCGGAGCAAGAGTGACTTTTGCAAGAAATTTCCTTCTCTCCTAATTTTCCGCACTCTCCTTCAAATTCATTTCAATTGAGTGCGGTTGAAGAGTTTCAATTTAAAATGTTGCTTATATTTTGAAAGATAATCCTAGTCTTCTTGATATCCCTGCCAGGGATAATGAGCGAGGGAATAGACAATGCGGTATGTTTACCGATCGAATATGAACTGTTTGTGTTTGTGATCGATAATTGTGAATTGCGTCTATATATCGTAAAGCCCCTATTACAATATGCTCCGAGGATCAGATCTAAAGAAGATCAGTTCACGGCATTAAGCCACAAAATATATCAAGTTGCACGAGAATCAGCTTCAGTTATGTAATTCGCACGAGAAATATTACTTGACCTAAGAAGATTTGTTGGCTCTTGTTGACCAGATTAAAGATATCATAATTCTCAATAATAATACCAATGAAAATCAGTTGAAAATTGAGTTAAAAAATAAAGACTTCAAAATATTTAATCTGAAAAATCAAGAAGTTGCAAATGTAGAAAGAGTTAGGGAACTTGAAAGTAGATTAATTGAAAAAGAAATCGAGAAACGCTTACCCTCTAGCTGCATAGGTAAAGAGATAGGTATATACGAAGTAAAAGTTCCTGGCTCGAATCCGTTTAACGTGTCTTGTGACTCGAAGCTCTTTGAATCCGGTTGGACTGTGATTCAGCATCGTCGAGATGGTTCTGAGAATTTTAATCGTGGAATGAAAGATTATCGTTTGGGCCTTGGCAAATTCAACGGAGAGTTCTTTGTCGGCCTCGATAAGCTGAATCTGCGAATCTGTCTTTTGTTCAAATGATGATCAGACCAATTGAGTAGCAAGAATAATGAATTTTCAAATACTGTAAAAGTGCCTAAATTTCTTTCAAATTTGTATTCTTATATATTCAATGCACTCAATTCAATAAAGTCTCCCCACTTCGTGGAGCAGCATGAAAAGCTTAGAGATTTATTTGTTACATAATGTTTGAATAGGTAAAATGAATGCAGTGAACTGAAAGAGTCAACTCGGAAATACCCAACTTGATTTACTTGCATATATAAACAAAGAGAAAAGAATCGGCTCGTCAGGTAAATAAATGAAGCTTTTGATAAATACCTTAAAGTAAATGTATTTTCTTCAAAATGTAGCCAACGAAATGGAGGTGGCACCTGGAAAGCAGGATCAAACTATTCATATCAAGAACATGTATATACATATAATTATTATTTAAATATATATATATATATATATATATATATATATATATATATATATATATATATATATATATATATATATATATATATATATATATATATACATATACGACTTCAACAAGTTGTTGCGATTGCCACATTTTGTTGCCAACAATCAGATGTTACTGCTTTAATTTTGTGGGCTAACAATTTGACCGCTGAGCTGCTGATTGGAAAAACTTAGCACAGACACACACACACACACACACACACACACACACACACACACTCGCAGAGCAGTACACACTGCAGCACCCATAGTTTGAGTGAAAAAAAGAGAAAAGCCAAACAGA
This sequence comes from Drosophila eohydei, assembly GCA_035045825.1. NCBI lineage: Eukaryota > Metazoa > Arthropoda > Insecta > Diptera > Drosophilidae > Drosophila > Drosophila eohydei. The sequence goes on along the minus strand of JAWNOT010000077.1, from coordinate 1,564,071 downwards.
TTTGGTTAGTGAAGCGTCAAATGAATGTAATTAAACTAAAGCCACAAAATGATATAATAAATGCCAACGGAATTTTTCCAATATGGCAACAGGAAAAAAACACAGATACAGACGGGAAGAGGCAAAAAGTGAACGAGAAAAAACTTGGCCATAATCGTAAAACTGGCCGTCGCACACACTGTTCACACTTCGCACTTCACACTTGCGGCTTGTGGGCACCAAAACCGAAGCCAACTTTATTAAAAATCACTTAAAAATAACCGAAATATCTGCCCCAAAGGGGGAGGGGCTGCTGGGGGCTGATGATGGGCTTTCGTTGGTTGGCTGTGGCATAAATTTTAGCATAATTCTGGCAACAGCTGCTGCCACAAACGATAAAGACCATGAATGGAATATAGCAAGAGCAACAACAGCAGCAGCAGCAGCAGCTAGGCGTAGCTCTAATATAGAGACATTATATATAAATATATATATATATATATATATTGAGTCTCCCAGTTGGAATCTTTATAAACACACAAAAATGCTCGAGTCTGACTTCATTTTTCAAATTCCATGGCTTATGCGTGTGGCTGTGCCAAAGAGGTGTTGCTGGCAGGTGTTGCCTTGAATTAATGGTGCAAATGGCATTTCTATTGCCTGCGAAATTGAGTTGCAATAAATATTTATGCACTAAAGTGAAAAATTGGCAAAGCAAAAGGCGGCGTTGCCGTTGTCGTTTGCCGTTTTCCGTTTGGCGACAACTGAGCAAAGGGCACAAGCAGCAGCCAGCAGAAGGCATGTCCAAAGGTGTGTGAGTCTGTGTGTGTGTGTGTGTGAAATCAAAGTTTGCAAAATGGAAAATAAATATTACCATTACTCTACTTCATACCAGAGACAGAGACAGAGAGAGAGAGAGAGAGAGAGAGAGAGAGAAGCACATAGAGACAAAGACTCCAAGCACAAATCCAAGTCCAAGTCGAGCTATAAAAAGTTGGAGCTTGGAGCTCGGAGCTGGGAGTTGGGCGCAGGGCAGCAAGACCTCGGGCCGATGTGTCTATTAATATTCATATATCGAGGCGAGTCGGTGCCAACAAATCAAATGCAGACGGCGTCTGCCAGCACAAACAAAGACTAGAAAACAGAGCGAACAATCGACGCACACTGAATGCACTTGCCGAGCTCAACTCAACTCAACTCAAAATTAAAATATTTTGTCGAAGCTTAATTTAAGCATATTATTGTTATTTAAATTGAATTTCGCTTACAGCTGTTGATCGATTTCTTCACTTTGTAGCTGCTCCTTAATCGAACTGCAATATTCGATATGTGTTATAAAGAAGATGGGTGGAGGACATGAAGTGGAGTGAAGCCGATAACAGTATTACTCTTATTTTGCCACTCTCCACTAGTTTACCCATGAATTGTGTGTTATCGATAACAGCTTATACTTATCGGAAATGGTATTACTCTTATCTGGCCACTCTCGTTTATTTTGAAACTTTTATTTCTATGGAAATTATCAACATTAATATTATAAAAAATATATGTATATATAGTCAAGATACCCAAATGCAGGGTATTCAATCAAATCGTGGCTCATTGTTTACGCTAGGCCAAAGTTTGTGTCGTTGGCTTTGCATGTCGGAACAGAGCAGCGAGTGGGTTTAGGAGGGCTTTGATTTGAGAATTGATCGTGGGTCTGGTGTGTGGTGTTGGTCAAGTCGTTACCATTTTGTCAGCCATTACGCTGGAAAAATCTGTCAATTACCAGTAAGAAAAGCGCAAAAGCATGTCTATCACACGGAGTCCAGAGTCGCAGACAAACGTCCGAGCAATGCGAACAAAAACAAACAAACAAATCGTCAATTGCAATCGCCATCAACTGGCTCTGAGTACGTAGCACAGCCTTAGCTAAAGAGTGACGGTTCAGTGAAGTGGGGTCTTTTGAGGTTGCCATATGCCACTGCCTCCTGACGGCTCACATTTGAAATTAATTTATTTGAAAAGGAGATAGAACTACCAGATAAACTGATTCAGCTAGATGTTTAGATAAGTTCGCTGCAATGTGAGCAAGTTTGAAATGAAATGACAAGATATAGGCTGAGATAGCTTGAATAGCTTAATAAATGAATCAAATATATAAACAATTAATCAATGCAGAGAATCATCATATCATATATCATATATCATATATCATATATCATATATCATATATCATATATTATATATCATATATCATATATCATATATCATATATCATATATCATATATCATATATCATATATCATATATCATATATCATATATCATATATCATATATCATATATCATATATCATATATCATATATCATATATCATATATCATATATCATATATCATATATCATATATCATATATCATATATCATATATCATATATCATATATCATATATCATATATCATATATCATATATCATATATTATATATCATATATCATATATCATATATCATATATCATATATCATATATCATATATCATATATCATATATCATATATCATATATCATATATCATATATCATATATCATATATCATATATCATATATCATATATCATATATCATATATCATATATCATATATCATATATCATATATCATATATCATATATCATATATCATATATCATATATCATATATCATATATCATATATCATATATCATATATCATATATCATATATCATATATCATATATCATATATCATATATCATATATCATATATCATATATCATATATCATATATCATATATCATATATCATATATCATATATCATATATCATATATCATATATCATATATCATATATCATATATCATATATCATATATCATATATCATATATCATATATCATATATCACATATCATATATCATATATCATATATCATATATCATATATCATATATCATATATCATATATCATATATCATATATCATATATCATATATCACATATCATATATCATATATCATATATCATATATCATATATCATATATCATATATCATATATCATATATCATATATCATATATCATATATCATATATCATATATCATATATCATATATCATATATCATATATCATATATCATATATCATATATCATATATCATATATCATATATCATATATCATATATCATATATCATATATCATATATCATATATCATATATCATATATCATATATCATATATCATATATCATATATCATATATCATATATCATATATCATATATCATATATCATATATCATATATCATATATCATATATCATATATCATATATCATATATCATATATCATATATCATATATCATATATCATATATCATATATCATATATCATATATCATATATCATATATCATATATCATATATCATATATCATATATCATATATCATATATCATATATCATATATCATATATCATATATCATATATCATATATCATATATCATATATCATATATCATATATCATATATCATATATCATATATCATATATCATATATCATATATCATATATCATATATCATATATCATATATCATATATCATATATCATATATCATATATCATATATCATATATCATATATCATATATCATATATCATATATCATATATCATATATCATATATCATATATCATATATCATATATCATATATCATATATCATATATCATATATCATATATCATATATCATATATCATATATCATATATCATATATCATATATCATATATCATATATCATATATCATATATCATATATCATATATCATATATCATATATCATATATCATATATCATATATCATATATCATATATCATATATCATATATCATATATCATATATCATATATCATATATCATATATCATATATCATATATCATATATCATATATCATATATCATATATCATATATCATATATCATATATCATATATCATATATCATATATCATATATCATATATCATATATCATATATCATATATCATATATCATATATCATATATCATATATCATATATCATATATCATATATCATATATCATATATCATATATCATATATCATATATCATATATCATATATCATATATCATATATCATATATCATATATCATATATCATATATCATATATCATATATCATATATCATATATCATATATCATATATCATATATCATATATCATATATCATATATCATATATCATATATCATATATCATATATCATATATCATATATCATATATCATATATCATATATCATATATCATATATCATATATCATATATCATATATCATATATCATATATCATATATCATATATCATATATCATATATCATATATCATATATCATATATCATATATCATATATCATATATCATATATCATATATCATATATCATATATCATATATCATATATCATATATCATATATCATATATCATATATCATATATCATATATCATATATCATATATCATATATCATATATCATATATCATATATCATATATCATATATCATATATCATATATCATATATCATATATCATATATCATATATCATATATCATATATCATATATCATATATCATATATCATATATCATATATCATATATCATATATCATATATCATATATCATATATCATATATCATATATCATATATCATATATCATATATCATATATCATATATCATATATCATATATCATATATCATATATCATATATCATATATCATATATCATATATCATATATCATATATCATATATCATATATCATATATCATATATCATATATCATATATCATATATCATATATCATATATCATATATCATATATCATATATCATATATCATATATCATATATCATATATCATATATCATATATCATATATCATATATCATATATCATATATCATATATCATATATCATATATCATATATCATATATCATATATCATATATCATATATCATATATCATATATCATATATCATATATCATATATCATATATCATATATCATATATCATATATCATATATCATATATCATATATCATATATCATCCTATGCAACATATATTAATAGAGTATAGGCATAGAAGGCAAATTTCCCCAGTTATCAAAAAATGTATTCGATATTTTGGTCATTCAAACAATTCGAAGCTTCTGAAACCCCTGTTTCAATTCTTAATGGCTGCGCATATACTCTACCCATCAGCATATGCTGTAAATTGATTCCTGAACTACACTGGACTTTAACAGTCCGAACGCTCTGCCTCCTGGCAACAGCTGGAAAAGAAGAAGAATGAAAGAAAATATGGAAAGAGCAGGCGCAGCAAATGAAAAGCTGAAAAAGACAAACGTACAGGGAATATTTTCCACGATTTCCACAGCTATTCTAGTTTTTTTTTTGTCTTTAACTGCGAGGACGACGATGGATGAGTGAGATGTGGATGCTGGAGCAGTTGGCAGGCTCGGTTTGTTTTTCAGCAAAAGCCTGACAAACCTGTCACGTGATTGCTCAACTGGAGCCAGGACTTGGCCAGGCCTTGTCTGTGCGACTCGGCTGTTATAATGACACACCCACACAGGCAGAGAGAGAGAGAGAGAGACAGAAGCCCCCTAATACAAGTTCATCCAACCTCCCGCCCGTCCCTAACTATCCCTTGAGTAGCCCGTTGTGCGCCTATTCACTTGTTCGCTGTCGTCGTCATCGCGAGGGCGTCTCGCGTCGCATCGTCCTGGACAGTACCTATGTCATAGCCATTGCCATGGCGACGATATTTTTCTAGTGGCTGAAGCTTTTTAATTGAATTTTCCGCTATTTACGACATTGCTGCAGCAGCAGCAGCAGCATCCATAAAAGCACAAACTAGCCCAGCGAACGCTAGCAGTTGAAGAAAAGCAAGCGAAAGAGTTGCTCGTAAAAGGAAAATTGTGTAAAATTATTCATAATACATAAGCGCTAAGCATTCAAGCTGCCTCGCAGGCTTTTACCACCACCATCACCTCCTCCTGCTACTGCAACTCTCGCTTGCTCTTCATCTATCTTTCCGCTTTTTAAGTACTCTCTCGCTCTTCCAAGCTTTTTGTTTTCTTTCTTGTGCCACGAAAATGGTGTGAAAACCAGCTGAAAAAAAATTTATAATAGGTAAAAGCGGTCTAGTCGGGCGTGCCTGACTAAAAAATACCCCGTTGCTGCGGTTTCAATTATTTTAGACTAGTTCTAAATGTGTTAGTTTAATGAAATATGCATTTAGGAAATGTAACTTCTTCTAAGAAAATCAAGTCAAAATATCGATATTAATCGATAATTAGGTGAAGCGATAAGTTATCATGCAGATGTCAAGTCTGCAGCTTCCATAGTCTACAAGATCAGACAGATGGACGAACTTTGATGCCACACCTTCTTCTACCTGTTATATACAGGTAGAGATTTTACCCTAAATCCTTAATTGAATTCGTTCAGCGTAAACAACAGAAACGTATAAAAATCTTTTGTTCATGCTTCGGCGCTTTTGTTGCCTGGCAAATGGCGCAAATATTTTGAGCATTCAAATACTTCAATTGTTGTTGTTGTTTAATTATAATTGCAAGAAAATGATAACAACAGGTAACTCAATTGGCTTTGTCCGCGGCTACTTATAGACAACTTTTAGCAAATCTCTCTACGTGCCAAGTTGTACTGTAGTCGACGGCAAAATATCCTACAATTTAGTCTGCTCTGCATCACATTGATCAGACATCTATTGGCGCTTGAGTATGGTCACCCTATTTAATGCCAGTTATATATAAATAAATATATAAAGCTGGCACATAATGTTGCTCTAGCCGGGAGTGCCTAACTCGAATATACCCTAATCTCTGTGCAGAGTTTCTCTCTTACGCACACACATACATCTATGTTTGCAGCCAACGCTCCAAAGAATTCAGCATAAAATTAATTTCAATAACATTTCAAACACATCTTCAGGTGGGATGGAGGTGGGAGTTGGTGGTGGGAATTGGTAACTAAATTACATTTCATACGTTCAGCTAAAATTTAAACAATTATTTTGAATTCGTGGTTGCCTAAATGCAAATACGGATTGAATGACATGCATGGACCGCGATATCCCTTACATCTCTTCAAAAATGATCAGACCAATTGAGCCACGAACTTAAGTCATATTCAAAAATATTAATAAATTGTCTAAAGATCAAATAAAAATTGAATTTTTGCAAATTTTTAATTTCTTACATACTCAATTCATTAGCAGCAACTATTCAAATTCAGAGATTTATGCAGTTCGTTCAGCAGGGCAGCGTCAAGCCTGTCAACTTCTTGTCCGTTCAACTGTTTTATACTTCATGACCAAAAACAAAGCCATTAGCAAAGTCAATTGAAATTGACAATTGAAAATATCAATAATATATCTATATATATATATATATATATATATATATATTTAGAGTGTCCGCAATGTTTTCAAAATTGACAAACTGCAAAGACAAATGACAGTCTAGCAGTCTAGCAATCAGATTTAACTTCTATTTGTGCCGCAAGCCATGCAATTTAACCCAACTAGAATGCAACTGCTCGACCGCAAACAGAAAACAGAAGAAGCGCCTGGACCACTTCGAATGCAAGGTAAATTGTCAGACAATCGCCAAGCCCAATGCAAAAGAAATCAAAATAAACAAATGAAACGAGTAAATGACACTGGCCAACAGGATTTCCAGACTAAATGTCTCTATTGCGACTCTATGAAGTGCGAAAATTGAGGTTGTTAGTTAAGTTCTATAAGAAGATTGTAACGGTACCTAAACGTATTGCTCTTCCTCTTACTCTTTTTAAATTTTGTATATTCTTCAACTTTTCTTATGGAGTCTTCATCTATTCTAGAACTCCATGAGAATTGTAGGCTTTTTCAAAATTTAAAAATAAGTCGATTATGCAGCGCTTAACTTTTAGTTATGTCGCCGCTAAGGCACAAAGAAAAAGCATTTAATGAGCTCAAAAGTGTCTTTGATGCCACAGATTCATAAACTAAAATTTAGTCAAGAAACATTCAAGTTGTGTCTGCCCATCTGTTTGCAGCTTATACTTTTATTTCTAGTTTACTAAATTTCTATAAATTTTTGCTGACCTGTGCTATTATTTCTGCATTTTGTGCCCTCCATTGAATTGCATAGGAAACGTTAGCTCGAGCTGTATTTGTTTAAATCTATTCTTTAATACCCCTGTCTATGCACACACACAAACATAGAGAGACACACACACACAATAACCACTTAATAATAATCAAATGCACTCGAGTCTCATATATCTTAATTCCGGCAATCGGCATTCCACATCGAGAGCACCTCACACAAAATATATTTCTCAAATTTATTGCTGCTGCTTTGGCTTGTGCTATAGCTAAGAGAGTTAAAACATAGAGATAAATATTAGAAATATATACATAGTTTTGCAATAGCCAAATAGAAGCTAGCTGGTTTATCTAGTTTATACTTATTTCAGATATGTACAAATTCAATAAGATAAAATAAATAAATAAATGAGAGCTTTAGTGCCAAAATATTAAGTATTAAATATTACTCAAGAAAACAATGTCGATAAAAACAGTAAATTAATAAAAACAAACTAAATTTCATATAAGTTAAGATAAATAAGTTATGATAAATTATATTAATGCTGCTCTATGTTTTTTACCTCAAACTAAAATGCAATTATTTGTTTGAAAATTCAAAATGTATTTTAACTGAACTTCAATAAATTTTAAGAATAGTTGAAAAGCTATTCCTGTAATATAAAAATATATATTGTAAAAATATTAAAAAATTAAATTAATTTTAAATGTTTTTTTAAGAAAACATTAATAAAAAATGTATCTCTATATTTTTGTTAATTTTTTTATATTTTTCTATAAATTAACTTCTGCCGAAAATAAAAAATTACTCATAAAATAATACATTCAAAATTTATTTTCTGGTTTTCTGAAATGGAATAAAAGAAAATAATTTTTTTCTATAATTATTTTTAAATTAAAAGTTGTGCATATGGAAAAATATATATAAAATTTTTAATAATGAGTTTTTATATAAAACTAAAAAATATTACTAAACTAAAATAATTTAACAATTAACCACAAAACACTAAAAATAATGCACGAAAATAGGTTCATTTACTTTCATTTTTACTGTAAAATATAGTTTAAAAATAAAAAATAAATATGCATTAAATATTAAATAGGTAATATAATATTAACTTTATTCAAATGTATTGCTTTAATAAAAATTAAATTAAAAAAATGTTTTTCATTTTATATTTGTAATTATCTATGAAAACGAAACTTAAACCCTGAGCAGAGTTGTCATCGCAATTGCTTGCAATTTTTTTGCTGGTGCAACGGCATAGAACTGTGTGGTATCTAGAACGAGTTGAGCTTCTAGGCAGCTGGCTGTGCTCGTAGATACAAAAGTACACGTAATTGGGCTAATGGATATTTCGGTACTAACACAATTTTGCTAATAAAGTTCGCAAACACACACAGAGGAAGGGTAAGAGAGAGAGACGGAGAGAGTGGGGGGAGCAGCATTCAGTTGGACAAGAGACCACGACGATAGGGATAGGCCCAGCGCCGACAAGGACGATAGAAGCAAGGACCTCACAACAGTAGCCGGAGCGGCGCTAGCATCAGGTTGTCTGAACTTTTTGTTTAGTCTTCTGCAGCAGCTCTTGGCAAACTCTCACAGCAGGCAACACACATTTGCGTATAAGTGCGTCTCTATGTTTTTGTTGACAACTCCTTACTCTGGTCACACAAACACACCTACACACACGCACAGCGCTACATATCTGCACACACTCATCTACACTGCCACATGGTCTACACAGTCTTATATTGTGTTTACCGGCTGAGAGCCATAAACATTTTGTTTATATTCAACTACAATCAAGTCGAAAAGTTTTCGAATTCGCTTCTTTAGTAATTCTAACAAAAGACTAAGCTACAATAGTCTAAATATCATAAATAAAATAGAAAAATATAATAAGTTAATTAAAATACAGAAAAATTGCAAATAATATAAAAAAGATCTTTATATATACATTTTTAGATATTTTTATAATTTATTATTATAATTCCACAAATTGAAATTAATATATACTTAAGCATAAACTGAATACAAAAATTTTATCTTATTATTATTTTTTTGTAACATAACTTGTTCCAGTTTAAACAATTTAATTTTGTTATTTTTTTATAAAGAACTTCTTATTAAAAAACTTAAAATTTCAGTAAGAAAAGTAAAAATTAAATTAGTAAAAATGAATATAATAAAAATATGTTATAAAAGTATGATAATATATTATTACTATGATTACTAGAAAATTGCATAATAAAAAATTAATTTAAAACGATATTTTTAAATAAAACTTAAATCTTTTATAAATTATAATATTTATTAATGATGAAATTTGCAACTGAAAAGCAATTTATTTTGTTAATATATTATTAAGATATGTACATTTATTTATTATTGAAATTATTTATTTGAATTATTAAAATTATTATTAAAATTAATTTGACAATTTTTTAAAAATTATTTATTTATTAATTAATTTTTTAAAATTTTTTTGCCATTTGCCAAACCTTAAAATTCATTACAAAACATAACTTTTATAATGAATTTTCCATTTCTGTGTGATTTTTATGTTTATAAGAATTAATTAATTAAAAATTACTTTAATAACTTTTGTAATGAATTTTTTATTTCGGTTTGATTTCTATTTTTATAAGAATTAATTAATTAAAAATGACTTTAAGTGTACTTTTTGCAATCCAATTATATTTCTGTGATAGCATTGTAACCGAAATGTGAAGTAGACGGAGAGAGAGAAATTGGTAAACTAGTCAAAAGCTGATTCGATGCTGTTCGGTAGCGCATCTTGTTGGAGTCTTTGCGACATATCTAATTGCAGCTGGTACTTATCTGGACAGCTGGGAGGAGTTTGCACTGGGTGTTCACTGTTTAACTGCGAGACTGTCGATATATGGCAGCTGCAGCAGCAGCAGCAGCCGCAGTAGATGGTGCGTGGGCACTATGACCAAAGTTTGTGTACCGGCTGTCCATGTGTGCGTGTGTGTGTGTGTGCCTGACGCTGTGTGCAGCAGTCTATGCAAATTGCCAAAAATTCCAATGAAGAACACACACATATAGAGAGGGGGAGAAAGACAAGCATGTCCTGCACTTGGCTTGATTTGACTTCCCACAAACAGAAACCCAACCAAGCAGCTAAGCTCAGCCAACCGCTATGCCCCGCCTGCCTGCCACCTCTGGCTGCACGCTCCGCTTGGAGTCAGTTGCCTTCGTTTTTGGCAGTAGTTAAACTCAATTATTATGCAAAGTCAACAATGTCTATTTGTGCCACCAAAAAAGGTGCATGGACGATGTTCTGGGTGGCTACGGCACGGGCACGGGGCTAAGTGGGTTGGCTGCTGCAAATATGATGCGTTTTGCGGCCAGAAATGCATTTAAATACATTTTGATTTGCAGTTAAGGAGAGAACATGAAACGTGCACAGGCAACGAGTAGCTGGATTCATGAACTGCTCCCGCGTTCCTACCCAAATTCCATTTTCTTGGCAGCATTTTTGGGGTGTCGTTCGGCTGCAGCCAGGGCAAATGACAAATAATTTTTGCAGTCTTATTGAAAATGTTTGAGTTTTAGTTGCCAGCAACTTTGAGAGCCAGTTCGTTTTGTCTTGCACATTTCGAGTGTCTGCTGTAGTCGCAATTGTTTTTGCACTCGGACAGAAGAGAGCATCGGGTATTATAATCTTGTTGTTGGCTTTGTTAAGCTCTGATACAGAAAATGTAGCTGTAGGACACCCAACACAATATCAGACTAATTTACTAATGGACTAATGTGTACAAATGTTGAATACAATTATTAAAAACACAGACGGAACATTCCAAATTCTGCCTCATCGACACTAAATTTATTATATTTATTTATAATAATTAATTGTTTCAATTTAAAATTTCAGAAAGAAATTTCAATTTTTATAATCTTCTAATTTACTCTTTTGTTAATTTTTAAACTTAATATAATTAAAATTAAATATTAAATGAAACTAAATATCTGCAAATTGGTATAATTAAATAAAAAATATATAAGAAAGTTAAGCTAAATCAAGTTAAGTCAAGAAAAGAAGAAACAAATACTTAAATTATATTTTTTAAAAATATATAAAATTAATTGAACTCAATGAAATTTAAATTTAATTAATAGCAATTTATATTCAAATTAAAGAAAAAATCCTTTCAGTGAATTAAATTAAATTTTTTAAATGTTATTTTGTGAGCTTTATAAAAAAAACTAAAATCAATATAATTTAAAAAATGTAACTAAAGTTCAAATTAAAATAAAATAACTTAAATAAATTACTGTATATATTAATTTGTGACTTAGATTAAGAATTTTAATTAATATTAACTTCAGTATAATTTAAATGTGAAGATAATTTAATTGAATTACTATATATTATATTTGGGGAATGAATGTAATTTAATTAATTTAATTAATAATTAATAATTCAAAAATAAAGGTATATGATTAAAATGAAAATTATATTAAATTGTCATTCAATTTTAAGTTTACTTTAAAATAAATATGTCTACTTATTTATTTTTATGCAATGTAGTATATAAAAATGGTATCTAAACTTCAAATGGTATCTTAGCTTTAAGCTGTGAAGAAATTCCTTTTTTCTTTTTTAATAAACTATTCAAAGGACAGCTAAACAACAAAGAAAGAGCAAAGAAATGCTGGAACTGTCAACTAACTGGACTCAATAATGATAAAATATATATATATATATATATATATATATATATATATATATATATATATATATATATATATATATATATATTTATATATATAAAGTATATTAGCTATTTCGTAGACTCGCAGAGTATCTCTGCGTACAGCTATATGCATATTGTAAGCTATTGTGTCTTGTAGCTCAAACGCACATTTGTTGCTGCTGCTGCCTGGTCTGGGCTGGCCTGTCGCACTTTGTGCTAACAATAAGTTTTTAAGTAGTTTGACATTTGAACTTGCATTCAGTTTTGGAGTGCAATAAAAATGCGCAGCTAGCTATGCGGAAATGAGAGATGCTGCAAAACAAATAAGCAAGCCGGGCGCCTTCGTTTGACTGCGAAATATTTCGCAATGCCACGCCCCAGCACAAAAGTTAAGGGGGGTCGGCCGAAAAAGAACAGAAAAAAAAGAAGCAGAAGAAGAAGCAAAGTTTTTGTCAGCGAAAAATTGCGGCGCAGTTTATTGCAAAAGTTCATTACAGTGCAAATGTTGCTAGATTGTCACCAGACCAGAGGCGTGGCGGCAACGAGGGGTTGGCGGGGTTAGGGGTAGTTTGCTTTCGGTGTCGTTGCTTCGCGAGCTCAAGTCAGCTTTTTGTCTTTCGCCACTTGTTTAATTATAAAGTGCGAAAAATGCTTGCATACTTTTCGGCTGACACTGATGAAGCGCAGGTGATGCAAGCCTCTTGAGATGCCCGGACCCAGCCGCCACCCTCTAGGAAAATGTCTGTCCACTCGCCAACTGCTAGGTAGTTAATACTACTTTCTTTTTTCCATATTATTTATTTACTCCGAGTGCAGAAACAGGAGCAAAAGTTCGCAGTTTGTCTGGCAAACTAATTTGCATTTTCTCATCAACGCAGCAGCCTGCATAGCTAATAAGTGGAGGGAGGAGGTGGAAGAGGGAGAGGCAGAAGAGCGAGAGAAAGTTGATAAATAAAGAGCGCTGTGATTTTGCATAGTTAGCGTTGCATAGCTGAATCGTGAAGCATTTAGCGCACACGTCAATCATACGACATGTGGTCCGGCCTGGACACATGCCATGGATCAAGCGCTGTCCGCTGCTCCTTTGACCCAGCGAAATTCGTTCATTTATCATTAAGCACTTGCGAAATTGTTGCCTTGATAAATGAAGTGCTTAAAGGCCGCATTTTTTTATTATTGTTTGCTTCTGTTTTATGGTCAAATTATGCAAATTTTCTTCCTTCTCCAGAATGTCACGTGAAACTGGTTTGATGAAGCGCACAAAAAGGTGTTCTAAGCGCTCTTGATTAATGTTCCACAAATGATTTGAAAAACTCAAAGCCAAATTGAAATGTTTTCATACCAAAATTAATTTCAGCTATTTGCATTTCTCTTCTTCTTCCATTCCTCTAATCCACTTTAATTAATCTACAAGGTGTTTGATTGTGAATTGAATGGCTCTGGCAAAAATGATAGAAATTGTAGCTTAAACTTAAAAAGTAACCAAAGTATATACATAGCTGAATAACAATATTGAGAGCTAAAAGCATTCAGATTCGTTGAGTGCCTTGAAGACAAGTTTACAGTAACAAATCTTATTGTTACATTTTCTATGCTCAACCTTGGTACAGAGTGAAGAGAAAGCAATCCTCAAAAATCACAACAAAATCCAAAAATCTGAATATGATGAGCTGAAACTTAAATTGAATTTTGCTTAAGTAATAGATGTTGGTCTAAACCAAATATCCAAATATCAAAAATTCTAAGTAGAAATATTAAATATAACTAAGACTTTAGCTAACATAGAATACAGCTAACAATATAATTTAGCTATCAATAGAATAACATAGAATAGCTGTCATTAGTCTCAGATTATGAGTTAATATATCAGTTGTTAGCAATGCTAGATACACACCAAATTCTGCCTAATGATATCTGACTTCGATTCGATGAACTGCAACTACAAATAGATCAGCCTTGGACGTCATGGACACATTTGTGGAGTATCATTAGGCTTAATCTTCGACCCTCTAGCAGTATATTAAAACTTGCCGAAACACAACAGGTCGAATACATAATATACATATCACTACACAAAGTAGTCACACCTTTACATGCTGGCCAGAAGACAACGTCACAGAAGATAACGTAAAGGACTTAAAGGATATGTAAGCACGTTTGTAGAATCGATTTATTTAACACCTTGAATTTGATATAATATCTTAACCTGTTCGACTGCCAAATCCACAGGAATAATAACATTGTCACTCGTATATCAATTATACGACACGCTGGCAAAAATTAGTAATTTCCCAAAAGATACTTAGGAAAGCATGCTTAATGCAAAAGACTACGAAAATCTTGTTCTAAGCATATAGATAATTGATAGTAGATGGGAGCAATAAGGGCTCTGCTGCTGTATTAATCAAATTGAGACTGAAGAACCCTACGTTCTCCTCTCAAATCACAGTAATCTCAAGCTTTTCAGATATTTGGTCGTCATTTTTTTATGCTCTCTTGATAATAAATTCATTTGGCTTTCAGTTTCAATTAGCCAATGCAGATTGATTGAGTCATAATCTGTTGGCTTGAAAGAACTTTTTGGCAGCAGCAAGCAAGTGAAAGGGAAAAACTTTTCGCCTTAGTATTTTAATGTTAATTAATTTGAACAAAAAAAAGGCCACTTATTATTGCAGACTAATTGTAATGCAGAGAATCCAATTCGCTGATTTCACTGTGGGTTGCGAGTTTTTCTTAGCTTCGGTTTTGTTATTGTTTAATTTTTTGCGCTATTCGCTCGATTGGTTTCGGCAACTAGAGCCCAAACCCAGCTCAGCATAGGCCAGCCTTGGGGCATCTATTTCAGGTGGCTTGGCAATCAAAAATGCTTGGCGAACACAATACTTGAGAGCAAGTTAATGGAAAAGGGGGAGCAGCCAAGTAACAAGTGTAACAATGAAGTGCCAGCACTGCGGGGCAAACATGGGCGAGAGAGAGAGAGAGAAAGAGCGAGAGAGGGGAAGAGCGAGTGAGCGCGAGTGCGAGCTAGAGCCCAAAAACATTGGCATAAGTACCGCTGCAGGCGTCTACAAGTGGGCGTAAGGCGTGGGCATGGTCGTAGGGCGTTGGCTGACAATCACACACACACACACCTACACACAGTGCCTCAGGCTCAAGGATTCACACGCTGTTTATATTTGCATACATTTAACCTGAGGCTAGGCTCAGGCTTGGCTCTGCTTCTTCTTCTTGTTTGTTTTTACAAGTTGTTTCGTTTATGTGCATTGCACATTTAGCTAGATATACAAAGTTACATAAACACACATATCTATATATGTATAAATACACAACTTTAAATTTTTTCTCATCTGTTTTTGCTTCTTGAATATTTGAACATTTTGTGGTTAATTAAAATTTGCAAGAAGTTGTCTAGACAAACGTGTGGGCGTGGCAGCTGGTTGTATAATATATTTCACCGCAAGATACACGAAAAGGCCAGATAAATTTATGGCTAAAACTGGGCACTAAACTAAAAGGCAATTCACGATTTTGTAGCCTAGTGTTAAATATTGTTGTGGCTGCCAGGCAGGGCAAACGCAACGCATACGTAATATTCATACAGTTCATTGCGCTTTGAAGCAAACACGCTTTTACGACGACTGCATACCCTAGAATAACTATTTTCATGACAGTTAAGTGCGAGAGGGTAAATTTAGTCAATTTATTTGAAGCGAGGCAAAATGTTTGCACAATAAAATATTTACATTTATTTTTACGTTTATTTCCATAATTAAAAATATATTTTTTTTATTTTCAGCATTAAAATATAATATTGTTTTCTTTTAAAAAAAAATTCAAATTAAAACACAGAGTAAAATATTCAGAAGCTTTAACAAAATTTCCAAACGTTTTCACTTAAATTTGTTTACATATATATATATATATATGATGTCGTAACGTCAATATAATACGTTATGGCAAAATTAATAGCAGAGTCTGTTTTCTAAGTTTCCCAATTTATGTTCAATTTTTGTCGTAATTGCCTCGAACTGTTGCGGCAGTATTAGTGAGCGGGAAAAAGCTTGCTGTAAAAATATTATCTGAATAAGTTTACGTCTTGGCTGCACGCTTATCATGTCTTGCTTGAATTCGTTAATTCTGCGTGTGTGAGAGATAGAGACAAATAATGCATGTCGTATGGCTAATGTATTACAAATTTATAGCAGTCTTTTTTCTTAGTGTGAGGGAGAGAGCTTGCTGGAAGTATTATCCGAGTGAGTTTGCGTTTTAACTGCACGCTTCTCATTTCTTGCTTGTATCCTTCCTACGTTAAAGCGAAAAAGAGATGCAGATAGCTGTTGCTGAACGTAGACTTAAGCGGCCCTCAGAGAGAGAGAGAGAGAGAGAGAGATAGCTACTTATGTCATTCGTACAGGGCCGCTATTATTGTGCGTGGACGAAGAGAAGCGACTAGAAAATGTCATGCTGCAAGCGCAGATTGCGAAAGACAGCACAAAAGGAATTCGTTATTGGGCCAGTTATAATTGTGCAAAATTTTAATGGAAGGTGATCAACTTAACACAAACCTCATAAGCCTATATATATTAATTTGTATAATTAATTGTTCATCTTTTAAATCTCATTTTCCAATTCAGATAATTTAATTACAAATACTTAAGCTTTAATGTTATCTTGCCTTACTTCAGTTACAATTTTGATTTATGAGCAAATATAGTAAATGTTGCTGAAGAGATGAGCACGACTACCAGATACTCTATATACAGATACCCTTTCGCTCGATATATATAATAAGCTTACACTTAATTTGTTTCCTTTCCGAATTCATTGAAAATCTAATATAAAATATGATAAATTAGATATTGACTAATAGATATCCTATAATCTGATACTCTGAAGTTTCGTACTATAATTTAAATCTAATCTTTGTTTTTATTTTAGATCAATTTATTGAATAAAATATATTTTATATAAAAGCTCGACTAGATGATACGCTATATGAGTATAACCCGTGCTTGGAAACCATTTACTCTTTGCTTCTCAAGCCAATTGTATTGTATAATCCCATATGTTATATGAGTTATGATTTATATATAAAATAACTACTACGAGTTGATCTTTACTCAGATACCCTTTACTTGGATAACCTTAACTTGTATATTATATACTCTACTATATGCTTTATAGTTCTTATCGCAATTTACTATATTATATATGAGATCATTATATATATAAGTTGCTATATCATCATATTCTTATTACATATAATATAAATGTATATTATATTTATAATATTATCCAATAAAACTTTCAATCCATTCTAATTAGTAATTTACTATTTTAAGAAAACTTTGTTTACAGATCGATACTTATCGATATTTTCTCATGTAAGAATGTTCATCAACAGCTATAAACCCCCAACTCAACCCACTTTCAATGATTACAGGGTATTCCAAACAGTCGTGTAAAAAAGCAATTTGGCTTGGCTTACGAGTACATATATAGATATATAGTTTTTCTTTTTTAATTCCTAGAGTGAACTCTATGCGGCTACGGTGGATTTTAATCTGTTGCATAGCTCACTCACACACACACGCACACAGGAAGACGAGGACATTTATCAATGTTGCGACAGGATATCAAGGATTCGAGTTTGAGTTCTCATTTTCATTTCACATTTCTCATCGTTTGAATGGAAAAAAGGAAAGAAAACACATTTCATATTTTTTTGTTTCCCGTTTTAATTTTTTTCTACTTTTTTTTTGGTACTAAGGAAAATATTTACACAATCAATTGAATTTTATTGTGCAATTTATTTTGTGAATTCTTAATGAATGAGTACGAGAGAGCGTAAGTTAGAGAGAGAAGGCAACACGGATTTCAGGCATAATCGATAAGAATCGATTATAGATGTAATTTTATAGGCAAGCTGCCAATTAGCGAAACCGAAACTTATTTGATTTATGAAAACCCAATTGAAGTCGAGGCACCAACTGCTCGTTAACAGTTAATGGTCTTTGATATGGCAGCGTTTGGCTATAACTACAACTGCCAGCAGCTTTGCTTGGTTTAGTTGGAGCTCAGGTTGCGATTGGCCATGTACGCGGTCGAGTGTCTGAATTGGTCACAGTGCCTACTAAAAGCGATCGCTGCCAATCAGCTGATCGCCAAACAGCTGAGATCTTTGCTCTTCTTCATCTGCGACGACGTGCGATTGATGCAGGTGCTCTGGAAATGGCTGATCTACAAATACGAACAGGACCAATTCAAATAAGCCACAAGATAAACTTAAGACAGTTAGAGAGAGAGAGAGAGAAATATATAAAAAGTGAAAGTTCAAAGAAAAATTAAAAAAAGTTTATATATACACAATATATCTATATATATGTATATCTTTATCAATGTTAGCATATTTGAATTATCTAGTTTTTAAATAGTTTTTAAAACAGTTTATTAAAAGTTAAATAATAGAAATGTTTAATTATAAAATGCAAAAATTTGAAATGTCCTTCAGTTTCTATATAATACATAGCATATACACTAATTTTAATAACTCTTTAATAATAATGATAATAATAATATTCTAAAACTATCTCATACAAAATAAATATCAGTTTGTAAAGCATTTAAGAAACCACTCAAACTAATTCATGCAACATACAAAATAAACTCAAAGATTCTAAATAACTTGCTGACTAGCATACTCAAGTGTTATTTAAAGTATCTCACTCAACAGTGTACAGTTAACTAACTCAAAGAGTAACTACTTCTTATTGTCACTCATTTAGTGATATATCTATGAAGTGAGTAGTCAAATTATTTAACTCAAGAGAAATTAAATTTCAAGTACTTTCAAATATTTCCTACAAAAAAACTCACTCATGCATTATGAGTTGTTTATCCAATGGTTTATGGTTCATAGAGACACGCATCCGCTACTCACAATTCAGTAGCTCAAAGAGCAGTGAAAAATTACTAGATGTAACCATTCACTAACAGCTCAGATCCTTTGACTCAAGAGCGCACAAATAGCTCACTCAGAAATCATAAAGAGCTATTTACCTATCTAGACACAGTTTGTAAACGACTCAAAGTCAAATCCTAAGAGAGTTATAGAGGTACTGACACTTATTACTCATAAATAGCTCACAGCTTAATACTCACAATTGCTGCACAACTAACTCACTCAACAGCTGTTGCAGTCCATTTTATTCAATAATTTTTAATGAAAAAAATTAGATATATGATTATTACTACAGCTATTAAAATATTATAATCACTTACTAACATTCTCTTAATAATATAAACAAAGTACTTGTTCACCCCAGTTCAAGTTTATTAAAACGTCTTTTCACTCCTGACAACGCTCAAGAGTTTATAACACTCAAGAGTTTCTTAACAGTTATTTGAGCAGATTTTTACTTACTACTCAGCAGTTAATATACTCAACTATATTCAGTGCACGCGGAATGCGTTAAGAGTATGAATTGAATAAAATACTCACTCATTCTGTCGCTCTCCGTGCATGTTCCGTCGTCAGATTATATTCACCACTTAAGAGTAAGCACGCTCCTCTTCACACTCTCTTTTCATTCGCGTTAGAACTCACTCAAAGAGCGAAAGCTTTACGAAACGACATAGCCGAAGATGCATCCGAATGTACAACGAAGACTCCAATCGTGTCGTGTTAGTTGCAAATATTTTTGGCACATTTAGTACACGAACAGCAGCACACATGGCCAAGGTGTATTTGTACATCATGTCTATGTGTGCGTGAAGTTTTATTTATTTATCGAGAGTTTTTTTTTTTGGCTATTTGTTGTTGTCTTTGGTTTGCAAAGCTTGCAGTTTTTTACAGTATTTTTTTGGTTTCCTTTACTTTTTGTTTGCTGAGTTTTTTTATGCAGTTGCATTTGATAGATTGAATTTTAGCGAAATTGAAAGATAAGACACTACCTGTGCACTAGATGTGCACTAGCTGTATCTGCACGTGTATGCTCTTGGCAGCTGCGTGCGATGGGGCTTATCGCAGCTCAGCGCTGGCTGCTGTTCAGACATGTTAATTTCGACTTAATGCTGTTTAAGTAAAGCCCCAATATTTGCGCCTAATACGCATACATGTGTAATGAATGTAGGCGCTTAGGCATACACTCACACGCACACAGAGAGAGAGACTGAGGGACAGACAGACATGGCAATATGAGTGACTTACATGTGTAAGTCGGCAACACGACGAAAACAGATGCTATCTTGCATACATTTAGGCGCACAAGCAAAGCAGCATTGGGACTTGGACTTGAACTGCGGCTGTACAAGCTTTCGAGCAGTGTGTGGGGAGGGGGAGTGATGTGGGGTGTGTTGGTGTGTCTCCTTAGGTGCTGCCACTAAGGCGTCAGTCACGTGCAGAGTCAGTGCGCGACAGAGACAGCTGCAGCGCTGCGAGAGTGAGAGGCTAGACTGGACGGCAGTATGCAGCGATAAGCAAACATTGTCCATCAAAAGCACACCTACATAACTGTAAACACACAGCGCACACGCATACACACCTGCATGCCTGTGTGCATTCATTGCATTGAACATGACATATTTGTCGATTTGCAAATTTATGTCAGACTTCGAGATCCCAAGCCTGTTTTCTGCTCGGCTTTTCCATTTTCCATTTCCCAGCGGACTTGGTTGTGATTCCAAAGTTTCATATTTCAAATTAAATTTAATTAAACTATATAGAACTTATTATAAGTGTCTAATTTCAATTCAAAAATAAATAATATTATTAAAAATAATAAATAATTATTATTAAATTCAATAAAAATATTTATTTTAGTTTTATTTCTAGAGTCAGCTAAAATTTATTAAATTATTTATATAATTCGAAATTTATTAGCAATTCTATCATACCATATCATAATATATCACTTCATAGCTTAAACTCAGCAAAGCAACTAAATAGTCCAATGAGTGCGAAGTTTAAGCAGAGATGTTTGGAAAGAGGCTGCGATATGTAATTTAATAACTATTATTTTATGTATAATAATACGAATTTTTTATTCATTAAGTTTATAATTATTTGATAATCACATTATTTTAATTTTTATTCTTATTTGTAAATTTAATATTGCGAAAATAAGTTCAATTTTCACAGAAAATATTCACTTCCTTTCCAATCAATGGAGTTAAAATTAAAAATTTATTTTCAGCTGTCAAAACTTTAAATTCAGCTTTAATTTCCATCTAAAAAAATTAAATAATTATTTTGCATATAAAAAAAAATATTTGTATGTAAAACATAATGTTTTATATAAGTAAACAGTTTAAAATATTTGTTAAATAAAATTAAAAATAATTAAATTAATAAAATAAACAATGTAATATTAATTCTTGTTTTAAGCAAGTCAATTTATTTTAAAATTTGTATATTTTTAATTTAAGAATTCATAATCAATTGTAAATATGTGAAAAGTGAAAACTGAAAACTTCATGCTACACTAGCTAACATGATGCTGTGCTAGACACACACACACAGTCTCGCACACACACAAGCTGACAACGACCTCTACTTCGCTCTAAATATTCAATTACATTTACAATGCTTAAGGGTTTTGGAGCCGCTGCAAACAGACTCGAGCACAATCATAAATATAACAGTATATATAGATGCTGATGTATGTGTGTATATCTATATAAATAGGATCGATGCTGTGGGCTAGTACGGCCCGCTTCATTAAAAATACTGTCAATACCTATTAAAATCAAAAATCAAATCAATTTTGTGCTATAATTACAAAAATGTCTGCCTGCTGCTGCTGCTGCCGCCGGTCGTAAAGTGCTCAACGAAATGCAGACAAACACACACACACATGAATATTAACCAACACACACAGAACTAGCCAACTTAGTGCTGAGTGGTGGAGCAGAGCACAAACAAATGTCAATTAAAAAGTAAAAATTGCTAGAAAATGCCGCACGACCTGCCTGAAACAAAAGGCCAACTGAGCTCAGTTGAGTTCAGCATGTGCTGGCATGAGGCAGGCAGCAAAAGGAGGTGAAAGTGGAATAGTGGGCGAACTGCATAGCCAGAGAGCTTGCAGCAGTTTAGGTCATTTTTGGAAAAAACCCAAAAAGCCAAATATACAATTTACAGTTACAATTACAGTTACAGAAATAAAAGATAAGAGATAATAGAGATATAGATATAAAAGATAAGAGATGAGAAATAAGAAATAACATATAGAAAGTAAGAGGTTATATAGATATAAGATATAAGATATAAGATATAAGATATAAGATATAAGATATAAGATATAAGATATAAGATATAAGATATAAGATATAAGATATAAGATATAAGATATAAGATATAAGATATAAGATATAAGATATAAGATATAAGATATAAGATATAAGATATAAGATATAAGATATAAGATATAAGATATAAGATATAAGATATAAGATATAAGATATAAGATATAAGATATAAGATATAAGATATAAGATATAAGATATAAGATATAAGATATAAGATATAAGATATAAGATATAAGATATAAGATATAAGATATAAGATATAAGATATAAGATATAAGATATAAGATATAAGATATAAGATATAAGATATAAGATATAAGATATAAGATATAAGATATAAGATATAAGATATAAGATATAAGATATAAGATATAAGATATAAGATATAAGATATAAGATATAAGATATAAGATATAAGATATAAGATATAAGATATAAGATATAAGATATAAGATATAAGATATAAGATATAAGATATAAGATATAAGATATAAGATATAAGATATAAGATATAAGATATAAGATATAAGATATAAGATATAAGATATAAGATATAAGATATAAGATATAAGATATAAGATATAAGATATAAGATATAAGATATAAGATATAAGATATAAGATATAAGATATAAGATATAAGATATAAGATATAAGATATAAGATATAAGATATAAGATATAAGATATAAGATATAAGATATAAGATATAAGATATAAGATATAAGATATAAGATATAAGATATAAGATATAAGATATAAGATATAAGATATAAGATATAAGATATAAGATATAAGATATAAGATATAAGATATAAGATATAAGATATAAGATATAAGATATAAGATATACGATAAAAGATATATTTTTGTTTGCTTATTTTTGTTAAATGTCTTAAGACTTCATCCTGTTGCTTCTTGGAGTCCTTTAGGTGAATCTCCATCACTTCTTGCTCTCTCTCTCTATAATCCCGTCTCTTAGCTTCAACTACTCATCTGTCTTTAGACAACTTTTTTATGTCACTGCCTCATCCGCATCCGCTTGAACCACTTGCACTCAAGACTTCATTTAGCAAGCTCCACTGTGCTTGTCACTGTCATGCTGTCGCCGTCTATAGCTTTTTTCTATTTGAGAGGGTTCTTCGCCTTGGACGCTGGTCAACTGGGCAGCCGTCCACTTGAAGGGGCGCAGAAGCGCAGCAGCGAAGGAGCGTTGCTCCATTTGGATGCCAAGGCGGGTGTTGCACAAAAAAAAGAGGCACCATAATAAATGTCTGGCAGTCAGAAGAAGGAGGGGATAAAAAGAAAGGAAACTGAAAAGAAATGCATAAAGAAGTAAAAAAGAAGCCGGCACAAAACTCGACAAGTGTCTCGGACTTGTACGGGCTGCCAACTGAATTCAACAAGCAACAATTACCAACGAAATGAAGGAGAGTGAGTGAGTGAGGGAGAGAGAGAATGTGTGAGCAAAAGCAGAAACATAAAAAAAAAACAAAAACAACATTGATTGAGGCCCGTTACTAACCAGTTGAACAATTATAGTCTGACCAACCCTTCTCTCTCCCAGCGCCTGAGGACGTTGACAAGGCTGGAGGCGCAGGCAGCGATAATCGAAAATGAAGCAATATAAACAAAAGCGTAAGGCGGAAGTCGAATCAAAATCAATGAGCAGAAACAAAGAAAGCAAGAGCGAGCGGTAGCGGGAGACTCGCAGATAATTTACAATTTATTTGCTGCGTCTGTGGAAGCGAGATAGCATCAATGTTACTTTATCTAAAATCGTTTTGTGCTATTAACACATAGTGTTTCTCCCTCTTTCCAAATGTAGTGCTGTAGGAGAGAAGGGGTCAGTTACCTATGATCTATACAGTGGTGCTTATCACATATTTAACAGTCAGTGCTACATTATCTTAGCAACACTGCTGCATAAATTATGTTCAATTTTAATGAATAAAATTGACAAGAAGAAAAGAGAGAAAAAAAGAAATATACAAATATACATTTCACTGATGGATAATCGATTTACCACCACTCTAAAAGTCAAGGCAGCGAAAATGCAATTGAGAGCACGCCACAGCGGCGATTATTCAACTTCTAACCAAAGAGATATATGTATGTATGTGTGTGTATATGCAAACACTTTCGCAAGCAGCACTGACCTATCCAACACTTTTTCGGCTGTCCAAAACAAAGAGAAGAGCGAACAACGAGAGAGTGAGAGTGAGTAGGAAATAAATGATGGTCAGTAAACAACGAAGCGAACGAATTATTTTGACGCGTGAGAGTAAGAGAGAGAGGAAGAGGGAGATAGAGAAGCGAAAAGTCAGTCAAACAGACAGGGAGACAGAAATCAAATGAAACGCATAAGAATCGATTCGATTAGTGAAATGAAATTTACGCCAAAATAAATTTGCACAACTTACAGACTTGGCGCGCCTAAGTGTTAGCCATATATACAAGCTATACCCTAACTGTCAGTACTTCGAGTATTTTAAGGCTGTTTGTTATTTTACAATTTATATTTCAGTGATAGAAAAATAACTAAAATATTTAAATCGGTATTAAATACTATAAACAAACAGCTTAAAATTTTTTTAAAAGTGCTAATAACTAATTTTGAATAATAAATTTATTATTTTCAATAAATAAATAAAAAAATTATAAAATAAAAATAAATTAAAAGAGCGTGCAAGTCATGATAACATCCGACTTCATACTGAATGCTAACAACAAATATATCCACATAATGACAATATTATTGATTTTTTTCCACATCTAAATGTTATCGATAACTTAAACAGATGCGCAGAGTTATCGCACATAATATCTATTTCGATATTTTACTTTTATATGAATGGAAGTGTATTCAATTTTCGGCTTTCGGTTGTTTCCAATCAATTTTCGTGTTCATTTTGTACTCTGCGCCAGTCGCAGCCGCTTGTCATGTTTGTTGTCTTCGTTGTTGTCGTCGTCGTCGTCGTCGTCGTCGTCATTGTCTCTAAACTTTTGTACGTTCATTAATCTTGTAGAGCGTTTTCGCTGTTGCGTCAGGCTTTTCCTTTTCTTGTGTATATCAATTTGTATGTGTGTGTGTGGCTGTCTGTGTTTGGCAGTTTCTTTGGCTCGTTGTTGTTGCCGTGCCGCCTGCGACGTTGTCCTCACGGCCAGGACACTTGTGCGACAGTTGTTGCATGATAAGGTTTAATCTATTTAATTGTAATTGATATTTTTGCTAGATACGATGGGGCCGTCTTCCATCACTTCTGCTTGTTTTTTTTTGCTACTTCATTTTTATTTCACCCATTTATAAGCCAAATGAGGCGCCTAAAACAACGACGAGGCAAACAACTTGTTGGCAGCGCACAGCAACAACAACCAAATCATAATTTATAAAGTGCTGCGCGACAGAGCCTTAAAAAATAAATGTGAGCAAAGAATATGAAGAAGCTACGAATGGGTCAATAACTGAATACCTTTACAAAGACAAATACAGAGCCAAAGACAGAGACAGAGGCGGAGACAGAGACAGAGAAAGACAGAGACAAAGACAAAGACAAAGACAAAGACAGAGACACAGACAGAGACAAAGACAGAGACAGAGAGAGAGGCGGAGACAGAGACAGAGGCGGAGACAGAGACAAAGACAGAGACAGAGAGAGAGAGAGACAGAGACAGAGGCGGAGACAGAGACAGAGAGAGACAGAGACAGAGGCAGAGACAAAGACAGAGACAGAGTAGGGCATTCGTTAATTCAATGCTTCTATGCTCAGAGTCAGTTGGATGGTGGCGGGGAGGGAGCTGAGCGTGTAATCACGCCAATGCCATTATCCTGCATATCCTTTTGTTTGTTAGTGCAGATGATGGAGGGACGTAGCACACATGGGACACATCAAATTCAGTCAAGATAAGAGAGTGCCAAGTTGCCAAGTTGTTGATGTGTAAACGGTTTCGGATTTAAAATAAAGAAGGCGTGAGTGAACAACACACGACTAGAGAGAGAGAAAGTAAGAGGGAGAGAGACGCTGTAAAAAAAAAACAGGAAGCCTAAAACAAATTGTAGCGGAAACTCCGGCAAACACAATAAATGTTTAATAAGCCAAAACGAGCAGAGAAAAAGCGAAAGCGAAAGCGGTGCCGCTGTTGCCGTCTGCCCTAAAAGCCTCCCAGCTCTGGGTGTCTGCATTCAGCTCGAGCTTTCAATCTGGGTCTGGTTAAGAGGGCAGCCCTTGTTGCGGAAGCTGCAGCGGAAGCTGCTCGACTAGCGAAAAACAATAAGCCAGCCCAAAACGTCAAATGTTGTTCAAATCTTAATGTTAAATTATAGAAATCGACTTCCAAGGAAACCCAAACACAAACACAAACCTCGAGACATGTGAAGAGACATGTGTAACTCGAAGACTTGAAAAATATTCAATAAGCATTTAACTTCTTGTCTAGTGAAGAAGGCGTGGGATATCTGATTTACTAACTTCAGCTCGATATGCGCGCTGCTATCAATTATTTCAAATTTTAAACTTTAAATTTGTTACTTTCTGTCTCTAATAGGCTTAAGGGTCGAGAGGGCAGGCCAATATATAGACAGACGTGGCTCAGCAGCTTGTCCTGCTTAAGAACATATATACTTTATGGGTCCATATTCACGACAGCAAAACTCTATTCTACACAGCAAGAAGCAGAAATTAAATGAAAGAGAGAAGCCTTACGAACTTTTAAAGTCTAGGGCATATATTATATATTTTAGATTTATTTTTTTATATTTATTTATTTATTTATTATATTATTATATTATATTTATTTATTTTATATTTTATATTTTATATTTTATTTATTTATTTTATATTTTATATTTTATATATATTTATTGATTTATTTATAAGCAAAATAATCGCATCTGCAGTAGGAATAATCCACAAGTTTTGGTCGAAACAACGCTTTAAGGGCTGCCAGAGTCCGATGATGGTTAGGATTATGTTGATTAATATTAATATTCCTCATTACTAAGTGTCAATTGCATTTAAGCATTAATGTTATTCAATTAATTAGCTGATAAAGCGCTATATATTGATATTAAAAATATAATTATTGGCTTTATTATGCTTTAAAATTGTTTAGCTCTAAAATAAACATGCGAAATATAGCAGCAAATTGTACAAAAGAAAGGCGAAAAGAACCACAATTCAAGTAATCTTTGGCTGCCTGGCTAAGCGACTTCAATACCTAGATACCAAGACGCAGCTGGAACGTGAGTGAAATATAGAGCAGCGCAAGAGCGAGAGAGGGAAGGAAAGAGAGGCCTCTGCTTGTTGACCGTGCATGCAGAATGCGACTTAGACAGGCGCTCGAAAGTATGCTACACCAAAAATCACTTAAGCGACGCACAAATTTGCAACAATTGCAAAATGGTGCAAAAAGCGCTGCTGATAAGGTGTGTAAAAAGCAACGGCAACAGCAACAAAATGTTAGCCAAACTTTCAGTTAAGAAAAACATATACACATGTATGTACATTGGAGTCGTAAAACTTTGCCCACGACAGCCGCACCACAGGCATATATCATATGGCAAATGCGTCTGTTTGCTGCTTAGAAAAACCCGCTAACAATATTTAAAACTTTTGCCCAAACTTGCGCAGCTGTGAAGCGGCATGCATAATTTAAGCAGAATGTAAGAGGTTTTGCTGCTGCATTCAAATTGTAAATTATTTCATGGCGTAAAGAAATAATTAAGCTAAAAAAACATAATTACTTTGAACTTGTGGAATGTTACCATTGATAATGGCAATTCAGGGCATATTGGTGTTGTTCAAATGTATGTCACAGGCAGCAGGCAGCCTATCTGACCCCATTACTATGGGTATTGATCAGGATGAACACTCTATATCTTCTAACAGTATCTTTGTATTGAAGAACCGACGAAAGATAGCCAAAGTCAGTAGTTTTCTTGTAGTTATGTCTGATAACAGGCGGAAGCTAGATCCGGTTTTGCTGAGCCAACTAAGCCTCGGCTCGATTAGAATTTGCCCATTGCAAAATGAAAATAATTTAGTTCGGTTTAAGATATTTAATTTGAACGCTACAGTCACTTCCTCCATGGAAGAGGGGACGAGCACTTCAAGCTGAAGTCATTTCTGGAGACGCAGGTAAGCAATGGATTCTACTCTTAATATGGAATTCTCAACACCTGATGAAGACAAATGCAGCCGTGGGATCTGCACAGTATAAATCTGGTTGGTGGTTCAACGATTGTGGTTTCAAGTAACTAAATTACATATATTATAATTGGCTAAAAGTAAACCAATTATTTTGAATTATCAGCAGGCCTTGAAACCTTGTTAAGTTGTTAAAATTAAAAGAAAGGAAAATTTAAATTATTTATCTTTCATATCTGTATATATGTTTATACTACAGTGGGAGTTCGTATCAAGAATATATAGTGTGTATATCTACGCTCAATGAGGGATTGCCGATTGTCGAAATATTACAGTTACTTCATGCAGGTATAATAACTGGCAGAGTAGAGGAGAATCTCCATCAAGCTAAATTCTTGGATATCATTTTAAATATTTATTTCATTTTTAATTTATTTTATTTATTTTCATATTAATACTTAAGCTCTCTTGCAACATTTTTGAGACGAGCTCTGATGCTCTGCTCACTACCTTATCTAATGCCCAACAAGAGGAGCAAAAAAACAACAAGTTAATAGTTTTTCACGCAACATGTTTTTCATGGCACGCAGCTGCTCTGTGTCGAACTTTTGTGGCATGTTGCAAGTAGCAGCTCCCTTCGGTCTAGCTCTTCCTCACCTCCACTCCCTGGCGCTTGCTGCTGTCCCCTGTGGTGCACTCAGCGCTTTGTTGTGGACTTTAAACGGTGCGGGTGTGTGAGTGTGTGTGAGAGTGTGTGTGAGAGTGTGTGTGAGAGTGTGTGTGAGAGTGTGTGAGAGTGTGTGCTTGTTTGTATTTCCGAGTGATATGGCATTTGTTTGCTTTGACTGAAAAGTTTAAGGTTTAAATTTGTTTTTTCAATGGATGTCTCTTATTAAAGCAGTTTTTTTATATATTATACATTTTCTTAACTGTAAAAAAGCATAAATATATATAATATATTTTCATTTGTTAGAGTTTTTAACAATCCAAGTTTTAACAATCTAAACCGCAATCAAGTGCATGCATCGCACCACAAAATGCTGAGACAGTTGGTCAAGGACCTTCACAGCCACTTGTTGCCCAAATGCCAAGTGAAACATGTGTAAAAGCTAGCCACGCCCACAATTGTGTGCCAGTTTTTAATGTGAATAGAAGCTTATATGTATATATACATATAGATATATATGTATATAATACATAAAAATACAAAGCCCTAAAAGCCTAGCAAAAAAAAAATTTATTGTTCAAAAAGTCCGAACAACAACAAGGACAACCGCAAAATGCTCAAACTGTGCAAACTTTTTAAGTGCAGAATTTATAGCTGGCGATTTGTTGTCTGGCCGGCTTTTCCACTTCTGCCCCGCTGTGCCTCAAAGGCCCATCCCAAAAGCCGCGCTCGCTTTTCCACTAACCCATTTGGCAGCCCACAATTTGTTCTTAATGGTTCAGCAAAATCAATACAATGAGAACTAAAGTTCTCGCTGTGTGTGTGTGTGTGTGTGTGCGTGTGTGTGTGTGCATTTTAGAAAATATGAAAAGTCAAGAAAAGTTTTATGGTAAATGAGTAATGAGTGGCCTGACTGGCTGACATTATGGCCAGCCTCAGCAGCAGGCAAATGCCAACTCCATAGCCAAAGCCGGCGAGCATCGAGTTTGACCCAAATAAGTTTTGTGGCACAACTTCAAATACCCTAGAAATTTCGCGAAATGGCTATATGATTATAATTGAAATAGATCATAGATGTTAACTGTTTATGTTAATGTAAAACTCTAATATTTTTTTATTCATCGTTATATTATTATTGGCTGACCTTAACCTAAACAAATTTACAATTTTATGAAACCTAAAAAAGTTCTATTAGTATTTTTTATAATGTGTAAAGATATTTAATTCTATATTCTTGCGCGTTTAATTAATAATTATAAGTAATTTTGAATATGTTATATATATCAAGAGTTGCATGATAAAATTTCGAGTATCAGAGAAATCAATTTTGTTTATTCAACTAGCAATGAAATCTTGGCTTATAAAAATATATATATAATATATATTATTATATAAATTAAAAAATTAAAAAAAATATATATAAACATTAAATAAAATATGTGAACACATTTATATACATATTTTTCGCGGTGCATAGCTACGGTAAGCAGTTGTAAGTTTTTCTTATTTATTTTAAAATAAAAAAAATATAAATGAAGCCTTGAAATTCACTTTAAACTATCTTCAGCAATAGTTACTGAAAATGAAAATATAAAACGAAAATAAAATGCATTTTTTAATTAGTTATTTCTTGCACTTACCAAGTTTGACATGCACTTGAGCAACTTTTTAATGTTTATGAGTGGCTGCCCGTACGCCTCTGTGTGTGTGTGAGGTGGGCGTGGCATCAGTGGAATAATTAATTAAATATGCGGTCGCTTGAGTCTGTTGAAGCTCGCAGCTTAAATTATTTGGCGTGCAATTCGAAACAGCTAAAAGCCGAGGCTTCCACACATCAGCCATAACTTGACTTAATTGATTTAAATATGATTGATGAACTCAAACACAAGCACACAAGCACACACACACACACTCACACACATACTCTAAATCACATATACGTAGTCATTTTTCAGAGGTGCGTTTGATGAAATCTCAAAAACTTTATATATATATATATATATATATATATATATATATATATATATATATATATATAAACACATATATATATATATATATATATATATATATATATATATTAAATATTAAATGCACACACTAAGTCACGAAACAAATTGTGTTTTAAAAAACCTCAGATAAATTAATCGAATTTACAAATTTTATTCAGATGATTTACAAGTTTTCGGCAGTGGCCAGAATCCAAGTGCGAAGAGAGGCAACATCGGCATAGACACCAGGATAGTCGACCTTAGCGCAGCCTTGTCCCCAGGAAACAATGCCGACAAGCTCACCATTGGCGACCAATGGGCCACCAGAGTCACCCTGGCAAGCGTCCTTGGTCTCGGTGTAGGCACAGACCATGGTTTCCAAGATCTTGTCCTGGCCGTAGGAATAAGTGTTTGAACCGCAATCGGCAAGGGAAACCAAATCAACCTCCACTTGTTGCAGGGTAATGGTCGAAGAACAAAACAAGAAGCAGGTGGTGCCCCAGCCGGTGACAACAGCAGGTGTGCCCGATGGTGGTGTGGTCTTGGCCAATGAAACGAAGCGCACCTTGGCCGATTGACGAACAGGAGAGCTGAGCCTGATCACAGCAACGTCGTTGATCATCAGTTTGCTATTGTAGCCCTCGTGGAATTTGAAAGCCGCAACGCTCACAACTTCGCCGCCCTCATTACGATCAGTAGAGCCAACACGAACCTGCATCTCGTTGGCCTTGTACGATTGCATGCAATGGGCAGCGGTGACAACCGTCTGCGAATCGATCAAGCTGCCGCCACAGAAGTGGGCACCTTTGGTCGTCTGAATGGACACCTGGTAAGGATGCGCCTCAATTTGGGTTGGCTCGCCATTGACGATGCGTCCAAAGGGAAACTCCTGTTCGGGCATTGCCTGGCAGGCGGCCAAGCAGGCCAAAAGCCCAACGAAACTTACAATCAATCGATTCATATTCTTAGTAAATACTATACTAAACACCTATCGCATCGCAGCGCTTTTATACTAACTCTTATCAAACTGTTTGCCAGTCAAATTGTAAATCAAGCGCCATCTATCGTACAGCCGTGTCGCGAGCACATAAATTCTCGGAAGACGTCAGTTAGATTAGAAGAACAGCACGCGCTCAATGTTATTACGACGAAGACATATACTAAAAATTAAACCTGTAATTTTTATAAATTATATGTGCTACAGATACCATAATCTTTGTGGGTAATAAATATCCCTTAGACGACTTCTTGTGGCCTTGCATATATGTTTCAGGGTAAATGACTTACTATACATACATATATAATATAATAAATATATAATATAAAATTAATATATATTTTTTATATTTAGAACATTAATTTCAACTATAATAATTATATATTATAATATATTTATTATAATTTCATATAGATCATGGTACTCTTTAAATATTATTAAAAACTATATAAATTTAAATATTAAACTAATTGTACAAAATATAAAAACACATATTTAATATTATTTGTAATCGCTTATATTAAAATTAATCATTTTGATTAGCTCATAAAGTAGTATTTTAATATTTTGAAATTAATTTAATTTTAAATTCTTTTACCTATTCAGCAACTCATATTCAGTAGGCATCCAATGTTCTTATTAATTTTTATAGCAACCCACTAACTTGTACACACACAGTTATACAGCTATCTTCACACACTCACGCCTTCACACACTCACACCCTCACACACACACACACTCATTCATGAAATTGACACAGTTCCCCACTTGAGTTTGCCGCTCGGTCAGACCCAAACACTGCCATTCAGGCGAGCTTAAATTATTATTATATTATGCAAAAAGAAGGAGCAGAAGGCGAAGACGAAGACGAGGTAAGGGAGATAGAGTGGCAGCAAGTGATTTTTATACTTTGCCAGTGAGTGAACTTTTATGCGACTAACCCAAAATCTGACAGTTGATTGCAGCGCAGCACAGCGCAGATGATTGAGATAATAAACCTGTTCGCATCTGTGGTTCAAGCTGGGACCGAAGTTAAAGCAAGTTAAAAATTGTTGATTACATTTGAATCCCAGTCATAACTGTCAGAAAATGCCTCGGCTCAGCTTTGGCATTTGACAGACCCTCACAGTTGGCCCCTGTCTTTTACCCAATGCCTGCTGCTATTGATGGCCACATGGCGTATGTGTTATGTGCCATTATGTAATAAGCATATGAGAGATAGAGAGAGAGAGAGAGAGTGTGTGAGAAAAGTATATATATATTTAAAATGCACTCATATTAACGCTGCCTGTCAGTGTTTGGGTCGAGCAAGCACTCAACGTCCAGTTGCTGCTTCTATCAACAGACCCTCGAAATACATTTCCATTCAGTTTCATATCATTATCATACGCTCTACTATAATTTGAACTCATGTAAATGGCGCTTCGAGATAAGCAAATGTGTTAAAAGTTTACATTCTTATATCTGCGTGAAATGTCGAGAGTTAGAAGAGAAACTTCTATACTTCAAAAAATACATAACTTTGCCTCAGCTACAGCAAACACGTTCATCTTAAGCATTCTAGTTTTAAGCAAGATTTATTGTGCATTGAATTTTATTAAGACTTTAAATGAAATCATCTTTTACTCAAATGCGTATAGTTATCCAAATTGATTCTAAAAACCATTTTAAAATTAAGTATTTGACGACGTAAAATTGTTCTTTAATTTTTTTCATATTTGTGACTTACATAATTTATTTATATATTTTATTAGTTTAATATTTTATTTTCTAATATTTTATTTGTAAATATTTTATTACTTTATTTATTTTTTTTTTTTATGTATTACTATATTATTTTAGTTATTATTATAAAAGTAACTTTTTACTTTTATTTGATTTATTATTTTATTTTTTTGTATATTATTAAATTTGTATTTTATTAATATTTTTTTTTTAATTTATTTGTTATTATTTTTTACAATTAGTTGTTACATATTTACATTTTCTTTTGTTTAAATATTTGATATTATTATTATACAATTTTTCCTTATTCGAAAAATAAGTATTTAAATTAATATTTATAAAAAGTAATTTCAAATCCAATATATCAAGTCTAGTCTAACTGATCTAGATCTATAAAAGATATTTCGATTTAGATACACTAAATTCCAACTGTTGCTAAATGGCTGTAATTAAGATTGTTAATTTTTTATTTTGGCAATTGCCATGCCCATCGAATGATTGAGGGTTAGGGTGTTCGCTCGCTTCTGTTGTTCGCATATTTTGGGTTGCACGTCAGCTATTTGTGCTGCATGCCACATGCCGCATATGCCACACGACTGGCATATAATTTTACACCTGCCTGAACGAACCAACGAACGAACATTGCTATTGCACCTCTCTCTCTGTCTCTCTCGCTGGCTCTCTCCATTCTGGTTGCCAAGGGGAATCGAGGGAGGCAGAGCGAGGGGTGCAACTTTTGTTGTAGCCGGGTCAATTGCTGTCCATTTGAGCCAGGCCCAAAAGTATGCAATATTTTTTGGTCATCTTTTTTTGGGTATTTTGTTTTTTGGTAGCTGGGCAAATATGATACTAAATCACGGCGTTGCCACGAAAAGCATTTCAGGCAGTTGATTACTGTACAAACTATGCAGCCACAAGCCGAAGCTGTGCAACAATATGTCCCGCAAATGTTGCAGCAGAGTGTTGTTTTTATATTTTTGGTCAGCAGACGGCATACTAACTAAATGGAAAATTGATAACTGTTTGTAAAATATTGTGTTCAGTCGTATTTATTGACTTTTACTTAATATTCATCAATATTTTGAATGAAACTTGTTTTAGATTACTTTAGATCGGTTTGGATTATGATGGGGCTTAAATCCAATATTGAATTGATTGAGTGTTGCACTTTGAGTAATGCGCTGAATAGATGAAAGTAAACTTTTTTCTTTTAATATGAAAACTAGAGCGACCCAGCTAGAGTGATACTATTTACACTAACTGTATTGTAGCAGCTGTTTAACTTATCGATAGCATTTTTTGTAGTAAGATTCCATGTGAATTGCCATTTAAGCTGTGCCAAATATCTATTTAATTATTAGTTTTATTTTAACAAATTGGAGAATAAATTTATATAAACTATATTAGAGCTGTTAGATTTGTCGCTGGTACAGTTGATAGTATTGATGGATATTAATTTATAAATAATCTTTTCATTTTAAATAATTATTTTAACGTTAAGCTTTCCAACATATTAATAACATTTATTTTAATTGAGTCGCGTCTCAGCAAGCAATGCTTAGCAAGTCAGACGCTGTTATGGCAGCTCTTAGAAAAAATTGTAATAAATTTATTTTCTTGAATAACAATCAATGTTAAAATTTTACGATTAAAATTAATTAAATAATTGTAATTATTATTAAATTTAAAAGATTAACTCATTTAGTTTTTAATAACTAATTCAGAATTTTCAAAAGTTGTTACAAAAGTTGTTTTTGAATCTTAATATATTTTTTTAAAAAAATTAAATTTTATTTGTAATTATTTATTTAATATAAAAAGCTTAAAAACTAATTTTTCCACTGGCATTTGCGAGCTCTTAGGTCGATCGATGGTTTTACAGTTTCTAATAGCTCTCAATTATTTCCAATGTTGACGCAAGTCTCTTCTTGGCTTGCTTAACATATTTTTATGTCTTCGAATCGTTGACTATTCAAGCTGTGGCTGATATCCTTTGCTTGCCTTTGGCCACGCCCAGTCGGGCATTTTGATTAAAAATGTTTCGCTGTTCTTTTTTTAGATAAAAGATAACGTTTAGACGCGACTTTTGTCCGGCACCCACGCACAGCCTAGGATCCGGCTGGCAGACGTCGTTTTATTGCCCAAGCTGTGGGCGTGCCAGTTGTTGTCGTTGTTGTTTTCCATAAAGCTGTTAAATACTTAAGTGTAATTTATGGCATGCGATATTATTCGTTTGTGCTGTCATGTTTGCTAAAAGTTTTACATGTGGCCAAAGCCAAAACGGGGCCTCAGCACAAAAACTTAAACCAAGTCGACGACAAGAACTCAATGTATCTTATGGATACACAGCCCAAACTCAAGTCACAACACACACGCACACACAAACTCTCTATATATATATTGTTGTTAGTTGGGGTAACCGATCCCTCTGCCCACTGAGGCAGTTAGTCAACTTGTCGTCGTCGTCGTCGTCGTCGTCTTTCGTCCTTGCTCATCCTCGTCAAAAGTTCTCCACTCACTTCTAATAATTCTTTGCATATTTTCAGCTGGTTTCGAGTGGCTTGTTTTGTGGCTGAGCTGTGGTTAGAGAGCGTGTGTGTATGTCAGTCTATTAGAACTTAATAAATGAGCAAGTTATAGACAAGTTGTGCCATGCCTTGGCTGCTGCTGCTGTCATGTGGCTAACTGATGGCACGATAATGTTTACAGATTGACATTGGGCCAAGAGGATTAAAAGCCATTAGACGCAAGCTCAAACTGTAGCCATCTAGAGAGAATAAACAATGCAAAAATAACCAATTTGTGGCTCAATATGATTTAAGCTTTAAGCTGAATCATATCCATAAATGAATATAAATCTTTACACATAATTAAAAACAGTGTTCTGTGAAGATATGTATGAAGAAGTCTGAATTGTGCCTTAAAATCATAGTAAAGGGAAAGTAAGACGAAAAACCTCTGATAAATTAATTGAATTTAAATTTTATTCAGATGATTTACAAGTTTGCGGCAGTGGACAGAATCCAAGTGCGAAGAGAAGCAACATCAGCATAGACACCAGGATAGTTGGCCTTGGCACAGCTTTGGCCCCAGGAAACAACGCCGATAAGCTCACCATTGGCGACCAATGGGCCACCAGAGTCACCCTGGCAAGCGTCCTTGGTCTCGGTGTAGGCACAGACCATGGTTTCCAAGATCTTCTCCTGGCCGTAGGAATAGGTGCTTGAGCCGCAATCGGCAAGGGAAACCAAATCAACCTTCACCTGTTGCAGGGTAATGGTCGATGAACACCAGAAGAAGCAGGTGGTGCCCCAGCCGGTGACAACAGCTTGTGTGCCCGATGGTGGTGTCGTCTTGGCCAGCGGAATATAGCGCACCTTGGCTGACTGACGAACTGGAGAGCTTAGCCTGATCACAGCAACATCGTTGGCCTTTTCTTTCTTAGTGTAGCCCTCGTGGAATTTGAAAGCCGCAACGGTCACAAGCTCGCCGCCCTCATTACGGTCCGTTGAGCCCATACGAACCTGGAGCTCGTTTGGGGTGTTCTTTTGCAAGCAATGGGCAGCGGTGACAACCGTCTGCGAATCGATCAAGCTGCCGCCACAGAAGTGGCCACCTTTGATTGTCTGAATGGACACCTGGTAAGGATGCGCCTCAATGGTGGTTGGCTCGCCATTGACGATGCGTCCAAAGGGAAACTCTGGTTCGGGCATTGCCTGGCAAGCTGCCAAGCAGGCCAAAAGCCCAACGAAACTTACAATCAATCGATTCATATTCTTAGGAATTACTAAACTAAACACCTATCGAATCGCATGGCTTTTATACTAACTCTTATTAAAATGTTTGCCGGCGAATCGGAAAATCAAGTGCCGTGTCGAGGGCTGATAAATTCACGAAATACTTTGCTTAGATTGTACTAGTTACAATTATACAAGTTAAAACCGAATCATAATTAGTGCAGATTAACAAATGACTTGCCTCAGTAATCAGCATTGGGTATTTCCTTGTATAAAGTCCAAAGTAAGATTTGACATGTAGATACCGTATGGAAGTATGCAAAAAAGATGAGAAGAGACTAATGAAAAGATTAAAAACATGACTAAAAACTAATCGATATCTTAGTTACCAAAATTTCACGATTGCAGTAGACAATCTAAACAAAATTTGTGAATATGACAAAGTAAAAAAATTATTTTTTATTTAAAAATATATTGTGATATTGTCGATATATATATCGATAAGTCATCATTATCGATACTTTCTAGTCTTCAATATCAATCATGAAGAATATATCAAGAAATCATATCGATCAATCGATAATCTCTGAATTAATTAAAATCGCATATGAAAAATAAATCGATAGTTAACGATAAATATAAATTATGTATCAAAATGAAACAGTTTGGTTATCGATCAATTATATTTTATTATTTGTCTTTTTAAACTCAACGACAATCGATCATCTTATTAATTAATCGATAATTTCAAAATAAATTATTATTTTATTAATTTAATTTTTTATTCTGTTTTACGTTAGAAACTAAAGCATTATTTTTGGATACTCTTTATAAATCTCTAGTAGCTATAGGGTATAACATTTACTGATTTATCGCTCAGAAACACAGAAAATTGTATTTAAACAAAATTTCCCAAAATAATCTTCAATTAATTTCAAATAAAATGAACCAAATGATATGATATTTATTGTTATCTAGTCGCATTGGTGATGAAAATCGTTGAGGCACAAACGAGCAATCAGAGCATAGAGTGAAATACACAGAGCTTTATCTTATCAAGTGACTAACAAAGCCAGCGACGGAGACAGCGGGAGCGTGGGCGCGTGGGAACTGCCCGAAGATAAATGTCGACCAGTTGAGCTGACCCCGAGCAAAGAATTGTGGCAAAAAATGAACATGAACATGACCATGAATTTCAGCTGCCAAAGTTCATTTTTAATTTAACGTAAAAAAGAAGAAGAGGAAGAGGATGAACATATAGGAAGCGGACAAACGTAACAATCTATAAACCCGCAGCAGACAAGAGTTCGAGTCCTTCAGTTCTTGTGCACTGAAAGTTGTTGATATCTATTACTGCAGATTTGAAGTTGTTCGCCGGCGTCTCAACTCACTTAGCTCGCATGTCGAGTGGGTGGGCGAGACACAGAGAGAGTGAGATGGAGCTCTTGCAGGAGTGAAGGACTTAAAGACAGTTGCCAGTTGAATGGAACTGACTTCAAGCTGTGCAAGGCAGCCTTAGCTGTCAGAAGGGTAGGGAGTCCACACACACACACACACACACACATGTGACATGACAGTTGGTTTGGTTTGGCTGTGCTGCGAGGCACGTAACGCATTGCAGTTAAGATTTGGATTTGGTTTTGGCTTTGGTTTTGCCAGCTCGCTGGCTCTGAGCATATCAAAGGCAAAAAACTACAAAACACTTATCTGGGTGACAAATAGAAAAGCGGGCGCGCCGCACCCAGCCAGCATGCCAAGCATAATATCTTCGAGTAGATTAAAAAAAAAGAACAAAAACTAAACAAAAACATGAGGAAAAAGAAAAACAGCTGAAGAAGCTGGAAAAGCTGTAGAAGAAAGCGAACTACATATACAAAAAAAGAAGAAGGATAAAGAAAGCCGGAGCAAAGGAAATGACGCACGTTGTGTTCATAATAAAAATGGCAAACAGCATGTTTGTACGGTTGTGTATGTCTGTGTGTGTGTGAGTGTGTCCTACTTGGGCATAGGGTACAGGTGCCTGTCCAAGGCTACATACACATATGTGAAGCTATGTGGGTGTGTGCAAGGTAGACAAGTTGATGGCGCTGTGTCTTTCATCTAACTCTTTTTTTTTAACTATTTCTATATACTTTATGATATGGCAGTAAGATATAGTGTGACCCTCGTAAATACTCTTAAAATTGAAAAATATTTAAAAGTTGTATATATAGAGTTTTTTATTTGTATCCCCTTTTTATCTCAGGAAAAACTACTTTATTTTCGCTTGATAACGCAACTGGTTTTAGCCAATTATATCATTGTTACAATGCTGTATGAAACAGTATAGTAAATGAGTGTTAATATTGTATTGTTGTTTGGCGTAAAAACTAAAAGAAACTAATTCCTGTAGAATAAAGGATTTATTTTTTTTTATATTTAATATATTTTTGTTTTGGTAAATATCTAAAAATGTATATTTTCCAAAGTTGTAGACAAGTTTAGAAACATTAAGATTTTTTAAATATTAAGTAATTTTCAATAAATCATAGAATTATTAATTAATTAAGTGATAAAACACTTCGACTGTCATTTAATTAATGTCAATTAAAAAATGTTTGAATGAAACAGTTTTACTTTAAATATATATGTTAAAATTATGCTCAATATTTAGTGAGAGATAAAGCCATTCAAATAACTAATGCTCATACAAAATTAATAAACAATTTTATTTAATATAATATATAAATATAATATTAAAACAACAAACTGCGTTAAGTGACTTGCCATTCGCAAGAGACTTCAAAATTCA
The DNA here is from genome assembly GCA_035045825.1 of Drosophila eohydei. Lineage (NCBI taxonomy): Eukaryota > Metazoa > Arthropoda > Insecta > Diptera > Drosophilidae > Drosophila > Drosophila eohydei. Next base: position 1,522,829 of record JAWNOT010000077.1, on the reverse strand, counting down.
AGTTCACATTTCTTAGCCATAAATATATACTTCTATATGTATATATATATACTTGTCTAGCATATTTCTCTGTTCTTATATCCTGTTTGTTAATATTTGCAAGAGGACTTTATCTTAACAAGATCAGAGTCAGTGCCCAAGTCCATTTGAGCTGTTTTTTGTGCCTGTCTGCCCGTCTGTCTGCCTGTCTGTGTGTTATTCCGTTTGCCATTTCCTATATCATTTAAAATCATTTTGCAAGTTTTGAGCTGTGTTTCGCCTTTTGGATGCCGCGCACATCTCTTCAAGGACTTCTTGCCTCGGAGTATATGTGTTTTTTGTTTTTATTTTATTTTTATTTTTTTTCTTTATCCTGTCTCATGTGTGGGGATTTGTTGCTTGCTTATCAGTTTGCTTTGGCCTCAGTTGCACGCGCCAAAGCACCTCCAGGGAGACACACAGCGAGTGAGCGGCAGCGCAATGTCAAGTGGTTAAGCATAAAAAGCCTTGGCAGAAATCTGGGATTAATTTAGCGATAAGTCCATGAGCTGTAAATAAGTATGAAAATGTTTGCATTTTATTGGCTTATTGTTTTTTTCCTTTTCCCTTTTGAAGCGTGGCGTATAAAATAGAATAAGCAGAATATATTCCACTTACTTAAACGCAAGTACATATATTGATATTGATATCGATATTGATACTGATATATTGAGACACTTTAAATTTAAGTTATTTTAGGAAAAATTTGTAGAATATTTATTTTAAATATATATTATAATTTACTAGTTTTTTATACATTTTTTGATGATATGATTTCATATATATTATATATTATATATTTAGTAATTTTTGTATAAATTTTCTAATTATATTTATGCCATGATATATGTAATTGCAGAGCAGAGATCAAAAAGCAGCCCCGACTTCGCTGACTGTGTATCAAACGCAAGGTTTAATTTTGGATAACTCGATTCAAAGTTGTCGACTCTCTGCCTTATGCCTAATTCAGCTGATTGGCTTCAAATCGACTTTTGGCTTTGCATGCTTCACTCCGTCGCAATCTCTGTCTGAGCGTTGGCTTAAGAGCCAAAAGAGTACGTTCAAGCCATGATGACGGCGAACTTTAGGACGAAATTTAGCTTCAATTTGATTTCAATATTTTAAAAACGCTAACTAAAACAGCAGCAGCAGCAATTGAATATAATATCACTTATGCTGAATTAGCCGATATATGATAGAGCTTTTACTACAGAAATTTTATATATTTTTAATTATTATTTTGTATCGTATATAAAATATACCTAATATAAATCGAAACCTTTTTTCTCGAATTAAATATATTTTTTTATAATTACCAAAAAAATATTTGAATATAAAATATATCTAATATAAACAAAAAACTGTTCATGCTCTTTCTTCTCAAATTAGTAATTTTTTATAATTCCCAAAAAAAATGTGTATAAAAATGCACAACTTTTTTATGTTCATTATTCCACTTTAACTCACTTTAATCCCTCACGCACCTTTTAAAGTGTAAACTAGGCCATAAAAAAGAGTTAGCACTTAACTAACTGCAAACTCTTCAAAAGCCATAAAAAATGACGACCCTTTCATGTGCGTAAACAATTTATAAAGCAACTGGGCGTAGATCATATCATATGAACCTAGTGTTAAGCTGCATAAAAAACTTCTGATAGGAATATGCTCTGCTTTTTTGTTTTGGTTGTTTTTGTTTGCCTCTCATACAAGGCACAAAAAACAGAGCCATAAAAACAACAACAGCAACAGCAGATTAATTTGTTATTAAATTACAACATAACAATATCTAATTTCAAAGCGGGGGCAATAGGTATGTCTGTGTGTGTTCACGTGTGTGTGTGTGTGTGGAAAGCAGATCCTTTCCCTGGGGTGTGGCCATTGTTGCCAGGGTCTACACAGCCGCCAGTTGGGCCTATTAACCACATTTTAAGCATAATTGAATTTTGTGCATAAATTTCGGTTTATGGGACGCTGTGAGACCACGACCCAGGCAGATTATTACATTATTTACTGTGCAGGCGGCGCAGTCCAGCAGGCAGTCAAGGGAAGCTCAGTAGTATGGGTGGAATCTGCTACAGTTTGTTGTTTTTTTTTTTCGGGCAGACGACAGCGCATCAATTTTATATGATGCTCGCTGGGGTCGATTCACCGAATTGGTCTGTGCAACCTGCATAGCAGCTCAAAACTGTTGCAAAACAGCAAAAAAATTACAATTTTTTTTATTAAATTTTTGTTTTAATACAAATGCCAGTGGTAGCTATACAAATTCTATTTTGTATTTTTATTCACATATTTTTAAGCCAAAAACTGTTTTCAAACGAAACGAGTTTCGATTGGATTCAAGGCAAGAATTCGAAATAAAAATTTGTATACTATAAAATTAATCCGTGCTTGCGTAGTTCCACCCGCGGAACAATTGCGAAAATGAAATCTAAAGCCAACAACTTTTCCTTTCAATAAAATGAAATAAAATAAAAAATGTGCAATTAAAATATTTTATTTTTGTATATACAAAACAAAAATTTTTTAGTAATTTCATCAGAAAGTCATGCTCCTACCTTACGTAACTTTATAATTTTTTGAAAACATCAATCGAGTTTAAGCAACAGTAAATATTTAATTTTCAGCGTCTATAGCTCCATAAATTAAAATACCAATTGAATACTACTATGAATAAATTAGACTTTGGAAGCTTGAAAACTTATAAAAATAAAAGCAATATTAAAAACTTTACATAAAATATAGAAATATATATTTCAGTAAAAGGATAATTTAATTACATTATAATTTTAATAATTTTTAAAAATATTCTACACTATGCTACTCAACATTCCATTTAAACAGGCTTACGAAGTGGTAACTTGAGTAAAGGCACTAACGTCAATACTCGTTTATGCTACATCTGTTCCAATCAAAAAAAATTTCTTGACAATTATTCCTCTATAGTTTTCCCACTTCTTTTACATATAAAAAACAAAAGTCTCTCACAAATGAAACTGCACAGTTATTTGCTGGCAATTTTTTGGCCTTTTTGCAAATTATATTTGGTATTTGCCATTTGGCAGTTGTATTTGATGCTGAGACAAAGTGCGAATGCTCAAAGGCAAAAAAAGAGCAAAAGGGAAAGAAAAAGTGCGAAAGCAAGTAAGGAAACAAGCAACACATAAAATTTTTATTAGCTGAAAAAATAAACACGAACAAAATAAGAGACAGACATAGAAGAAGAGGAAGAGGGTGGGGTTAAAAGTGAGGAAAAAATCATGAAAATAAACAGGCAGAGCACAACACAAAAAGCAAACAACCTCGGCAAGAGTTAAGTTACAAATATTTACAGCCGGAGAACCACCAAAAAGGGAAATCTACTCCTTACCCAACTCTCCCACTTCTAGGCCCTTGTTATTTGCCTTTTGGTAAGACAGAGCCAACTAAATGTGAGGCTGGAGAACTCAGCGTGGGTCGACGTCGCGACGATGACTTAATAAATCTTATTAAAGTACGAGCCGCGCAATTTTAAAATATGTTTTTCCTTATTCTTACTTTTCGTTTCCTTCACTTATTCTTCTTTTTTTGGGTCTAGCTGCTCAATTTAAGCCGTCTACCTTACTTTTGCTTTGCATAAATTTATTTTACATTTTCCTTTCACTTTTGGAGAGCACTCAAAAGAATATTGCAGTATTGTAAATGTTTGATTTTTGTTACTTATAATTAGTTTATATCTATAAATTCCAACTCAAATTCAAATGTATTATTGTATTATAAAAGTAAAAAGTAAATATTCATCTTCATTGTGGTGAAATACTCTCCTATAAATAATTTTGAATACATAAAAAACAAAAATCTTGTATGGAAAATACACACTGCTCTGGTTTTTTGAATGCATATCATTAATTTAATCATATATATATATATATATTTATTAAATAAATAATATTTATTATGCTATTTTATAAAACTATTGTGGTAATTAGCTTACATATTAATAATTATTTTTAAATAAAATCTAATTTTATTTATTTTTTACCTATACCTATATTATAAATATTATATTATAAATTATTCAAATTTATTGCATACCGAACTATATTTTGTTTATTTGTAATCAGTTTTGTATATTTAAATAAAATTTTCAAATATATATTATTAAATAAAAGTTAAGTGCAAGGAATACTCTTAAAGGGCTAAGGCATCTTTTTTTTCGTTTTTAAATTAAAATTGATTGTTTTTATAATAATTGTGAAAGTTAAAGACTTTAATTAAAATATTAAATAAAACGAAACCAAACAAAAATGCATTTTATTTAACTATATTTATATATAAAATATATGCATTTATAGCTTGAGCCACTAGATCTTAATCGAAAATTAATTTCAGATTTATCCTCTAATCATAAGTATCGCTATGAAGTCAGAGCATCGATAAATTTTTTGACCCAAGCAAGAATATTAATCGAGGCTTACTTGGCTACCGCGCTACAGACAGAATAAATAAAGACATTTATCTTTAGCAACATTTTGTTTGCTTGGCCTGCCAAATGGACCCTCAGCAGTTGCGAGTGAAAGCGCTCAGAAGCCACATAAATTTGTGGTCCCAATTCGTTTTAATGCCTGGGCCCACAAAACATTTTCGTTGCCAGGTTTGGGTGTTCAGTGAACAGACAAAAGTGTGGTCAATATCCAATACCAGAAGCGAGAAGCGACCAAGCGTGCAGCGGGCGGCGGGCAGCGGCCAGGGAGAAGCGAGAAGTGAGAAGCGCAAACAAGACCAACTTGGCGATTGCTGTTTTGGCAACAACCGAAAAACAAATTATCGAATTAGTTTGTTTTGTGGCCAATTTAATAAGCTGTTTAGCACATTATTTGGTCAAGACAATAGTTTTTTTTTTTTGCAAATAGAACTAATTGAATAAACAATAAAAAAAGAATAGTATTCGAACTAATTGTCTTCTTTTAAGCTAAATGTGAGTTAATAAACTCATAAATAATCATATTTCGTACTTTGATTAAGTGCGATTAGCGATAGGGGGCTTTTCCCAAAAACAACGCTGGCTGGGAATTTACTGAACGCATCGACGTAATAAGTAGACGCGAGTCTTATCTTATCTGAATGTAAAGTAACAAAATCTGAAGTGATTTCTGGTATTCTCCAATTACGCTTTATCAAATATATATCTCATAAGCAGCATTTCTAATCTTTCGCAGAATGATTTGAATCGCTTAAATATTGACTGTGGACGTGTCTTAAACTGGTTATGAATCGGTTATAATTAGATAATGAGCCATATTCATGGTCTAATGATAAGCGGTTCTTAGAGCTTTACGTGGACCTATTGGGAAATTCTTCTAAATGGACTTTGCAGTAATTACGAAATGTGATTAAATCCTAAATTACCAAAATTTCAATAATATGATTATAAGAATTTTGAAGAAATGTTTTACTAAATCCATTTTGACCACAAGTTCAAAAAACCTTTTTAAATAGATAATACTTCGACTCTATTTCAAAATGAGAATTTAGTAAAGTAAAGAGTATTTCAGAGTCCACAAGAGTATTAGTAAATTTAAATTTCTAAATTTCAAATACATTTATATGGAAGTAAAAGTATTCTATATTCGTCCATAGATTTCTCAATCTGCTTGCCGCATAATCAAATTATTATTACGACCTCTCAAATTAATACAATTCATTTTTAATATAAATCACTTTTCTCGCATGATGACCCACTTCTTGGACAACTCAAATGTCGGATGACAATACGAATTGTTGCGTCTCAGGTGTCATTACTTAGATTGCAATCGAAGATCTTTGGCCAAGGTCTCTGCCGTTTGTAGTGGGTGTTGACTGTACACAAACACACTTACCCACACACACACACGCATACACACCCACAGTCAATAGTTAAGTACATACAAACACATATAGACCGTCAGCGATATACGAATATGAGAAGTCAATTTTACTTTAAACACAACTGCCAAATGACATGGCCATCAATCAAATGGCGCAATCGTCTGACTGATTGATGGATTAACGATAAGTGTATTAAACAATTCTTAAATATGCGATAATTCTATGAAATATATCCTTTTGCTGTTGCGAAAGCCGCTCAATATATATTTAAACACGATTGGGTATCTCCGAAATGGATATGCAAGTGGATATAGGGCATGTATATTTAAAGAGTTCGGTGTATTTCATACGTGTTATACCCTGTAAGGTAGGCGCTTAGTAGGGGTTACTTATTTAATGTGGTATCTCTTAATATAGCTTAAGTATAGCTATAATACGTTTGAGTATGAATAAGGAGTATTTATAAATTTGATCAATAATGAATGATTTCATCATGTCTTGAGAAAGGTAAGTGTATTATCGATTATGATAGAGAACTTAGATCGATAATCAATAATATTTAAATATCTGCTATTGATAGCCTTTAATCCTTATTGTCTGAAATGATGTTTCTTATAGCATTAAAATCGGTAATTTTAACCAATATCGATAGTCGATAATGTGTGTATCGATAATCTATATTGTTTATATCACCGTTATCAAAATTTATCCATAACATTTGTAGCAGAAATATCGATAATTCAATATAATTATAGCTTTAATATCGATAATCGATAGCAATATAGTACTTATGCCATTAAAGTAGATAAGCTACAATATTTATTGAGCTTATAAGCATTATATACATAGTTTATTGGTATAATATTAAGTCGATTCAGTTATAAATTATTTCAATTTTATCTATATAAACCACTTTTTAAATTGAAACCTCTCAAAAAACTACCTCACAGCCATGTAGAGGATATCTATTAGTCGTATCTTTCTTTCGTTTGCGCTTGCTGCTTGTTCGATGTTGTTTCGCCACATCCGCTGCAGCTTGGCCTGCTTGGTAAACATGCTGCCCAGCTGGCTGGGAAGCTGTGCACTTGAGCAGATTCCTTTTGTCGCGACTCATGCGTCTGCAAGCCGCCATATATTTCTCATGAATGAGCGCGTACAGCTCCTGCTGAAAGTATCCGTGATGCTTGTGGATATGCCCATTGAAGTTGGCAACCATGTAGTCACGTCGTATTTGCCAATCCCGACACCGGAACTCGCGCCACAGCCCAACCAATGCCAGCCACTTTTTGTCAATAAAGTCCAGAGTCTTTCGCTCGAACGGTGATTTCTTATAGTTGGTAATCGCGTGTAAGATGAAATTTGCATTGATTTGTTGCTGCAGTGCCAAATGATCCAGCATCGGCTGTTGACTGCACGGCCGGCAGTTGTCTTTAAGAGGAAACCTACGCCTCAGCTTCGAAGCTGCCTTTTCTGGCATATCTCTTATTCTTGAACTTTGCCACTTGTATTTTTCGCAGAAATCTGCCTTTTACTAAGGCGTTGCTTCGCTATAGTTGCCTATTTATACACGAGCAACAAAATATATGTAAAAACCCATTTTTTTGGCTATTCCAGCTGATAACTGTGCATCAAAAACTTTGTTGATAATAGGTTGATTAATAAAATCATAAATGGTATCAGATATAGACTTTTTTTATATATACATGTTTAAAAACATATTATGTCCAGCATTTTATCAAATAAGAGATACTGCAATACATAACATAAAGTATTACGATTTTGATTATCGAATAAGAGACTCAGGCAAAATTTCACGTATGAGAAATTTAAACTTATGTCTGAAAATATGCGTATTTTACGCATGCTTCAGATCCTGTAAGAGTGCACAATTTTCTGTCTTTACAAGAGCAGCTATGATATATGAAAATACTTTTGCTTCCCTGCTAAATCTCTTTTAAAAGTTTAAAGCTTAAAAAAATATTGATTTGCCAAAAAGTTGTCTATAGGATTTACTGCACGGCGGACTTGCATTCTCTTGCTTTCTCTCCTCTCTCCACCTCTCATTTTGTTCTCGTTAGTGTTTAGTTGCGTATTTTATATTCAATTTTAATGCGTTCAAAAACCTTTGGAAACATTTAATACGATTATAGATGACTTAAATTTGTTGGCCTCTGTAATTAAAAGCAATAAAATATCTCAATTTATTGTGTATATTAATAAGTAATGCGACTAGTTTCCTATATTTTTTCATATTTAAAGCACTAAAAATAAAATTTTATGTTATAAACAAACTGACTGACAAAATAATATTATTTAATTATCAAATAAAAAGACAAAAAAAAAAGTTTTACAAAAATGAAGTTGTCTAAAAAGTATAGATTATTTTTAAATATTTAATAGACAAATAAAAACTATAAGAAAAAAAACAAAATTTAATAAATAATAAATAAAATAAAAAAAACGTTCACAAAATATATATATATATATATAAACTAGTAAAAAGCTAAATTTAAACAAAATGTTTAAAGCATACATTTAATATAATAAAACTGGAGTTAATAATACAAATCTTGTATTAAATATTATTATATAAAATAGTAATCTTGACTAATATTTTTAGTAACTCTCATATAATTGAAGATACATCAAGTATATTATATATGGTATCTTATTTAATATATAGTATATAAAATGTATTGCTTTTTTAATTTTAAAATTATAAATGTTTCGCATCTTCACAAATATTTTGCGTATTTTACCTAAAAATCTATTTCATAATTCATATATCTAAGCAAATAAAACTATGAAGTAAATACTCTTTAATAGAAAATAATAAGTAAACTCTAACATATGATTAGATATTTAAGATTAATTCTTGTGAATAGGCGAATCTGAAAATTGAACAACATAAAAATTGTACATTTTGGTAAGGTAATTTATAAATATTCACATACAATTACTCAATCCGAACCACACGCACTCTGCCCAATGACTGGCTATATGTAGGTGCAGTTGGCTTTAACTTTTTTGGCCAATTGTTGAACAACCGTAAAACAATTGTTTATCAAATCACGCACAGGAGGCCGAGCTGCTGTCGCGCTGCTGTCGCGCTGCTGCCGTTGATTCATGACGATTCGATGTGCGATGTGTGCTATCAAGAATCTTGCTCGCTAAGCATGATATGCCGTAGCACACACCCACACACGCACACACGCACACACACATACACACACACACACGAGCAGACAGTCATGCACACACGCACAACCCATCAGCAGATGCGATGAGTCTGTCGCATTAGCCTATTCAACAAAATCGTTAGCCAGTCAATGAACACAATCGTTAAGCATTACACTAGGCAACAAAATTTTATCGGCCCCCTGGTGGGTGTCGCGTCCTCAATGTTATCGAGTCAAGTGTCGTCGGCTTATCGCCAATAATTGTAACGCCCCTCTCATCAACGCTAGACGCCTTCCCGTCAACTCCGAAAAACAGTGAACAAATCCACACGCTTACTAGTTGAGTCGAGTCTTACAGAGCACTTGAACTTAATCAGGATTTAATTACAAGCGTCGAGTGCTTGTTGAGTGTCACTGTAATCGCATGCAAGCACTTTTTGTGTGCGAGAATGTCTTTTTTCGACAGTATGTTTAGGGATCTACAAGGGTTCTTGTGCAAAAAGCTTTACAAGTTTTACATATGTTCACAATTTGAAAATAGATCAAATGCCAATGGATTATAGAGTTGCCAAACACTCAATAGAAGATGGACATAATGAGTAGTCGTTGCACAGTTGAATATATGTATCATCATATTATATTATCATATGTGTTCTAGTGGGAAGTACCCGACTGGGGTATACCCTGAACAATGTGCAGAACTGCTGTGGATTTTAGAGTTTTCAAACTGAGGAGACGGGCATAATTAGTAGTGAAGAAATGGATGAGTAGGCATTGCTCAGTTGTATATCATAATTTATTATCATATGTGCTCTAGTGCGAAATGCCCGACTAGGAAATACCCTGAGCTCTGTGCCAAACTGCTGTAGAGTTGAGAGTTTCCAAACAGCAAAAAGCTGACTGCGGAGGCGGGCATAATGACTAGTAAAGAGTGGAATAAGTACCCATTGCACAGATAAATATATGTAACTGAATTATTATCTATATGAAGTGCTATCTATTGTGAAGTGTTCAACTAGGTTATACCCTCAACACATAAACAAACATAATAAAAATCAGATACACACATAAGCACGCGCTTTACACTAGGTTCTTTACTGTTGAATAAGTTTTCTTCCCAATTTACTTTGCTAATTAAATGTTTAATAATGACAACCGGCTGTATGTACTTGCCAAATTACAAGTAGTAATTTACTATTTCAAATATGGGAGAAAGTATCGAAAATAAATAATCATAGAAAATTTCCAGTCTTATGCTATCAAGGCAGTTTCGTATTACATTTAGCCACATGTACCTGCCCTCAGTTTACAATTAACCCTTTGCATTCGTAACTCTAATAATATTGTTTATGATTAAGCGAATGCCACTTGGTTCGCTGAATCCAGGATAAAGCAATTATAGCTAATAGTTGTATTTAATATTTGGCTTATGACAATCAACTTTAACGTATGCATTGTATTATATTACAGAGATGGAAATGTTGATGCCACAAATGTGTTGCATATTTCATGGTCTGCCTATGTGAGTGTGCGTGTGCGTGTGTCTGATTACTTTTTCAGCACTATTTACAAATGATTCAAATCAAATGGGCTGTCAATTATTGTTATATAATTTCCTAGTGCTCGATGCACACATTTAATTTTAAATTGTTATTTAGGTAAAGTCTGTTTTTGATTTGCCTATTTAATTTGCAATAGAAATTTACGTGTAACATTTAGCGGGCATTTGTTAATTAAATTGAGGTAAATTTTATAAATTTGTTTATGTTTTATTATTACCCAAAAACCGAAGCTCTATCGGTGAACGGGTAATAAACGTAGTTCGCGAATGGTAAAGAATTAAAAGGGGGTTTTATTTCTGATTTTGATATTTGACTTTCCGATATTGATTAAGTTTTATAACTGGAAAATCCTATTAATATTATTAAAAGCAAATAATATTATTATTCCCCTCAGAAAGCATCCGTAATAATAAAATGTCGATAAATGTCTAACTAATTGCTCAATGAACTGTTAAAATAATGTGTTAAAATAATTAAAAGCACTATAAATATCTCTAAAATCACTTTAAATGTCACCAAATGCAGAATCTATTCTTTTGCAAAACTTAACTTCACTCAAACATTACAATTTAAAAAAAAAAACTTGAATGATTTGTGCAATTGACAGTAAACAAAGTATTGGAAAATCTCTTAAAATTAGTCTTCTTTTTACCTTCAAATTATTACCTTAAAATATTAACCAAAGAAAATATTATTATATAATATATATATTGCCTCGTAATCTACACTAATATTATTATTGTTCAATTAAATTTCTAAGTAGTGTTGGAAAAATACCCTAAAAGATCTTTTAAAGAGGCTTTTAAAATATGAAACACTCTATAAAATATATTTCCACTCATATGCCCTGCTGAAAAGAGAAATTCATTTTAGCTTATTGCTTCATTAGCTATCGAAAAAGTGTTAGCAAATCAGTTGAAAGTAGCACGAAGTCACACAGCTATATGAAGTGACCAACAAGTCGCGTTACTTGGCTTAATGTATTTCTAAAGAGTTTTCCATCATGTAAATTCACAGCAGCTGCTACTACTGCTGCTGCTGCGACTGCTTGTCATTCTTTAAAGTAAATATCATTAGCATTATGGATGCTACGCAGCTTGAAGCTTTTCGCTATGTCACAGTTCACGCCAGCTGAGTCGCTGTCCTCATGTATCTGCCCCACCGCACTAGCCCGCATCTAGTGCCCTCTGCTCTACCGTTGAGCGTCGTTGTCGTTGCCATCATGAACAATGTTTACCTTACTTCATATGCACATTTACACACACAAACATCGAGCAGCACTCATACGCAACGTGGTACACATACAACCTGAGGACATGTTTTCATATCGAAAACCAAAAAGATAAGCAAACGATGTAGTAACGAACTGAATATACACTATCCGGGGCAAGAGTAGATGGACCAGATGAAAATGGCTTATAAAGCGAAACGGGGTAGATAAATTTCTTGAATATTTAGAATCTGCTCACTTCGACTTTCCATATATAAACAACTACAAATAGAGTTACAAATTTTTGTAGCTCTTTTTTAGGGTAGTGAACATATGAGTATATGCAGAGGAGTCTAAAAGGCAACCGACGTTAACGCATTGAGTGAAAATCAACATGTGCACAAACACGCAGTTGGTTCTACTTGTAAATCTATTGCCTACTTGTAGGCGCAAATGTTTTTCATATACCTCATATCACATAAATACGTATGCGTATGCACATACATATATAATACATCCATGTAATATTGTAAGTAGATGTGTACGTGTGCGTTTGCCTGTGTATTCGTTGTGTAAGTGTTGCAATTGAGTTTTGTAGCCCATGAAAAATGCATTGCAACTTTCTCATATTACTTAAAACGCAGACGAGACCCAGAGTGTAGCTGAGCTGTAGCCCATATGCAGCTTATTATTTGAATACCCTACAAAAAAATAGGAATATGACGATCTCATATGGCAGACGTGTATTTATTCATTTATCATTATTATCAGCATTATCAATTGGGCATGTGATCACTATCATCATCATCAATATTATGTTATCATCAATAGATCATTATCATTATCATTATTCATCGTCTTACTCATTAGCATTATCATTATTTATCATTTTGCTCATTAACAATATCATTATATATTAATCACAATTAATCTTATCCTCAGTATCAGTATCATCATCATCATCATCAGCATCATCATCATCATCATCATCATCATCATCATCATCAGCATCATCATCATCATCATCATCATCATCATCATCATCATCATCATCATCATCATCATCATCTTCATTATCATCATCATCATCTTCATTATCATCATCATCATCATCATCGGCATCTTCATTATCATCATCGTCATCATCATCATCATCATCATCATCATCATCATCATCATCATCATCATCATCAGCATCATCATCATCATCATCATCATCATCATCAGCATCATCATCATCATCATCATCTTCATTATCATCATCATCATCATCATCATCATCATCATCGTCATCTTCATTATCATCATCATCATCAGCATCATCATCATCATCATCATCATCATCATCATCATCATCATCGTCATCTTCATTATCATCATCATCATCATCATCATCATCATCATCATCATTATCATAGTCATCATCATCATCATCATCATCATCATCATTATCATCATCATCATCATCATCATCATCATCATCATCATTAGTCATCAGTATCATCATTTTACTCATTAACATTATCATTATCATGATTAGGATTAATAAATCACTATTAATCTTACCCTCACTATCAATATTGTCATCATCATCATCATCATCATTAGTCATTAGTATCATCAGTATACCATTAGCGTATCACAGTGTCGCCTATCAATTGCTAGGCCAACTATCGTTTCTAGTTGCATTCGCTGGGCACCACTGTGGCGCCACCTGGTGTACGCTCACGCAAGCCATGGCAACTGGGTGGCAAGTAAAAGTGGCTTTCGACTTAGGCGCTGTTGGAAAATTTATTTTATTGAATTTTTATCAATTTGTTGGCAGCTAAATTGAAACAGCAGCCAGGCAGGCGCACACGCATGCGACTCACACACACACAGACATCGGTGCCACACCCTGCTTTTAAGGCGTATTTCTGCATGCAATTTATGGATATATGCTGTTTACATTGCCCACGCAACCAAACTCGGCTGTCAGTTTGCAGCAACAGCAAAAATTGTTATGAAATTCTGGCCTCTCACAGTGCCTGTGTCTGTGTGTGTGTGTGTGTGTGTTTGTGTGCGTTTGTGTGCTGCTTGTATGACAAGTTGTTAGACATTTGACTTTTTTGCCTAACCAAAGTCGAAAAGCTCGCCCACCTACTCGAACTCTGGCCTTGGCTCATAGTTTAAGCCATTGATTGCATTGCCCGAGCATCGTTGGCTTTTGGCTTTCAGTATAAAAAAAATGTTTTTAAGTCTTTGTAAAATGCTTTTCCATCTCTCCTCTGTGTGTGATGGCCTGCTGACGCCATAAGCCGAATGATGTTGACTGAATACTTGGCTAGATAGGCAGTTTTGCACATTGTAAGCTCGGGCATTAAGTATCAGTAAGTATTATCAAGTCATAGTCGAGTCATGCTGCATGTCTTAACCTGACAATGTGCTTCTGCCCCTTCCCCCTTCCACCTCCCGCTTTTCCATTTGCCAAAGTGCATATTGAAATGGCTTATTGCTGATTTCTTTAGAGTGCAGCGTAACGAAAATTGAAATTGGGATCGGCATAGACGAGCTTTGTAATAATATTTATTGCAGATAACTGAAGCTCTTGCAACATTGTGAGCTCAATTTGCAAATTTGTAGAGAATCTGAATGAATTAACATTAGAAAGCGAACATCTTGATTGTCATTTGTTTTTCATTATAAAATGTACGTTTTCGACAACAAAAAATTTAGTTTGAAAAAAAAAAAAGATTGAAATCAAATATTTGCATTTAATTTTCAATATTTTTCTTCATTTACCTTATGCTTTGACCGCATGTGTAAATTCAATAATATTTTCTAACCATTTATATTACATATTCAGCTCACCTTCAACACCTCTTCGTATATTTAAAATTATCATAGCTTCAGGGTGCTAACAATTCAGCTTTATTTATGTATTAAACGTTTCGTTTTTGGAGCAGTTTTAATCAACGTTTCGCACACACACACTTACTCACACGTATACACAATCACTTCGCTGCAGGGTTGCCTGCACCCTCTGCGAAGCAATAAGAGAACAAAACAGTGTTACATAGTTTTGCGAATAAATTAGAATTTGCTACAGCCGCTGGCAAGCAAATTAGAAACCTCTTGAAATGTGCGTGCTATAACTTCGACCATACATACAGAAGCATACAAACACACGCACGCACACATCGACAGCAACACACACACACATACAGGGAGACGTTAACAGCTTGAAGCAAAATGTGCGTGCTTAAGAGTAAAGAAGACTCCAGAAATTAGAATGAAAATCTGCCCAGGCAAAAGTCGCCGAAAAAGCAACAGCCAAGCGAGCCACAGAAAAAATAAGAAAACAAAACAAATGAAATGAACAACAACAACAACTATAACAAACCAAACAACACCCAAAAGAAAACAAAGTGTCTTTAACACCCGTAGCAAACTAGCCTTTATAACATTTCAAATACCCTTTGAACAATTTCCGATGCCTTAAATTTGTAACTTAAGAGAAAAAATTTAAAAAATGTATAATAATAAAAATATAAATAATTGACGAAGAAAAAAAAATAAAGTAATTGTTAGAGACATTTTTTGACTGAATTTAAATATTTAAATGACAATTTTAATATATAAAAACGAACATAAATTTTTAATGAAAATTTAAATATGGAAAAATAATAATATTTTTTAAAAAGACAATGAAAATAATTTAATAGAAGTAAAAAGAACATTATAAAAAATTTCAAAAATGAAAAATTATTTTACAAATATTTTAAAACATTTTGTATATTTATAAATATTATTAAACATTTTTTAGAAACTGTACACAATTCTATATTTCTGAATAACAGAATATAAATAAAAAAATGTTTTTTTTTTTTAACTAATTAATTATTTTTATTGTATAAATAAATAATATTTTAGTTATGTTTATAATTCTTATATTTATTTGAAAATTTCGAAAACTCATCTGAAATTATGTAAAAATAAATTTGTGATTTTAAAAAAATGAACTTGGAAAATAAATATTAAAACAATTTTTAATTGGTATAAAAATATAAAAAATAATATATAAATAATAATATATTTCCCGATAATATATTTTATATATGAGATTTTAGATAATATGTTCTAAATATATGTCAAATATTTTATTTATTTAAATAAATATTTTACATTTAAACAATGTTTGGATCTCCAAAACATTTATGTAATCTTTAAATATTTCATATAGTTGTCATCCACCTAATATTGCCCTTAAGTAGTATGTTCTCTCATAATATTTAATATTTACAAATATTAATATTAAGAATTACCATATACTTAATTATGATTTCTATATCTCGTCCAATTCATCTCTTAAACAAATGGTCTCAAATAATCTATGTACCCCTTCCAGTAGTTCAGTTTCTCTCACGCTACTCGCTGTATACCCTGCAGCAAATATCCCTTCACTTTAGCGAAAATGGTGGGGCATTTAAATGCAGAAACTGGCCAAACACCTTTAGACTGTTTGGCAATAGAAGCCAATGCTGCAACGTCTGCCACAGCAGGAGGCAGAAGGCAGGAGGCAAGAGCCGCTACACGGCGGCAGCCATCGGCTGCGGCACCACATGCATTTCAATTAACGGCTACCGAAAGCACTTCAAGCGTAAAAACACGCACTGCTCTTACAACCAACGGGCACGCCCACGCCCACCACACTGATAGGCGCCAGCTGGAAGAGTCGTGACAGCAGCTGCTCCTGCTCCCGCTGTGGCATACCTGAAAGGAAGAGAGCGGAAGAGGGAGATCACGAGGCGGGCCGTGCTGTGGCTGCAGCTCTGCTTTTTTTTCTTTGGCGGGGGCGTAGGGCGTGAGGCGGTAGCCGATAGGCGTGGCTGGTACTGCGACTAGCTTGGACCGTGCACATACGAGTATCCACTTTGTTTATGCTGCGTGGCTGCACTTTATCAAAGCGCCGGCGAATGCTAAAAACAAACTGCGGTCGCCGTCGCCATTTTGACTTAATACACTGAGCGCAAAAGCCCCAGGAAAATTTTAAAATCTTAACCAAAAGACTTGCAAACATGTTTACCTTAAAGAAAAAAACTGAAAAATTCCTCCAATGGAATAAAATTATTATTAACATAAATAAAATGTATTGTAAAATTGTAAAAAATAAAATTATAAAAAAATAATAACACATTAGGAAAAAAGTTCGTATTTCCTGTCTCGGGAATTTTAGAAATTTAATTATTAAAATTAAAAAAAAACACTTGTAATTAGAAAATAAATTTTTGGGAGGAATTGTTAAAATAATATGATAAAGTATGCAATAAAAAAAATTGAGATTAAACAATTTATTAAAAATGTATATAAATATATATAAAAAATGTATTAAATTAATGTTAAAATTATATACTTTGTAAAAATATTTATCAATAATTTTATATATATATATATATATATATATATATATATATATATATATATCATATATATATATATATATATATATACACATATATATATATATATAAAATTATTGATAAATATTTTTACAAAGTATATAATTTTAACATTAATTTAATACATTTTTTATATTTAGTTAATATGTAAATATATTCACATTTATATATTTCGGAAGATTTTCTGTATATTCTGTATAATTTCTGTACTAGAACCTAGTACAATATCATTTCTTTTAGTGCATTTACGATTTTTTCCCTTCACCCCCTTCAACTATATTATCAACGCTCGTCCCTCACTCTTCCGTCAAGAGTCGCTGCACTTTGCGTAGGAGTTAAAAAGGTTTTCAGCTCGCACGCGCACGCACTTCCGCTTCTTGTTGTCTCGGGGTGCTCTCCGTGCTCCTGCACCTGCCCCAACAAACCATATTGACAGCTTAAGGCGGTTTGGTTAGCTACGAGCAGAGGGTAAACTTTGTGCTCTACTATACATATATATCTGTATATATTTATGTATAATACATATATACATAAATATATGTATGTTATTTGTTGGGGGACAATTTTGTCAGCTGCATATGCAAACAATTACCGCAAAATAAAAGGTAAACAAAATTACTTCCGAACAATTTCGCGTATAAAAACATGCGTCCAACACCCACAAAGCCCAGCAAGCAGATACAATAACTTTACACACAAAAAAAAGTTGTTGGCATCAGTGTAACTTATTCCACTGCACAAAAAAGAAGCTTAATTAAAATGTTTTTGCTTGGACTCAAGTTTTAAGCATGGAACAATTTTTGGAAAATATATTTTTGATATATATTTGTAGTTGCATTATATGCGGGTAAATTTTACTTTATTTTCATTCATTAAAAAGGCTTTAGAATAATGTAAAAAGCTTAATGTATTTGCCTTTTTTTGTATTATATACATGGTTGCTTTCATTTGTTGTACATATCGCATAAGGCTCGAGGGTAGCCGAAGTCCATTCTCAAAATAAAAATTCACGCTCTCAACTACAAACCAAAAATGAGCAATCAAAACAGACAATACTTGATAGAACTGTAAACAAATCTTACTCTCAGAGTCAGAAATCATATTTGACCACGAAGACAACAGAAGCTTTAAAACGGCGCTCAAAAAACGTAGATCTTGTAAATGAGAGCAAACTACTTTACAGAAAGCCGAATTGAGCGCTTTTCTCAGAACTTAACGAAGCTTAACGGCTACATATGGTCGCAGCAGCGGATCAATTGAGTGGTTTTAATAAAGCGCGCACTTTATACCTATTATACATGAGTGGAAGCCAAATCAAGTGCTGTTCTAATAATTGGACAGCGGATCAATGGCCAAAGTCATGATCGACCAATACTGAGTCTTTTAACAGTGGATGGATGCCAGCTTGTTAAAAGTGTGAATGAAAGGGAACAATACACTTAATCTTTTAGATGGAAGCTGAGTGCTTTAATGGAAACCGAGTTACACACAAACTGATTTACTACACAAACACGCGATAGCGGATCAATGGCACATAATACTCAAATGCTATTTATAGCTAGCGCACAAGCTATGTGTGAGAGTGCGAGGAGAGCATACATTTGATATCTTTGTGCAAGGCGCTATGCATAATTGGAATATGAGTGCTTTTCTGAAACTCGAAGTGAGCGCTGTTCTAATAATCGTAATGGCGAGTTAGCGCGAGTGAGAGAGAACAACATATATGATCCCATTGGCTTAGCTATGCGTGCTGCTGAGAGCGCAGATAACATACTTTTTGGAATTACCTTAGTTTAGTATTTTATGTGTCAATGAAGAGGACAGGCCTTCGCTGAATTAATTTTAATTAACCAATGCAATTAGCTTTGAGCGTACAATAAACTTAATATAATATTATTATGCTCTTTATATATTATCATGTAGTATATTGTTAGTGATAAACGTTTTAAATATATAAAATATTTACAAAAATATTGATAGAATATGGAGCATACCAACGAGTATGACTGAAATTGGATACATTTCCACCATCTGCTGCATGTAATTAAGCTCCAGCAGACAGACAATTCGATTCAACTTGACCGTATCGGCGTAATGGTAAAAATCCCTTTGTCAAGGATATGGCAAAGCGAAAATCAGGAAAAACCGCAGCCTAACTAACCAGACGCCGTTCAGCCACTCAGCCGGTCAGCCGGCTGACAGCTAAGGTTAATGCAACTGTCAACAGCTGTTAGGGCTCTGTGTTGTGTATCTCACATGATATCTGCCGGGACGTAGCAGCTACCCAACTCCCAGCCCAGGACCTGCCTCACTACCCAACTTAATCCCTTTTCATCCATGCTGTGTATCGCTTGTCGCATTCAACGCCAAAGGCTATGCAGCTTTATATATATAATTATGTATATATTATTTGATGCCAGCTGTATTTGAGTCTAGTCGAGGCCCAAACTCCGAATAAAAAATTAGCAACAATGTAGTTAAAATTTTCCATTACTGATTTCGCATACATTTTAAATTAAACAAAAAAAAAAATACGTAATGCCCGTATCCAAAATCTAATTATGGCAAAATGTTTGTGCACTTTGTGCAATGCATATTTTACCGAAAAGTTTAATTATTTTGCTGGACAAACGTGGCGTATGCGCAATTTGATATTTTGTTCAGCAACCTCAATTCGATTTAACGCGTCACCCAATTTGTTTAAACAAATGCATTTACGGTTTATTTCTATAAAAAGTTCAACTTTAATGTTATTAACAACTGAATAGATTAAAAACCAAAATAAAATTAAATATTAAATGGAAAACATATTTATAGATATTAGATTATGGATAAATGTTACAAAAAATAAAAAAAAAATTGGAAAAGAAAACCATTCTTAAATATAAATGTATATATATTTTATTTAAATATTATATAATTTTATACTTCAATATATATACTATAAAACTTAATTATTCATCGACATTTATATACATATATATAAGGGACATATATCTTATATATCTTAAGGGAGCTTGAAATCAACTGAGAGCCCTAAGATTAGATTTAAAACATTTTTTTGAATAAAACTTTTAATTCATCTTCTTTTAGTTTTCTGAAGAAAATGTTTTAAAAATAAAAAAGTGTTTATAAAAGCAATTAAAAAATGCTTAAAAGAACTTTAAAGAAATATGCAAATAAATGCTAAATTTTCTCTATCAAATTTGTATTGTTTTTTAAATAATTCACAAAAATAAATTGATAATAATAAAAACAAATAAAAGAGTTAGTTTAATTAAGCTTATTCTTAATATATTTTAAAAAATAAATGAATTCAACAAGCTTAAATTTTATTTTATTCTCTAGTTAAATTTTAGGTCTTAAAATACTTCAGGTGTCTGCCTAACAATTCTTAAATATGTGTGCATAAGAAAGAGCAAAGACACAAGTAAATTCCAGTTGAGTAAGCAGCACAAAAATAAACTATTTCATTTGGCCAAAACGCATAAGATAAAGATTTAATACAATCTTATGTTCTGTCTACACTTTGCCCAAGTGCCCTTGAGCCATCTCTCGATTGGTTGCAGCAGCTCGGGCAGAATTCTTAAGCCTCCATGAAACAATTCCACGCAATTAATTTATCCACTTAACACGCAAACTTTAAGTGTAAATATTGGCAGCCCCAACCCAGCCCCCAGCCCCAGCCCCAGCCCCAGCTTCAGTCCCACCTTTGCCGTTGCCATTGCCCAATCGCCAATCGCCCGCTTTGCCAACAAACTATTGAATCTTAGTTTTGCAATTTCTTGCAGTCCGCAAAGTATGCAATTATTATATAGAGCGAAATCGGGCAACTTTTTGAACAAAAATTTCATTTCAATCGACTTTAAAATGCAGTTGAGAGAATTTCCGTTTTTTACTCTTTTGTGGAATGGACTTGAGGTCTGCTGTTGGTGTTGGAGCTGGGGTCTCGGTCTGGTTTTGAGGTTTCTTTAATTGCTCAACACTTACGCTTTAAACACAGAGACACGCAGCAGTGAGCAGAGCTGGAAATTCGTATTATTTGCCAAGTCAAATGAAATGTCTGAGCTGCTCGACCCTTTCGTTGAGGCGGGTCTGAGAGCGCTTATCAGGCAAATTTTTCGACTTGTATTATTGAGAAATTAAGCATAAAGCGTGTGCATTTGCGCTCAAGCCACGCCCACAAAGAGCCGGCAAATTGAGGTAGAAGAAGTACAGAAAGTAAAAGGTAAATCCACAGCATCTCGTGGCTAAAGGGGGAGAACTTTAATGATCAAAGTAGCTGGCGGAAGCGAGTAAAGGAAATACTATGGCAAAAGGCAAACGGGATAGAAGGCGATAAAAACGAGCAGGTGTAAGAAAATTATAACGACAACCTGCTGCGGCAGAGCCACAGGCAGCCGCCAACGTTGGCCATGGCAATTCCCAAATAGAAAAGGAAACTGGCAAAAAAAGTAAACTGAACATAATATGAGCTATTGAAAGCAATGCGATTTTAGTTATAGCCAGAGACATTTTTATTTATAAAGGAAATGGAAGAAAGTTGAGCTAAGCTGAAGCCAAAAGGAAACACGGCACAACACGAGGTCCATGGAAAGTGATGAGAAAATAAGCTAAGCTCAATATAAGTTTTTGAAAGCGATAAAAGTGGCGAAGTAGGCAAGCTAAGGGGAGCTTAAACTGTGAAGAGGACACCTCCAATATTATCCACTTCACAGCTCACTCTTTAAAATATGCAAATAAAGTGAAGAAAGTTAATAAGAATTACAAATTTAATTTTGAGATTTGTATGATGAGAGATAGAAAGAGACAGTGAGAGGAGGTGAGGGAAAGAGAAGCAGTGGGAGAAGGAAAGAATGAGAGTGAGATAAGCAGAAATAGAAAGAAACAAAAGAGAGTCAGGGCAAGTGAGTGTGAGCCAGACAGGGAGAGGGAGACAGAGGGAGATAGTGTGCAGAAGAAAGAGGGTGAAAAAGAGAAATAAAAACAGAGAGAAAAAGAAGGATACAAACTGAGAAAGGGAGAAAGAGTATGTGAAAAGGAAAGAGAGACAGTGAGCGAAGAAAAGTTAGAGTGAGATGTATAGAGAGTGAGAGAAATGGGGTAAAAAAGAGACAGATAGATGCAGAGAGATGTAGAGAAAGAAAGAAAGAGGAAAGCACACTGAGGAAGAAAATGAAAAACAGAGATACAGAAAATGTAGATGGAGAGAGAGAGAGAGAGAAAAATAGAGAGAGAGAAAGAGAGAGAAAGCGAGAGAGAGAGAGAGAAATAGAAAGAGAGAGAGAGAGAAATAGAAAGAGAGAGAGAAAAAGAGAGAGAAAAAGAAAGAGAGTAAGAGAGAAAGAGAGAAAGAGAGAAAGAGAGAAAGAGAGAAGGAGAGAAAGAGAGAAAGAGAGAAAGATGGAAAGAGAGAAAGAGAAAGAGAAAAAGAAAGAGAAAGAGAAAGATACAGAAAAAGAGAAAGAGAAAGAGAAAAAGAGATAATGAGAGAATGAGAGAAAGAGAGAAAGACAGAAAGAGAGAAGAGAGAAAGGGAGAAAGAGAGAAAGAGGGTAAGAGAGAAAGAGAAAGAGAAAGGGAGAAAGAGAGAAAGAGAAAGATAGAGAGGGAAAAATTATAAGAAAGAGAGAGACAGAGTAAGACAGAAAGAATGAAATAGAAGCAGACACATGAAATAGAGAGAGTGAGAGATAGAGAGATATATAAAGAGAGAAACATATGTACAGGGGAAGGGAGAGAGATGGAGAAATATACAGCGGGTTCTTCGATTCATACATACAACTGTTACATACACACCACTATGTATACTCCACATGAATTCACATACATATATTTATATTTATTATTTATTTATATTTTACCACCTTTCAAAATACGACTCCAAAAAGAGAGCAGAGAGAAGCACTGCAAACTACTGAAAATAGATTAGCGGAAAAAAATAAAAATCGATAAATTATCGCTGCATATACAAAGAGACCTGTATATATGAAGTTCAGGTATACGTGAAGTTCGAGAATCAAGTGCCTTTAACGTGTCTTGTGATTCGAGGCTGATTGATGCTGGCTGGACACTGATTCAGCAGCGTCAAAATGCTTCAAGCGCACAATTAGCGATTATCGTTGGGGCTTCGGCAAATTGAGAGGCAATAATTAGCTCAATGTAAATTAGTCAGTTCTAATTCGCAGCTGGCTAAATGGATAGAGGCCAAACGGTTCCCTCAAATTTGTGCAAATGATTATCAGACAAGTTTAGAAGAACTTCAAGTCTTGCTAATTGCGTTTAATATATAGAAATAAATGTTTGCTTGGAAATTGTGCTCATTCAGTTGCCATGACAGGTGAACAGTTCATCTCAGCTCAGCTCACCTCAAACAGTTGTAAACACATTTGATGAACTAAGACACCTGTCCGATTAGTATACACAGAATGCAGGACAAAACGTTTAAAGTGAAATTTTCGTGTTAGCCAGTCAAATGTGAAACAGTGGCACAAATAAGTCAACTGGCA
Source organism: Drosophila eohydei (assembly GCA_035045825.1). Classification (NCBI taxonomy): domain Eukaryota; kingdom Metazoa; phylum Arthropoda; class Insecta; order Diptera; family Drosophilidae; genus Drosophila; species Drosophila eohydei. The sequence goes on along the minus strand of JAWNOT010000077.1, from coordinate 1,499,066 downwards.
TTTAACGAGCTGCTGCTGCTGGGGCTGCTGCTACACAGAGCACTCGCATCGGTGCGAAGCCAACTGAGCTCAACAAACATAATCAGGAGCTAAGCAAAATGGGCCCAGCTACAGCTCCAGTCAGGCCAAAAGTATGCAACAATTTATGCATGTTTACAATGTCCACGCAAGGGGTTGAGGAGGGTGCTGGGAACAGGGATGGGCGAGTTGAGGTCTCCTGTACAAATGACCATTGGCCAGGCGCGTTGCATACTTTTGGCCGGCTGGTGCTTTCGAGGTGGCTAACACAGAGCATAGACAAACATTGATCACTTACAGGCTGCCAGCAGCGGGCGGTGGGCAGCGGAAGCCAGCTAAAGGGTTTTAGTGAAACTCAACGGCTGCACTGAACTGTTGCAGCAACATCAGCCGATGCTGCCACCGCCGCCGCCGCCGCCGCATGTTAATATCAAACGTTGGCAGAGGACACAGGATGGGCAGCTGTAGCTGCATCGAGTTGGCGTCTATTGGCCATTGGATTAAAGGCTGACCACGTTGGCCATGCCGCCCCCGTTTGTTCCCCGTACAGAGCTCTGGCACTGTCTGGCGGCCAAACATGTGGACAACCTGGTAATGGCCGTTGTCCTGCAACGGCCATCGATAAAAACCCAAAGCTGACTAACTGCAACGCATACATATTGCCCAGCCATATTTCAATTCGAGCATTTTGTCTTTAAGTAATTGTTGTTGATCTTTTTAACTGCTGTTTGTTGTTCACAAAAGTTACTAAAAGACATATATTTCATATGCTATTTGAAGTAATAGATATTAAAACTATGGCAAAGGCACAGGCAAAGGCAAAGGCAAAGGAAAAGCAAAGGAAAAGGCAAAGACAAAGGCAAAGGCAAAGGAAAAGCAGAGGAAAAGGCAAAGGCAAAGGCAAAGGGAAACCCAAGGACTATTATATTCCAGTACACACATATATATATATATATATATATATATATATATATATATATATATATATATATATATATATATATATATATATATCTATTTTAAGGTACACGATGTTTTTTGTGTAATAAAGGCCGCCAGCATCAGTTCCTATATCTTTCTCAGAAGTTCTTGCAAGTCTTTTGTAATTAAAACAATTTAGTATTTGTACCTGAGCAAATAATTGAAAAATTTAAATTATTTTCACTTACAATTTACTTAAAGAAATTTGCATTTAAACTCAAACGTTTCGCATTTCCCAAACACCCATCGCCCGCTCTCTCTCTCTACCTCTCTCTGTCTCTGTGTAAGCTCTGGCTCGACCTCCTTTAAGGGTAAGACAAAATGGCGCAATTAATTAAATGCATGCGCTTTATGGCCGAAAAGCTGGGGGTAGCAGACGCCAGGGCAGCTCAAGGGTCGCAGCTGAAAGAGGTTGGGGGTTGGTGCACACAAATGCTTAAAGCCAAAAACCACACAATCAGCTAAATAGCAATCGCTGCCTGGCGCCACGGCCACTGTTTGAGGAAGCCGCGGAAAGCTGCAGCCGCCAGCTGAGTACCCATTCCAAATGCTGTCTGCTGACATCGACACCTGCGTCACCTGCGACTGTTAATGCCAGCAACAACAACAACAACAACAACAACGATGTCAACTTAATTTTGCTAGTTTAGTTGTTGAGTGGCTGCTGTGTGGCAAATTAATTGACACTCGGCCAGAAATGTTCGCAACGGAAACTGCCGCAGACTAAGTGAAAACCAGATCTGATGCCGCTTCAATGTAGAAATAATGCATATATAATGTGTATATATAATATTCTAATCTTTACCTAGACCTAATTGCTGTGTCTATCGATTATGCTCGCAGGCTGCAAATCTGCACAATTTTAATTTCAAATGTGCCGCGTGACCCATCAAGAGCTATAGAACAAGAAAGTGAAATATAACTAAAAATTGTTTAAGATATTTTGTAGCTTATGATATTATTTTATAGCTATGTTTTTGCCATTATATATAGAATACGAAACTATTGCTATTTGTGTGTGGCTTCAGTGTTTTGTATGCCAACTTTTGTGCCTCTAATTTATTACTGCTAGCTACGACAACTATAAGTCATCTGGTACCAAGCTCCAGCTGAATGTTGGCTTATGATCTAGAAAATTATTTATAACTTAAATGGTTATTTTTAAAGACAATTTCATCAGCAAAATATCGTCCATATAATATGACCTAATATAATTATCGCAAATAGCATCAGTCTTGCCTGGTCAGCTTAGGCCACAAATCAAAAAATGTATGTTTAGACTTGGTTCTCGATATATTAAATAGCACTAGACGTCAGCTGAGTATATTATATAGATAGCTGAGTATATTATATTATCAGTGTATCTTCTAGTGGGGCACTCCCGACTGTAGGAGCACTCTTACTTCTTATTATTAAAATACATACAATTATCATTATTATTATTAGTTACAGTATCAATTTTCACATCTTTTTTTTGACGCCAGCTGAGTCAGCTGAGTCCCTAGAATTCGCATGGTTGCTCACGCTCATTCCTCTCTATAGCTCCCTGTTCAGGCATGAACATACTGTAGTATATTTAATAACACATTAATAAGACCCGGAGCAATGTAGAGTATTCTACATATAAATGCGGCATATGCCTAACATATGATAGTGTATACTAAATGCGCATATAGTGACATTTGTCCCTACGCATAAACATAGGGCGAGCGCAAAGATAAACAAATGTAATATGATCAGCCACTTATGGTCAGATCACAGCAGCATGGGAGATGCCGCGTACGCACTTTGCCGCCTGCCTAATGTTTATGCCATATGCATATAAGTATATACAAGCTATATATGAAGCTACATAGCGGGAGAGCATAGTATGTCCCCAGCTTGGAGCTCCACTCATTACATAATGTACCTAGGCTAAGAGATCAAATACGCATGAGCCAGGGTATAAGAACTCTTGCTCAGACGAATAAAGATCAGTACACAACTGAACACCAGCACAGTTATTTGTATTCACACTCCCATTCGCTCACATCAGTTAAAGGGAAATACTTTCTCTATATCAGACCAGTAAGTCCCGAACCAAATATCTAATATTGCATGCTTGGAAGAACGGCATTCACAGCACTCGCTCTGACAATGAGTACCACAGCAATCCTCACAGCCCTTATATGAACAAGTACTATTGGCACCTATCACCGCCTTATATTGGGCTTTGGTATAAACATTACGGGACCCCTAGCACAGCAATTTCCCTTCTTGAGGGTCTCAGTTGGCGCATAGCGTAGCACTAACATCAGCAATATGAATTTCAATACAATTCCAACGAACGCAAATATAATATATTTAATAACTTTTTCATTCTTTTAACATTATGTCAGCATATTTGCAAAAAAATAATTTAAATTATGTTATTATATTTTAGTTCGTTTTTCATAGCTTACGAGGACACTTGGTGTATATGGCCACTACCCTATCGTATTAAGCTTACAAAACATTTCTCAATAGAATTCAAAGGGTTGAGAGCTGGGGCAATCGCATTCGCTTTGTGACAGACAATCAGGCGGTCAGATAAAAACTACGTCAATTTCAATACAAATATGATTTAACCTAACACAGACAGATGGAAGAGGGACGGCAAGCTGGCTGGCTTATCGATTCGAAATTGAATCAAATCAAATCAATTTGCAAGCTTCGCTTCGTAATGGAGAAATATGCCAAGTTTCAACGCTTGAGCAGAAAGCAAAAAGCAAAAGAAAAAAAAACTGAGTAAGAGAAAGAGGAACAGCAATCCTAGACAACTTACTTTTAGACTTGAAGCTACCGCCTTCACGTTGGGTCCGGCAGGTGCATTCATAAATCTCAATTTTCAGCGCCAATGACTGGCAAAAGTTGCTTTTATTTTTTTTTTGTTTTCTTTGCTGTTAAAGCTTTCGCGCAGCTGCAGTCGGCAGCAGAAATGGTTAAATTTTCGCATTGCAACAAACTGTGTGGGGCTCGAATCCCTTTTTGGGCTAAAACGTTTGCACGGTTTTATCTTTATTTCGACCTAGTCTACTTTATTGCTGCATCTCGCACTCTCGCCAAATCTTCTTGCCTTTTATTTTGTGGCAAGCGTTGCCATAAAACCCGAAAACCCGAAAACCCAAAAATCCCACAACCCCAAAACCCAAACCCAATTCCGAGCCCAAAAGCCGCAACACCCGACCAGACCATAAAAAATTAACAAAATAAATAAACAAAGCAACAACAGAAAAAAAATGACAGAGTACGAGAAATATTCTAAGCGGGCAAACAAAACTGGGCAAAAAAAAGGGTAAAGCTTTCGCCCACAGAAATCGTAAAAAATGAAAAGTATCTACAGCAGTTGCAGCCGGTGCTCGGTGCTCGCTGCTCGCTGCTACAGTGTCTGCCATAAATATTGCTCTATGGTTTTCGTTCATGCAACTAATTACATTTGCATTTGCCTGCAACAGCAGCTCCTGGCTTCAGGCCTCAACTCAGAGAAGTGAAGCAACAAAAAATTTAGATATTGTTAGCAATTTTTAGAAAAAATGTTTGCAAAATTAATAAAGAGCTCAACGTGTACGAGGTAAATTGTATTATTTAGGATTGTACATTTTTTAATGTATGGGAAAATGCAATATTTAATTTCAGGCATTTCCAAAATATTTAAAAATACTTCAAGATTTAATTTGCTATCAAAATTATTTTTCTAATTTAATTGAACTTTTAACAATATATAAAAAATATATTTTTAATTGAAAGTAAAAAATCTAATTAGAGATAATTCACTGTAAAAAAAGATTGCATAACTGAAAAATGATAACAAAAATTCTGCGCATATATATAAAAGTTTTATAATGAACTGTAAAAATATACAAGAATAATTTCATACTCATCTTATAGCCGAAATAATTATATTTTATTTTTATTATTTTCACATATGGAAAAGCGATTTTTCAAAATTAAATTTATGATCTATTGAATCTAACCTATCTACACGAAGTGTAGACCAGCTCAAAATTAAATAATAAATAATTGGAAAATCCATTTTATCCTAAATCTACATTGAAACATTGTATCAATTAATTCGAGCAGCAGCTAACCCAACTGGCTGCACTTATCGCTGCAGCATCATTAAAAAATTATCCACTCGAATTATCCGCAACGTGAAGCGAAGCATGGCCCCAGGTAATCAACACCTCGATAGCGCCAGCAAAGTCCAACCACAAACAGCAAAAATCAATCGCAATTTTTCTTTTTTTTTTGTAATTTTTACTCTTGACTTGATTTATTTAACTTTAATGAACTGCAAGCAAAACGGGTCAGAGCAAAGGATAAAGAGCAGGAAACCACAGAAAACTGACAGATGACAAACAGTCAGGTTAAAGTTCAGAGTGAGAGAGAGAGAGCGAGTGAGAGCCTGAAGGAGTTATTTTTGACTCTTGGCTAGCTTTTCGACAGCTGTAACATGATGACCTTTTCTGGCCAGTAGCCCATAAAGTCAACTGCAAATTCGAAACCGATTTCCGCCTTCGAGTTAAGAGCTAAAGCGGACTATCTACAGCGAAACGGAACTGCAGCCAACTGCCGTTGAACTTAACCCCAAACCTAATAAATAGCTTAATTAGTCTGACTATTGTCTGTCTGCGTATGTGTGTGTGTGTGTGTGTGTGAGCGTGTGTTTGCCATCACCTTGACAGCAAGCGCAAGCTACACACAAGCCAGCAGCTGACCCATAGCATCATTACACATTTAAACGATTCGCTTCCGGCTGCAGCAACCGCACCAACTGCAATCCGCACGCGTTTCTGTCTGCCATTGAAAGACGAAAAAATATATGTGTGTGTGCGTATTTGTATATATGTGTAATAAATAGTATATATATATAAATATGTATGAGGTTAAACGTATCCAGTTATTGGCATGAAATGCGCATCTGGTTATGGGAATTGTACGTAAAATGTGTTTTAACAAGTGTGAGTGGAGACTGCTCGACTAGTAGACACCCTGAACAATGCGACGAACTTTGAATAAGTTTTGTTGTTAATGCACCTTGGTAATGAAGTTATCTGGGCTTTGGCTTTTTTGTCTCTAGTACTTAAAGGCGGGTGGAGGTATCCAAATTCCATAATATACAAAATCTGTGTATTCAACAGAAGCCTCTTAAGTAAATAGAAATTGTCCAGCTCTTGAGGTATTCTAACTAGGCTTAAAAACTCAGTGTTTTTTATCGATAAGCAAATTGAATGAGCTATCGAAAAAAAAGCTAAGCCTATGCTGCATAAGGCGTATAGAAATATAAACTTAAAAATTGCAAGTCGCTAGCTTTTATGCGTTCCTATGGACGGACGGGCAGATTGGCGAAGATTATGAATATATATACTCTGTGGAGTCTACCATGCTTTCTTTCGCCTGTTACAAACGTTTTCACAAAGCCATGTTACTTCAAATTCCCATTTTCAATGGGCTCAGGGTATAAAAAGCAGAAACAAGCTTTAAGTGAGCTAAAGATTTTTTTCTCTTTATAAATTGATTGCTTAATTAAATTCGCAAATATAATTATAAAATATACGGAAATTAAATGTTATGAAGTTATCATATTCATTAAAATATTAATTATATTACATAAATATATATATATATATATGTATATTATATACATTTATAGTAAATATATATATTTATATTTCAACAAAATGCTTACGCTTTTCATACCATATTGAAGTTATATTTGATTATTAATTTGTAAGTAAACTTAATGTAGGCTCTTTCACTAATATGTTGTTTTACATCAATTACATTATGAGACAGACAGGATGTCTCATACATAATACTAAAGCTTTAGTGCATACCATACGCAGTAGAAATCTAATATTTCTCTACAATAATATTTCTCTACAATAATAACTGATCCAAAATGTAGGGAAGACCACACACAGTTCACAATATCTCTAGTCGAGCAGGTCCTATATACAAAATTGGCCATAAATGCTCTTAAAGTTGAACAAGAAAAACTTAAGAATTCATGGCATAAATTAAATTGCATATTGAGCTGTGTATGCCAATGAGAAAAGTGTAAGTCCTTTCATAAATAAGCTGAAAACTATGCTAGGCTTAGCTAAATCATTTTTGGTAAGAAGGTTCAGCGGTTAAAAAAAACAAGAAACGCTTTTAATACCAAATATCTATGCACAAAATCCTCTATGTTTTGAGCTCCGGCTCTCTCTAAATGCCAGACGCAGCGCAAGGCCTGACGACCATGAACAACAATAAGCACTCAAAATAAACAACAACAAGAGCAGCAGCAACAACAATTGTAATGAGCAACGCGTCAGTCGCGTCCAGCGATAATTATGTATGAAGCAATTATTTCGCATGTCCAGCAACAAAACAACAACAAAAGCGAAAGCAAAAACAACAAACACACTCACACACACACACACCGACAGCTGGCAATAAGTGTTGTTGCGGGGTTTTCTACGTGTGATCCACACAAATTGAAAGGCCGGCAACAATTTGTTGCTGTTGGACGACTACAACAACAAACGAGTTAAATGCCTGACTGACGTCTATAATTATAAAATGGGTAAAAACAAAAAAAAAACGAAAACAACAACAACAATTCGCGCCAAATTCAAGCACGTGCCGCCAAACAACAACAAGTGAACGACTCGCTGATATCTCGTAGGCAAACAATTTATCATAAAAACACTTAAATATGAAAAATTAACTAATTGATATTTATCGATTCTCATTTATTAAATAGTCATTAGCATTTAAGCATCGTATATTTATCGCTGCATAGCATTAAACAGTGCTGTCTTTATAATTAACAAACTCTTAAGCAAAAAAATCACAAAAGTTGTAATCGATTTTTTTATCGATATTGGTTATTTAGATATTGTTGATATATATATATATATATATATATATATATATATATATATATATATATATATATATATATATATATATATATATATATATCACTTTCATTTTCTATTTTCGATATGTTTTAAAGATATGTTTTAAAAATTTATAATTGTTATCGACATTTATCGATTTGTGTCAAATCCAATCAAAACAGTACGTTGAACTTAAAATTAATCGATTTCGATTGTAATGGTGTAATCGATACTCTTAAATTATAAATTATAACATTCTTATATTTACATAAAATTTATAGATTTATTATAGATATATTATATATTGATAAAGTCATGAATTTATTATCGATACTTATCGATTTACCAAACAGAAGATTTTTGTGTATTTTATGAAATAAAAGTCGAATAGATTTGTTAACAAATATATTCAGTCAGTTAAGACAGATAAACAACTTACATTGCCATAAACTAATATACCCTGTTTTAAATAGCTACTCTGCATGCAGGGTATAACAATGCTGAGCGCGAAAAAAAATTAAGTGGAAAATGTGTATAATTAAGTCGCCAACCCGAAAGTAGGCAATACAAAATAACCCAAAAAATACTCCCGATTCAACAGAGCGAAATCGTGAGAGAGAGGGATGAATAGAGAGGCAGAGAGAGAGAGAGAGAGAGAGAGAGAGAGAGAGAGACAAATAGGTTAAAGGGAGAGACAGGAAGGCGACAGAGCTCTGAAGAGTACACAGAGACTGCTTTAATTGCATTTGTATTTGTGTTCACGTGTAACGCGTATATTTTATTTACAAATCGGATTTATTGCTCATAGTGCAGTATTTTTTGAAACCGAAAAAATACTTTTTTTCGCGAAACTCGTCAGCCCACAGTTAAATAATATTTGCCTGCAGGTATATATCTTTTTTGTTGATTGATGAACAAATTTTAAGCTTCTGTGAGATTTATATTTATTTTTATTTTTATTTATTCGCTGAGTGCTTTCTGAGCTGATTTTCATGGCTTTGCAGGTTTATTAATATTTTCTTTAGCCCTGTATCGACTTATTCAACTTGTTTCTTTATATTTCATTTAATTTCAATTAAAAATTTAGTCAATGAAGCAAATTAAAATTTTTTTGTAAATTCATTAAGTTTTTAGTAGTGTAAAATTAATTTAAAATTTTTGGTTTTTATTTCGAATCTCACATATTCAATAACACTTCACAATTTGAAGTTGCAACTTGACGGGGACTAAAGCATATTTTTTCATTTCAATTGCACAGCAATTGAAACCACAATTTAAACAAGTGTGTGGAGAGCTCGCCTGGGAGATAAGCGACTGGAATATTCCCTGTATAAATGAGGAAGGATAAATTCTTAGATCAAGGAATATTACTTTATGAATAGGTAATAATAAAATAAAAAATGATAGTTTCGGAGCTAAAATCGATATTTATCGATTTTTAAGCAGCTGTGAATATATTATAGATTTTTATTAATTTTATCAGAAGTAGCATAAATTTATCGCAATGCACAAATTTGAAATAGCTTTCAAACTAATCTGGAAGTTTCAATTATTTTCTGGTAAGGAAGTATATTAATTTCAATTAATTTTACATCAATTAGTCAACCATTATTGCCAACATTTTCAATAATTTTGAACTGCATTCGATATTTATCGATTTTTTCTCAAAAACATATACTGCTTTTGATAATAAGATTCATTTAATTTATTTTCTCAGTTACGTCCATTAGGAAAACTTTGACAGGCAAAAGTAGTTCCTAATATGATACTGATGCTTAAGACATATGGAATATTTATTAGTACTGTAATCTTTTTTTATTTAATTAATACCTTAGCTTTCATCTAAAAGTTATATCTGTTTTCATGAGACCACTCGACACCTATTACAATCATTTACAGAGTATTCAGAAAATAATAATTATAAATTCCGCAATAACTTAACTTAAGCCTCTTGATAACCGCTTAATTTATTGAACTGTTTATCATTAATTCTTTAACATTTACTCCTCATGATTTCCATTAAGCCCTGAGTTTACTTTGTTTACCTCATTCCAGATGTTTTTTGTGGTTTACGCCACTTGAGTTTATTGAAAGAACTCTCTGCCCACACAGCAATTGAGCTGAGTGGGTTAGGTGAACTCGGTTACGTCTAAGAAGTCACTTTTCACTCTTGGATATATATATTTTCTTATATGAATAAAGATTTATATATATATATATATATATATATATATATATATATATATATATATATATAATTATTATATTTATATATATCTTTAAGCTCGCCTGTCAATTTCTTCTTATTTGCGATTTATGTTCTGACTTCTATTAAGAATAGCCAATTAAAAAGCTGCTTGGCTTGCCTCAAATGCCCATCGTAGTATTACGACTGTCGCTTCGTTCATTTCACTTGTAAATCATGACGCATTAATGCAACAATCTTAATGCCAATTGCTATTTTCACTGCTGTAAGTGTTGAGGAACACGCGTCACTTTTAATATATATACACATACATTTATCAATATATATATATATATATATATAAATATACACATCGACATATGGTGCAGCACCAGTTGCGAAATGGAAATTTCATTTTAATGCACTTAACGCATTTTTCACTTATGCTGGCAAAGTTATTGGCGTCATTTTCACACTTTCAACTCGCGTAATTTTCTCAGCTTTTACATAATTACATACTGAATTTTTTAAAGTGAGAACGTAAAGAAATTCTTTTGAATATCCTATAAATGAGTAAATGATAAGCAAATGAGTAAATGAGCAAGTATTTGTGAGCTGATATGAATCATTTGAGTGAATATAAATATATATGTATGTGATTCAAATATCAATAGATAAATGAGTAACTATGAGTTGTTATATATATGTTCTGAGCATATATATATATATATATTTATATACATCTAATTATTACTTGAGCTCGATGAAATCCTGTAGCTATGTAAAAAGTTGAACCATAAACTGGATCAGCAATTGTAAATGGAGCTTCAATATATTCGTAAGCTTGAAGTACAGTAATATATATATCTAAAATTGCATTAAAAAATAAACCGACATAAATATATATATGATTTGTATTCATATTTCTACTAGCAACTTTAAGTATATAAGATGCATAAGAAAACGCATGAATAATAATAGATTTATATGAATCTAATATGTATTAATTATTACATAAAAGTAAGAATGCTTGAAGACGACAGAATATAAATATAAAAAATATAAAACAGAATGAAATTGTAGGTAAACACATATTAAAAGTTGGCAAATGCATAGATTTATATGTATGAAATATATATAAATATAAATATATATATATATATATATATATATATATATATATATATATATTTAGTATGTTTGAATAAGACTATTTATTTTAAATGAATACTTTGCAAATACAAATAAATTCTACGTAAGTCCTTAAATAATTATAATTAGAATTTAATATGTTTTAAATTTATAAACAATGCCAAAGTGGCTAGTAGAGTATCTTCTGGCTAATCTTTTTCGTTTGTTGTTTTTTTGCAGCATTCTTGGGCTCATTAAGCACTTAGGGCAGCTGTGATTAACACAAGCTGTTGCATACCCTTAGGCGGATAAGTGCAGGAAAAAAGGTAAAAGAAAATAAAAAAAATGAATGTGTAAATGGGTGAAAAAGGCGCTTTTTTATGTAAGCAGCCGAAAATTAAAAAATCATTTGAAAGAGTTGAAAGCGCACAAAATTTAGTTGTCGAGGCATTAAAGTGAGTCGGGACTTATAATTGGGTAGGTAAAAAGAAAGGTTGTTAGACAGAGAGAGCTATTAAATGTATAGCTATCAAAATCAATTTATATAAATAACAGTTATTAAGTCTTATTCAATATGATTTTCCATTTAACAAAATATTATAGTCTCTTAATCCGGCTTCTCCTTCTCCAATAATAAACCGTTTACTTAGGTCATGCCAATTGCAATTGATGTTTTCAATTAAATATCAAAACACCTTTGCTTCATCACCTTTAATTACTTCTGATTGCATTCCACTGCATTGCATTGGTATTCAGTTACATTCGCATTTTGAGCAGCATTTACACTTTTGTTGCTACGAATGCAATACAAACAGCTTTACCTGGACTACTTAAGTCTCCAATATTTACAGACACGTCGAACCTTTCAATACTCTTACACAATGCATTTATAATATTTGCAATGCAATAACTTTTTTCAACAAATAATTGGATTGTTCATCGTACATACTCTAACAAAGGGAACAATACTTCATGGCTTCATTTTGTTTTGGTTCGTTGAAAATATATTAAAGCAAATTCGCTTCTTCAAATTATTAATTAATAAATTTAAAAAATTATAAAAATTTATTGAAAAAATGGATATGTGCAAAAATTTATCAATCCAGTGAAATTTTGTTTTTGCTTTACTTTTTTAAGACAATCGCATAAAAAATGAAATATAAAATATTTATAATTTTTTGATTTATTTATTTAAAATTTTTAAGTTTGTTAATTCATTAAATTATAATAAATATAATAATAAGATAATATAATAATAAAATAAGATAAATATCAACACAAATAAAAAGTTAAAACTTGGTTTGGTTTCTATCAAATCTTCATTATTTCGCCAATGTTTCATAATGATGGATCCAAATGTTGATTAATTTAGTGTTTTAGGGTATTTAACATTAGGGTATTTAAGCTTCCACAAGTCGTCATAGTGGCTCTATTTTTTATACTGGCTTTTTTGTTGTAATTGTCCAAGTTACGCACATTAATGTCAGCACAGTGCGCTACAAATATATCTATACACACACACAATTGTTATACATACGTATATGTGTGGCACTGTCCGTATTGTATGTGTCGTCTATGGTGGCGCCACGCATTGTTGCAAGAGCCGCGGGCAACACGCGGGGGTCACAGTCAAGTGGTTGTCTGTCTCCACTCAAGTGTCAGGGTTGTCCTCGTCACGAGGCTTGGCAGGCGGCCAAGTGACGTAAAGCTAGTTGAAGGACATTCTGTGTGTGTGTGTTTGTGTGTGCCATTTTCACTTCCACTTGCCCGTTCCGAATTCCGCATTGTTGCACACGTACATGAATTTATACATATATATATATAAACATATCTATATATACATGGACATCCTTACTTGTTGGCTAGCCTTTCCTGATTCCTGCATTCGAGTCGTAAATCTCCCTAGGACATATTCAGCTCTGAACATCATCCTGGTCAGCTGCTGTTTAACAATTCTCATCTGTTTCTACTTTTGCCCCTTCCTCTTCTGATTAACATTATATATGCTTATCATGCGTCGCATTTTATGAATATTATCTACCTACACTTGCAGTCAACGTAATTTAAAGCAATGTAAATGAATGCTTTCATTAAAGCCTTAGTTTATTGCTAATATAACTTCACATTAGCAGCTAAGCTATACTTATACTTATACTTATACTTATACTTATACTTATACTTATACTTATACTTATACTTATACTTATACTTATACTTATACTTATACTTATACTTATACTTATACTTATACTTATACTTATACTTATACTTATACTTATACTTATACTTATACTTATACTTATACTTATACTTATACTTATACTTATACTTATACTTATACTTATACTTATACTTATACTTATACTTATACTTATACTTATACTTATACTTATACTTATACTTATACTTATACTTATACTTATACTTATACTTATACTTATACTTATACTTATACTTATACTTATACTTATACTTATACTTATACTTATACTTATACTTATACTTATACTTATACTTATACTTATACTTATACTTATACTTATACTTATACTTATACTTATACTTATACTTATACTTATACTTATACTTATACTTATACTTATACTTATACTTATACTTATACTTATACTTATACTTATACTTATACTTATACTTATACTTATACTTATACTTATACTTATACTTATACTTATACTTATAGTTATACTTATACTTATACTTATACTTATACTTATACTTATACTTATAGTTATACTTATACTTATACTTATACTTATACTTATACTTATACTTATACTTATACTTATACTTATACTTATACTTATACTTATACTTATACTTATACTTATACTTATACTTATACTTATACTTATACTTATACTTATACTTATACTTATACTTATACTTATACTTATACTTATACTTATACTTATACTTATACTTATACTTATACTTATACTTATACTTATACTTATACTTATACTTATACTTATACTTATACTTATACTTATACTTATACTTATACTTATACTTATACTTATACTTATACTTATACTTATACTTATACTTATACTTATACTTATACTTATACTTATACTTATACTTATACTTATACTTATACTTATACTTATACTTATACTTATACTTATACTTATACTTATACTTATACTTATACTTATACTTATACTTATACTTATACTTATACTTATACTTATACTTATACTTATACTTATACTTATACTTATACTTATACTTATACTTATACTTATACTTATACTTATACTTATACTTATACTTATACTTATACTTATACTTATACTTATACTTATACTTATACTTATACTTATACTTATACTTATACTTATACTTATACTTATACTTATACTTATACTTATACTTATACTTATACTTATACTTATACTTATACTTATACTTATACTTATACTTATACTTATACTTATACTTATACTTATACTTATACTTATACTTATACTTATACTTATACTTATACTTATACTTATACTTATACTTATACTTATACTTATACTTATACTTATACTTATACTTATACTTATACTTATACTTATACTTATACTTATACTTATACTTATACTTATACTTATACTTATACTTATACTTATACTTATACTTATACTTATACTTATACTTATACTTATACTTATACTTATACTTATACTTATACTTATACTTATACTTATACTTATACTTATACTTATACTTATACTTATACTTATACTTATACTTATACTTATACTTATACTTATACTTATACTTATACTTATACTTATACTTATACTTATACTTATACTTATACTTATACTTATACTTATACTTATACTTATACTTATACTTATACTTATACTTATACTTATACTTATACTTATACTTATACTTATACTTATACTTATACTTATACTTATACTTATACTTATACTTATACTTATACTTATACTTATACTTATACTTATACTTATACTTATACTTATACTTATACTTATACTTATACTTATACTTATACTTATACTTATACTTATACTTATACTTATACTTATACTTATACTTATACTTATACTTATATACTCCAATCACTAGAGAACAGATTAAGGTCGAGGGTATTTAGTTGTCGTTGTGACCTAATATTGTTGACGCTTAATATCGGGCAAATATATTGATAGATGAGCTTAAGCACTTGGGCACTTTTCATTGCCATTTTCCGTTGATATTTGAACTAGAAACTGGAAACTGAAAGATGCTCTTTGCCTCTGAGTTTATTTTTTAAGTGCCTGCCTCACAATTTCCTCGCACTTTGGCCTCATCTAAAGGGCATTTCCGTCTGGCTTTCCTGGGCTTATGTTACAACTGTTAGTCAAAGTTTGAAGTGAAAATACTTTAATTTTCAAAGAGTTTCGCTTAAAGCTACTAAAAGATCTCACTTTGAAACTTATGTTCACATTTATTCAATTTAAATGAAACCCAAGTGTAAAAGGCCCAATACGAATTTATAAAAAAGACAATCAAAGTAGCCTCCGACAGTCAAAACTGAACGATTTTATCCTGGTTAACGGCGTTCAGACAAATAAGCCTCAGTTCATTCTAAAGGCTCGCCCAGTTAAAAGCTTCCCACTTTAATTGTGTGAATATTTGTAAATTTTTGGGAATTGTGAGTATTTATTTTTCAAATATGTTGAATAGCTAAAAATTTTTAATTAAATTACAGGTTGTTGTCTTTCTTGTAATTGAAAGTTATACGACGAAAGTGAAAATTCAAACTAAATATATACTTACGGTCAATTTAGCAGTGTTATCCTAGTTAACCCTAGTGTCTCTGTAAAGCTTAACTAATAGTACGTATAGTGCTATCGAAGACTAAATAATTAATATATCTGCCCTACAGTCCGTATCAAAATGTGTTGCGGACCTTGCGGTGGTTGCTGTGGACCCTGCGGCGGTTGCTGCGGACCTTGCTACTCTTGCTGCGGACCCTGCTACTCCTGCTGTGGTCCGTATTACTCCTGCTGTGGCGGATGCTGTGGTGGCTGTGGACCCTGCTGTTAACGAGAATCAAACGACAAACAATGGCGTGAAAGTAACAACAAAACCCTTTGTAAATTTTCGTTGTACATGGTATAAATAGATATGGATGAGTCTAAAAGATTATTTTTATTTGCTGGGAAGTGTTTTAAAATAGAATGAGAAATAGTGAACTGCAAAAAAATCTAAATTTTGGTTCACTGGAACAGTGTGCGATCTAGGTCCGCTGCTCTTAATCACAGTTGGATTTGCCACGCCCCAAGAAAGGGAAGAATAAAAGATTATCATAAGATCCTGGCTGTGAGAGCCATGGCTTCGAATTTATCATATATGTATATTATGAGTATAGGTGCTTTACGTTCATGCAGATTCACAGGTAGAGTTTGAAAAACATAAAAATCCATAACCAAGAGACCTCAATCTAGATGCAATTGTAGAGATGAGTAAGCCCCTGCCAAATGTTCGGGTTCTAGATTTATTTAAACGCAGCTTGTCGAGTCTCCACTAAGCGAATACAATAATTTTCAGCATTTCCAAAGAATATACAAAAGTTCAAATATTCAGCTTGAACATCGAAATGGTTTGCGTTTGGACAGTTCAATATAAATACTTTGTGAGGGAGTAACAATATGAGCAAATATTTCATCTACAGATCGAAAAGCCCATAAATGAATTATGATAATTTTTTCCATTATCGAGCTGTTCAAAATAAGAATTCCATACAAATTAGAAGCCGAGTAAAGCCGATTAATAAAGCTGACTCATCAGACCAAAAGTAGGCTCTGTAAAATAAACGTCAACGATTTTGCCCTGGTTACCAGAGCCCAGACAAATAAACCTCAATTCGTTTTAGGGCCTCGTTAAGTTAACACATTTTTTATATTTTTTATGTGAATATTTGTGAAAGTTTTGGGAATTGTAAGTTTTAACCAAAAACTCTCTATTGAATAATAATATCTAATGAAATTCACAGGTTGGAGCTTTTCGCTTAATTTACAAATATACAACTGCGAAAGCTTCAGATCTGAACTAAATAGTTTCTTGGAAAGCCAATTAGTTGTCGTAACTCAATATCCTTAGTATCTATTCCTGTGAAGTTATAGTAAAAGTAAGTTGCACTAATCCAAGACTTTGTACTATCTATCTCAACGATCTGCACTGCAGCCTCTATCAAGATGTGTTGCGGACCTTGCGGTGGTTGCTGTGGACCCTGCGGCGGTTGCTGCGGACCTTGCTACTCCTGCTGCGGACCCTGCTACTCCTGCTGTGGTCCTTGTTACTCATGCTGTGGCGGTTGCTGTGGTGGCTGTGGACCCTGCTGTTGACAAAACCAAAAATAACTTCAGCTTCAGTGCGAAAGCTACCAGTTCAGAAGTAATTAGGAAAATGTTTCAACAAACCCATTGTAAATTTCGGTTTTCGTAAATATAAAATAAAACAGGTCGTATACAAATGGTCAGACGTATCTTTGATGATTAGGGGCTTGTGGGTTGGGGTATAAGATTGATCAAAGATCTTTCGTGGGGTAAATAAATCGCCATCAGTAAGGCTCTGCTTGAGAATAATATGAAAGCCTACGTAGCTCAGATTGATTATAGGTGTGATCGTTTGTCTTCAGATTCAGATATATTTACATACGTGCCTTAATCAAACGACTGATCTTGCTAATTAAATGTTTTAACAGCGAAAGTTATCGATAGCTCATAGAAGCTGAAATATAGTTATCGAAAATAGTATTGCTCTTGTGTGCTTGGTCATAAGATATTTATGCAAACTTTTTCTACATCAAAGTAGCTCTGACATTAAAACTTCACCCATTTTTGTCTGGTTATTACACACGATACGAATAAGCCTCATTCAGTTTTTGAGACTTGTCCGTCAAACAACTCAAATTTATTTATTTTTTATGTAAATATTTGTAAATTTTTAGGGGACGTAAGTTTCGAATGCTTGAAACATAATTCAATTTATTTATTTTTTTTTTTACCAAATTCTCAGGTTGAATTCTTTCATGTAAATGAAGAAAAAATTAGACGTCGACTGATTTGTTTTCTGGAGGCGCGATATCCGACTATACGGTTTTCTGGAAAGCCAATCAGCGGTCGTCGACCTATTTCTGGGAAGAGTTAACTAGAAGTAAGTGAAATCTTATATAGGGTTTTTCATTGAAATATCTAATAACCCATAGATCACAAAACAAAATGTGCTGTGGACCCTGTGGTGGGTGCTGCGGACCCTGTGGTGGCTGCTGTGGACCATGTGGTGGGTGCTATGGGTCCTGTGGTATTTACTGTGCACCGAGCTTTTCCTGCTGTGGTCCGTGTGGTGGTTGCTGTGGGCCCTGTGGCGGATGCTGTGGTGGCTGCGGTCCATGCTGTTAAATCATAACCATACTCAGAACAAAACCAAGGTACTCGAAAACAAGATACAATGTTCCATTTAGTGAAAGAAAACGGTAGCAGACCATTTGTAAATTTCTGTAATCACACTAATCATGTATCTGTAAATAGATAAGTCTTAAAAAGTTGAATAATAAAAAATTTGTATAGTTTAATTAATATATATATTGTAGAACTAGATAAATATAAATTGGTAAATTATGAATATATGAATTGAATTTCTGAATATATATAAAATAAAGATAAATATATAAATAAGATGAATGGATGGATGAGTAATAAATGGATGGATTGATGAATAGCTGAACAGATGGACAGATGAACAGATGAATAAATGAATAAATGAATATATAAATAGATAACATGAATATATGCATAGATGAGTAGATGAATAACTGAATAGACGAATAGATATTAAATGAGTGGGTGAACAGATGAATATATGAAGAGATAATAAATGAATGGTTTATAGATAATAAATGAATGGATGAATATATAAATATATGAATAAATGAACAAATATATGTATTTTATATATAATAGTGTCTAAACGTTAGGCGATTAGCGCCAGGTAACACAATCTGCAGTAATCTGAATCAAAGTAATCTCTGACAATTAAACGTCAACGCTTTTTAGCCTAGTTAGCGGCGCAAGTCACATAATCTTCATTCAGATCATAAGGCTTGTCCAGTCAACAGCTGTCGATTTTATTTGTGCGAATATTTGTACATTTTTTGGAAAATGTAAGTTTATCGGATATTCGAATTAGACCAATAATATATGTAATAACTTTCTATTCGAATGACAGGTTGGAAGTGGAGTAATCCAATCTGCGCTCTTTGCTCGGTGTCCTATTGCCTATATCTGTAAGGAAGTTCTACTAAAAGGTGATATGTCCTATGCTCTCCGAAACTATACTATATAGACCTCATCAAAATGTGTTGTGGACCTTGCTACGATTGCTGCGCGGCTTGCGGTGGTTATTATTGACCTTGCAGCTCCTGCTGCGGACCCTGATATTCTATTGTTATGGTCCCTGTGGCGGTCGATGTCGTCTTTGTAGCTGTGCTTCATGGCTCAGAACCGAAATCAGAGCGAAATACTAGGTAGTAGTTCAGCCGATCTTTGTATAAGAAATTGACAACAAATCATTTGTAAATTTTTCGTATTATGCCAGTTGTGTATGATTAAATGGTGATAAGTCTAAAATGTAGTTTATACTTGAAGGAAAGCAAGATTTTTCCTGTAGATGATGTTTAGAATGGAACTGTTTTTTTAAATATACTGAGTTGAGAAGGGCTTTGTACATACATGTAATTTTCTATGGACGTCAAAGTAACCTTTATGATTTGAAGTTGTACAATTTTCCCTTAGCTTCCCTGCTAGGTTCATTCCCGTGTTAAGGCTTGTCCAATAAACATCTCTAATTTTTTAAGAAGTGTAAATGTAGAAAACATATATATAAATATATAAAATATCATTCAAAATACTTTTATTACTTTCTTTTCAGCGACTCATTCGGATATCATAGCAAAATAGTTTACTAAATGTTATAAGTCGGTCGATTAGCCTTCATCAGTCCCGCCAACTGCCTCTTTCCGTGAAGTAGTTCAGCTAAGAGTACTCCAAAGTTAGCATTGCAATCAGCATGGGCTTTCCTTGCTATTCGTGTAACTATTCCTGCACCTCGCCCTGCAATGGATGTTGCAATGGCTGCTGCGGCTGCAATGGCTGTTGCGGCGGCAGCGGTTGCTCCGCTGCGGCGTGTTGCTTTCCCGGTGGTTGTGGAGGATCCTGTGGACCCTGCTGTTAAACTGCAACTATCTTCAGAAGGAAATTTAGGACCTACATACAACGCAAAAGATTAGAGATAATGGTATCGATAAGCCTTTTAAATTCTGTATTTCGAATTTTCAAGAAAAAAGAATGTCATAATAAATTGTTTTCATTAAAGCATGATTGACTTTTAATTTTAATTTATATTTTAAAAATATATAATTCAATTTATTCTGAATTATAATATAAACTTATTTTAAATTTAGTTTTCATTTAATTTATTTAGGTTTTATTTTAATATATTAATCAAAAGCTTGACATATTGGAGATTGAGATTGATTTATGAATATTTGAATTATAATTATTAATATATTTTATTTTTAATTTAATTTTATTTTATTTTAATTATTTTAGTTTTAATTTATTTTAATGTTTTTAATTTTTTTTAATTTAATATTTTAAATTTTAATTCATTTTTTTATATTTCTTTTCAATTGAAGTCTAATTCAATTTAATAAAAACCAAATTTAGTTTATTTTATTTTAATTATATGTTTAAAATTCGACAAAAACATTTAAATTAGCGTGAATTAGAAATTACAATTTTACAGGGTATTTGCGAGCCGAGCAGTCTCAATTTAGTAAGCCCTATTCATTTTTAAGGTCTACATAAAAAGCAAACTCTTTCGAAAACCAACAAACAAAGTAGACTCTAAGTATCGAACCCCCAAGCAGCAATTCCAAAATTCCACACACATTATTAAGGACTCGTCCAGAAAACAACTCAACTTATTTGTTTGTACCTGGATTGTGAAGTTGTAGGAAATGTAGGTGAAACATAGTAAGCAGAAGTATTTGTAAGATCTATAATTGATTTGATTTGCAGGTGATTTTAACTGCTAATAGAAACTACGACGGCAAAGGCTTACGAAAGTTTGGAACTTTAAGTCGTATGGTAGCCACGCAGCAGTCACAATTTGCCAACCACCTAGTACCTGGTTCTATGAAGATTAACTAAAGGTAAGTGACTAACACAGAGTCTTAAAGTCGGAAATGCAGTGTCTCCAGTGTCTGTAGAAATCAAAATGTGTTGTACGTCTTGCGGCGACTATTGCGGAACTGGCTGATCTTGCTGTGGCCATTGTGGACCTTGCTGTGGAGGCTGCGACACATGCTGTTAAAATGAATCATCTTCAGAACGAAATCTAGGTGCTACATCAATGCTTGTATAAATAAATAACAAAATCCATGCGTACGTTGTTTGGAAGTTGTAATTTTGGGAGGAAGTTGTAGGCGCTGCTTGCAGCCACGTGGGGCATTAGAGACTATGTGGAATGATTAGAAACTAACGAAAGGCCGACATCTGTCGTCTTAGCTGACGATATCACTGCGTTCATAAGGACATGCGGACGGATATTATTTTTAATGGAAGCATAGCAGTGACAACCTGTAAATCAGCTCTTGATCTTATAGATGCTGAGATTGACGGACAGACAGAGCTAAATCGAATCAACTTGTTCACCTGAACAAGATTATATATACTTCACGGGGTATGCCAAGCCTACTTCTGCCTGTTACAAACATCATCAAAAGCTCATCAGACCCTTCCTGATTTTATATTTTCAGTGGGTTCGAAAAATAAAAACTAAGTAGGCCCTTATAATGTGAACTGGTATTACGCTCGTCGATCAACTGAAATGCCTCATTCCATTTATTTTCATAGACTTGTCCTGTTGAAGTATATGACATTACTTCTGTATTGTGTAGGGTTTTTGGGAATGTATGTATATATAATATGTTTTTATATATTTGTAAATAATTCCCAATATTCTAATGCAGGTCTCAGTAGCTTCTGTGAGAAAACAACAGCTTAGCTCGAATAAAATTATTTATCTGAGTGAGAATTTCTGAGCTTCCATTTACTTCCTGTTTCCGTGAAGAGGTATTCTGACAAGTGAGTATAGCTGATTGTATATCTGTGTCAAGATTAATCAAAATCGATCCCTATTTCCAGCTGCTTACAGTATGTGCTACAAGCTGTATCCCAACTGTAACGGCGGCGCTTCGCCCTGTTGCCACCCCCCGCGACTTTGCTGTGGCGGCTGTGGTCCTTGCAGTGGGTCGGGTCCTTGCTGCGGATCTTGTGGACCGTGCTGTGGAGGCTGCGGCCCATTCTGTTAAAATTAGTCTTCTTCAGAACGAAATCTAGGTACTGCACCGCATAAGTAATTATCCACTTCCGTGTATGTTCTATCTAACCACTTTATAGTCTCTTAAAGACATAGTTCCAAAGATTTAGATATAAACCCAAATTAAAAATAAAAGTATTCACTCGATAAGCATATGTTTAAATTTTGCTGGGGGAAAGCATTCAAGCTTGAGCTCTGAAAATTGCATTATATAAGGCACCGATTTTTACATAAAATATAAAAAATATATATAATATATATAATGTAATATATATGAAATATATATACTTAATAAATGCCTATACGTTTATTGATAACTTCCTACCATTTATCCGTCCATCCGTCCATCCATCCTTCTATCCACCCTTCTATCTATCCGTCTATCCGGCTATCCGTCCGTCCGTTCATCTATCCTTCTATCCATCCTTCTATCTATCCGTCCGTCCATCCATCCATCTACTCACCCTTCTATCTATCCGTCTATCCGGCTATCCGTCCGTCCGTTCATCCATCCTTCTATCTATCCTTCCGTCCATCCATCCATCTACTCACCCTTCTATCTATCCGTCTATCCGGCTATCCGTCCATCCGTTCATCCATCCTTCTATCTATCCGTCCGTCCATCCATCCATCTGCTCACCCTTCTATCTATCCGTCTATCCGTCCGTCCGTCCATTCTTTTATCCACCCTTATATCTATCCGTCCGTCCATCCATCCTATCCACCCTTCTATCTATCCGTCTATCTATCTATCCGTCCGTCTATCCATCCTTCTATCCACCCTTCTATCTATCCATCCGTCTATCCATCCGTCTATCCGTCCGTTCATCCATCCTTCTATCTATCCATCCGTCCATTCATTCTTCTATCCACCCTTCTATCTATCCGTCTATCCGTCCGTCCGTCCATCCTTCTATCCACCCATCTATCTATCCGTCCGTCCATCCATCCATCTACTCACCCTTCTATCCATCCGTCTATCCGGTTATCCGTCCGTCCGTTCATCCATCCTTCTATCCATCCTTCTATCTATCCGTCCGTCCATCCATCCATCTACTCACCCTTCTATCTATCCGTCTATCTATCTATCCGTCCGTCTATCCATCCTTCTATCCACCCTTCTATCTATCCATCCGTCTATCCATCTGTCTATCCATCCGTCTATCCGTCCGTTTATCCATCCTTCTATCTATCCATCCGTCCATCCATTCTTCTATCCACCCTTCTATCTATCCGTCTATCCGTCTATCCGTCCGTCCGTCCATCCTTCTATCCACCCATCTATCTATCCGTCCGTCCATCCATCCTTCTATCCACCCTTCTATCTATCCGTCTATCTATCTATCCGTCTGCCTATCCATCCTTCTATCCACCCTTCTATCTATCCATCCGTCTATCCATCCGTCTATCCGTCCGTCCATCCATCCTTCTATCTATCCGTCCATCCCTCCATCCATGGCAAATCGAATAAAACTTGCAATTTACCGTTGAGAACCTCTACAGCTATATAGCTAAGGACATTTTATAGGATATTTTCAAGCTACTAACTGAACAACGTCATCATCAAATAGGCTTTTGAAATTGAGTCTCAACGATTTTCTCCTAGCCAGGGCCAGCACAACCAATCCTCATTAAAATTTTTAGATTTGTCCCGTAAACTTCTCTTTACATTTTTGTGTACTCTTTATTGGGATATGTAAGTAGAATTCAGACATTTGTGTTTAAATAAATATTTTATTTTTTATTTATTTTATCCTTAGGTGGTAGTCCATCCTGTAATAATTATAAATATCGATCCTATCGGCTTGGCCTGCTTCCCCAAAGCCTAATTAATATTATAGATCGATATATTGTAGTGCCTACATTTCCGTGAGGTATCCTTCCTGCTGCTTCATATTCTATTGCAACAGCATCTAGCAAAATGTGCTGCGGACCTTGCTTCTCGTGCTGTGGACCCTGCGGAGGCTGTTGTGGGCCTTGCGGTGGCTGCTGTGGCGGATGTTGCTATCGTTATTCCTGCTGTGGTCCCTGTTATGGTCGCTGTTGTGGCGGCTGCGGCCCCTGTTGCTAGAGATGTCTTCAAAGGAATATCTAGGCACTACCCATACTTCAGGCGCTATACGAATGTCACTGTTAATGTACAAAATTTTATGTTAAGTAAAGTTATGGGAAATTAAAAAAAAGCGTTGATCCATTGTTGGGTATGGGTGCCAGAGCCGGAGAAAAAAAAGAGATATAGTGAGATATAGTGAGATATAGTGAGATATAGTGAGATATAGTGGGATATAGTGGGATATAGTGGGATATAGTGGGATATAGTGGGATATAGTGGGATATAGTGGGATATAGTGGGATATAGTGGGATATAGTGGGATATAGTGGGATATAGTGGGATATAGTGGGATATAGTGGGATATAGTGGGATATAGTGGGATATAGTGGGATATAGTGGGATATAGTGGGATATAGTGGGATATAGTGGGATATAGTGGGATATAGTGGGATATAGTGGGATATAGTGGGATATAGTGGGATATAGTGGGATATAGTGGGATATAGTGAAATATAGTGAGATATAGTGAGATATAAAGATTTTAAGAGACAGATAGATAATATATGGGATAGTGGCAGGACCATGTAGTGATATGCATACAAATGGGGACAGAACGAGTATAATGCAACGTTGAGAGGGGAAGATGCACAGTCTTAAAGAATTAAATGCAGAACCATCAGTAGATTCTGAAATATAAATTCATGGAAAGATAGACAGAGTAATTAAGAATATAAATACAATTGGAAAAATTGGATTCGAGAAGAAAGTGGTCCAAGGTTTTCCTCCGTTCTAGGAAAAACAATTAAGAAAAATCTAGTCGGGGTGGTCGACTAGGAGATGCCCTGATCCCAGTCCAATCTGCGTTTTTTAATATTTTCTGTAGTTTGGATCGAGTATTCAAAAAAAAAAAAAACAAACAAAAAAACTGACACGACGACAGCAAGATTCGAACCCAAACACCGCCTCTTCATAATTAAACAATAACAAATATTCCATCCCCACCAGACTCGAACCGAGGAACTATGTAACTGCTTACGAGCGCCGCCTCTACCAACGCAGCCATTGCACTGCTTGCAAGAAGAGTTGAAAATTTGAAGTTGAGTAGCAGCTGATAATTCAAGCAGTGTTCAATCGCAATTTCAATTTTTCAAATAGAAAAGAATACATGCATTTGAATGTATGTGTGCACACGCATAAGTGACAGACAGACGGACATGGCTCAATCGACTCAGCTTGTCGTCTTGATCAAGAGTATATATACTTTATGAGGTCCGCCACGCCTCCTTCTGCCTGTTACATACATTTGCAGAAAACCATTTTACCTTGATTTGCTATTTTCAATGGGAATATAATTTTTAAATACCAAAATTTAATATCCAACAAATAGTAGGCTACAACGTTCTGAATTCAGGTAAGAGCAGCACAAGGAAGCATTGTTCACTAAGAGTCCTAAATTTTGTCCAGTAAATACTTTTTGTGTGTGCTCGTTATGTGAAATATGGGTTGATTGTGAGTTGAAATATTCTAAAAATAGAATTGATAAATAAACATAATTTTTAATAATTCAGGTTGAAGCTTTTAGCATGTTAAAAAATAAAATTGAAAAAGTCAAATAATGCTTATTGAAAGTCGCTTCAATCCCAATTACTGCCTATTTCCATGAAGAAGTTGCAAAAGTAGTAAGTACATAGTCAGTATATGACTGGGCTTGTATAAATAGCATTGATCAAGTCGGTCGCAGTCTGTGAAAATGTGCTGTCCGTGCTACTCCTAATGCGGCTTTTGTTGTTCCCCATACTGCTATGCGGCTTGCTGCTGTGGTTCTTGTTCTCCTTGGTGTGGTGGATGTGGACCCTGTGGTGGCTGTGGATTGTGCTGCTAAAGACTTTTTCAGGAAATCTAGGTGCTAGACTCACTCGTATTGTACATGTAGATATGGACATAAGTTAAGTTTGTAGATTCCTACACGTACATAAAATATGTAAAGCTAAATGGAATAGCCATTCACCGTATCAATAAAAATTGAAGCTTGCGCCATTTAGGATTCATCGCGAACTGAAATGGGTTTTTGTCTTTGCTGAAGCGGGCTACCTTTGGCCTTTTTACGCTAGATGGCGAAAGAGCATTTGCAGTTTGAAATGCTATAGTTACAACGTAAGTTTTTAAGACGAATGGACAGTTGACTTCACAGATTTGGTCGTTCATGGCTTTGCCTGTTTCTAAACGTCGCATTTTATGCAGCATACTAAAAATTTTGCCATGCCATTTTGAGTCGAACAGCACCATTTTGAGTATTAACAGCAACTAACATCAGATTTGAAACTTAATTAACATAATGTTAAAAGTAAGTCTAGGCCAAGTATGCAGCGCATGTTGGATGATTTAAATTGGTAAATAATTAAAAGAAGTAATAGGTGTTAAATAGTATATCAAAGATTAATAAGATTGATATATTATTTAAGTGGCCTGGCTCATACTATACATTTAACCGCCAATTGTTGAAAACCTGTAGCAGTACCTCTTGAGTTTAACATAGTGTCTATTCTATGGCTGAGCAAATTAACATAATATGTTAACATTAACAATCTTACAAGCGGACGGTGAAGTCGCGTTTTGGGTGCGTTTAAATTTGCATAATAGTAATGTGTGTTTGTGCTTAAAAGTTTAATAATCGTAAATGCGCTGAAGTTAGCGAGAAACAGTTGGTGATTTTTCTATACTTCAATTACTTCGAAATCGCTCGTTTGGCTTTTTGCGTTCGTTCGTGGGTGGCAATTTTCATACCTTTAAATTTTATTTTGCATTGGCTGCTGTTTGAAAACAAAATGAAACGCGTTTCATGAATAAACCTGCTAAAACATATTCACAATGTATATAAACATTTAAGCAAAACGACGCGACAACAAAACCAACTGCGCTCTGAAGAAGAAGAAGCAGGCAGCAGCAGCAGCATCGTGTGTACATGTGTTTGTGCCCAAGTGGGTACGTGTGTGTTAGTGCATTTTATGCATGCGCGCTTGTGTGTGTGTGTATTTGTGTATGTGTATTTGTGCGATGCGTCTTTTCACCACAAAAATGTTAATAAAAGTGCTGAAATTTTAAAGAGAAAATGTTTACAATAAAATGTTTGGCAAATATGAGCTAAGAGCATCTGCTATTTAACGGAAGAGTGTCTTAAAAGAAAAAATTGTACTTGATTCATAGTGTTAAATATTATTTAGAAAACAATGAAATGTTAAAGCAACAATAACAACAATAACTGCAACTACAATAACAGTGCTAAATACGACGCCCTGTCGCTTTTTGTCTCCGTATTGGTGAGAGCGACGGCGCCGTCGATTTTCGATTTTTGTTTTTTTTTCGGCGCTCATTGAGAGAAAAATTTGTCTCTGCCGCTGTGTCGCTGCCACTGCTGCTGCTGTAACTGTTGTTGTTGTGTTTGCTTATCTCATTGCGTTTCGCATATAAAAGTTTTGTTAGTTTGTGTTTGCGCGCGTGTTTTAATATATAAAAAATTCTCTGCCAACAGCTGCTCGTGACGTCGACAACAACATCCCCAATTGTAAATTGTAAAGAAAATAGTTTGCAACTTTAGCATTTTGCGAGGTAAGTTTCAATTGTTTTCCCATTCTAGTGCCTAAGTACGTGCGTAAATCTAAATTGTATCGATAATCGATAAGTTTAGCATTTAACATTTGCGTCAGTCTAGCTTAACAGCTGCTGCACACAGCTGTTCAAGATTTTTATCTCCATATGTATGAGAAACACTCTGAAAGACTTATTTTTGAATGGATTGTTTCGTTCAGTCCCTAAAGTAATAGTTGATTTGTTAATAGTTCAATGACAAGGAATATTAAAATATTTATATATCTTGTGAAATTAGGACATATCAATTAAATTTAAGTTTCTTTCTTTTAAGAATCCTGAAATTCTTATTAGAATATAAATTGTTAGGATCCACTTTTCCCAGTTAATATATAACAGATTCGACAGATACAAACTATCTCGATATTACTTTTGTAAAAACGATTTACAGGTTAAAAGGCATATAAGCACAATGTTTACAAGTTTTTCAGTCGTTTTTAAATGTATCTGAATATGTATCTGCAGTGTATGCAAATCGATTTGTATCTGCATCTGTATTCATGCATAAATATGTTAATTTATCAGTATCTGAAAATGTATCTGTAGCTGTATTTTTATAGCTACCTGATCATCTGAAAATATATGTGTCTACATTTGTAAATGTATCTGTATCTGCATATGTAAATGTATCTGTAGCTTTATTTTTGTAGGTATACGTAGTCTACCTGTCTCTGCAGCTGTTTGTGCTAATGTATCTTTATCTAAAAATGTATCTACATATATAAACGTAAATCCATCTTTAAATGTACCTGTATTTATATACACATATGTGTAGATATCTGCATCTATATCTATCTTTCTTCTCTTTGGTTATATCTTTTTTTCTGCGCAATTCAAGTTCAAAGTATTCCGTTAAATTCGCTGACAGCAGCTTTCAGCATTCGATTGTTTATTTATGAATTTCACGCAAAAATGTAAGAGAATTTCGGACTATAGAAATATAGCATAAACACATACATATATTATAATTTATATAGCTATAGCTCTACAATCTATTCAATGCTAGCGAAATTGGTTTCAGCTTTTGCTTTCTATTTCGTTTTTGCTGAAAAACTGAAAGCAAAAATTTGCAATTTACGTTTGATTTGGTTTTATTTCTTCGAAACATCTATATAAACAAAACAGATTTTAAAGTGCGAGCTCTTGGCGTGGGCTATTGCGATTTGTATAAATAATTTCGGTTTTATGATAATTGTTTTTGTCTTAAACGAACGAAAGGCTTTTAATTTCGAGAGCCACTGCAAAAGATAAGTTAAGAAATATTTCACATGGAAAAATGTGAAAATGATTAAAGATTTATTTTCGAAATATATATTCAATAGAATATTAAAATGTATATAAATGTTTTATTTCTAATATACATAGTAGTAAATTATGAACAAATCAATAAAAATAAAATTATAAATACTATAAATTGTATAATTGTATACATAATAAATATATTATTAT
Organism: Drosophila eohydei; assembly: GCA_035045825.1. Lineage (NCBI taxonomy): Eukaryota > Metazoa > Arthropoda > Insecta > Diptera > Drosophilidae > Drosophila > Drosophila eohydei. The sequence continues at coordinate 1,469,281 of JAWNOT010000077.1, read as the reverse complement.
CAATTAAATAAATTTAAAGCTCTAAAAATATGCCCATAAATTATTAGAATATGTTTTACATATTTAAATAATTTTTATGTATACAGGGTATATAGAATTCTAACATTTTTGCTGCACTCGCTCCCATCTTTTATTTTTTTGCTGCCCTGAAATCTCGTTGAACTCGTTTTGCAAGTTCACTGCCCGCCTCTCGCGCTGGCTTCTCCCGCTTCGTGATTCTTGTTCTTAGCTCTTCTTTTTGTACACATTTCTGGCCCTGAGAATTGGGCTTAGCTGAATCTCAGCCCTCCCGTTCAACCCTAGACAACATAGAGCTTTTGTAGCTGTATCTGCTGCTGGTTGTATGAATGTATCTGTATCTGTATCTGCGACTGCAATTAGGCACTTAAATTGCGCAAGCTGCCGGCCAGGCCCACAAATTGATCTCTTCCGGCATGCGAACGAAAGCTCCACGTAACGGTACAAAGGTAAAATCTTACCCAAAGGCCAAGCAATTAGCAGGTGCTAAAGTCGCTTCAGGATCTAAATACCCACTTAATTGAATGTATCCTCATTAAAAGTAAAGCATCAAGTATATATATATATATATATATATATATATATATATATATATATATATATATATATATATATATATATATATATATATATATATATATATATATATATATATATATATATATATATATATATATATATATTATATTATTTCGCATTTAAACTCATTCGCTGATTTGATTTGATTGCTGTCCGCACTTGGCGACAGTTTCAAATTGAAAAATATATAGCTAGACATATAAACACACATACATATATATGTATATATATAGCATTAAATTGAATGCTCATTTCAAGCTCAGCTGCGCAGCCTGCAGCCACAATTCTACTTTGGGGGCGGTTTTTTTATTATTTCTCAGACCTTTTTTCGTTTTATATGAGGATAAACTGTAATGCAGACAGACCTAATATGCTATTAGGCCAAAGATATGAATGTGTGTGTAAAAGTATTGAAAATAGGTTTTTATTACAAGTCCATTGTGTACGTTAAAGTACGATAGGCACGCGCTAAGAAGAACTTGTTTGAAAGATAGCAAGAGAGCGAATTTAAAAAAAAAATTGTTTTTTTTTTTTTTGTAAATTAAAAATAAATTTTCTTTTAATATCTTTTACTTATTTAATTATAATTAAAGTCAAATAGAAAGACTCAGCGAATTAAAAATAAACTTTGCAATTATTTTTAACAAATAAGCTGTTATTTTATCTTTTATTACTCAAACGTAATTTGTTTAAAATAACTGTTTTGTATTTGAACAGCTGTTAATATTTTTCTTTTTAACGACAAAGAATCTGGTTTTAAAGTCTGCTTTGTGGCAAAACATAATATAATTTTAAAACTAAAAATAAAAGTTAAAAGAAATTTATAAATGTATAGAATAAAACAAGATAAACTGTATTATAAGTTATATTTATTTAGCTAATAGTGTATCTGATTATAATATGCAATATTCTTTTCGCAATGTATAATAAATTTAAATTTTATACAAATATTTTATGTTACAAAATTTAATTTCAATTTTATCTTTATCTATAATTAAATTTATGAAATTAATGTTTATATATTTATATATATGAACAATACTTTTAAAATTATCCCATTTCCAAAAAAAACAACTGTATTTAAATTGCTTTTAGTTTTATACCCTTCCCCTTGTTGCTTTTATTTCATTTATCGCGCTCTTCCCTATTTACCTTTTCGCTGAAAATTTAAAATTCCAATTAATTTTTTTGTCTAGTTGGGTTTTTGGGTGCTTGCGCACCCCGTAAAGAAAAAAAACCGGTTTACTTTTGGCTTTGCTCTATTTAAGTTGAGGGTTTTTGAAACCCATTTATTAGCTTTGTTTGTTAATTTTTGCTGTATTTTTTTATTTATTTATAAAGTTTTTTCATTAGCAACTTGAGCTAATTTGCATGCGAAACAGATTTGTTGTTAGACAAAAAAGATTTACCAACCAACTATAATTTGTTGATTTTATTTATTTATTTGTATTTTATTTTTATTAGTCAAGGTCGTCTTTGGGACGCTTGGCTTATCAGCTGGGCTGGACTTATCGCTCCGCGCCCGCCCCTATCTGCATTATGTTTCGCTATGAAACAAATTTGTAATTGTTCTACACTTATTTATTCCCTTTTCTACACATTTTTGAATGTTAAACAAATTCTGTCTTATCGAACCTCTTATCTTTAGTCTTTATCGAGGGACTGCAATAAATTTAATGATCTAATTGCGTTCAGGGCTAATTTTATTGCATTTGTTCGATTTGAAGTTCTTTCTTATCTTTGGTATAATATTGTGTTGTGTTGAGGCTGATTCGTGGAAATAATAAAATGCTTAAATCTTTTTTTCATTTAGCGAGAAGAAGCTTCTAGATACGGTATTTTTAGCAGAGCTTCGAGTATTAAAGTAGCTCAATAAGTACTATTTATATGCTTTTAAAGAGAAATATAAATTTATGTGATAAGACTTCAAGATAATAGTATATAAATCAAAAATAGACATCCTAAGATTTAAGTATTAAGTAAACAAGTTGATAAAAGAGCTCTTAAAAAAAAAACAATAAAAAGGAAATCATATATTAATAAAGATAAGTTGGTTAGTAGGTAATATAAATCTACTCAAGTATATTTTTATACGATGATAAAAAGAGAAAAAGAGTTCTTCTCTCCTGAATATAGCCACATATCATTATAAGACAGTTATAAAAGGGTATATATTAATATCAAAAGGGAGAGAAGCGAAGCATACACATACACACTCACACACATGCATACTATAAGCGAAGCGTAACGCATCAACACATAAGCAAGCCAAAGAATTCGCTTTACTTTTTTTTATCAGCAAGAAGCTAAAAATAAACATAAGCAACAACAACACAGTTGTCAGCAAACGAAAAAAACTGAATGAAAAGCTGACAACGTAAATGGAATGGGCAAAGCGTAAGAGAAAGGAAGTGAGAGAGAGAGAGAGAGAGAGAGAGAGCGATAGAGAGGACACATAGTGAAGGCGGCTGTTACGCTGGAGAGAGCCCACCGCCAAAGTGTAGAGAGTGAAGAGTGGAGAGTGTTGGTGCCCACGCCTTGTAGAGCTGTGTAAACGCTTTCGACTGAGCGCCGTCTCACTCCTTCCCCACAAAAGTTCAGCGCCCCTGAAGAGTGGGCGGCGGTTGCATGATGTAAATTTTAAGGCGTATTACGGGAAAAAAATTTTGTTCAAAAAGCAAGTTGACCCACAAAGCAGGCGCAATTGATTTTTCTAGCCCTTAGCCCTAAGTCCACACACATGACGCGTGCCTCGCGTAGAAGAGGAAGAAAATATGCGGAGGCCATGAATTGCACCTGTCCAACTGGGGTGGGAGGTGACAAGCGAAGCATGTCCCCTACCCCCCAATGCAGTCACCAATATAATATGGAAAGCGAGACATGACTCTGGTTCCGAGAAAATTACAGTGGACGCGTGCATGGCACGCGACCAAAACAAACTAATTTGTGTGTTTCCATACCCTGTAATTGCTTCTTATAAAGTGAGAGTGTATTAGTAAGATGGAACGTTAGTAGATTATATTTGGGAGTATTCATTTGTGAAGACTCATGGCAAAATAGATATTTCCAAATGAACTTCGAGAATAAATTAATGTAACTTCGCTTCCATTATTATATTATATCGAAGTTGATTGATTTTCTGTCTTTTAAAAGGTAAAGAGACTAAATGCTGACGTTTGTAATATCTAAATACTATTTACTTAATACAATTTGTATGTTAGAGCACGAACATTTTATGAAAATCGAGATTTATCGATTTTTATTAACAATTTTTGAAGCTTGACATCAAAATTGACAGAAGCTCTTGGATATACGATGAAGAACTACAGTCAATTATAGGGTATTTTTCAAGTCTCCTCACTGATTAAAACTCACTTGTTTTGAACATTGAAAAGTAACTGTAAAATCAATAAGTTCCACTACCTCGCCGTCCTCCTCTTCAATTGCTATCAAGCAGGTGGAACGCCAGTGACTTGTCCCAACAAAAAGTAACCCCCCAGCAGAAAATGTAACGCTCATGCGGAAGTCGGAAACGATTTTCACATACCAAAGATGATGTAAACTGGGCCCAAGTGTGGCTCGGTGTGTGTCTCTGTGTGCCCAAGTGTGTGAGTTAATGATGATGATGATGTTTAATGGAGACAAGCAAAATATGTGTGGAAATTCAGATTGATGGGAAGTGGACAGTTGAAATGAGAAAAAGATTAACTACTTATAATTATTATAAGGAAAATAGGGAAGGCTTATGCACTTTGAACTATGGAATTTACTAGATAACCTGCTGCGCAAGAAAGTCTTACAATTTAATAACCCTGAGAAAATGCTTATAATGCTTAAAATTGATCAGTTTTTAGTAAATCAACTATAATTAGTAAAAACTTCAAGAAGAGATAAGCAAGTTCATTTTTTGTAAAAACTGTTACGTCTACTGTTACAGTTTCCATCACACTCACTCTTATAAGTAAGCGCAACAGTGCGCTATTAACAACATTCGCATAACATTGAAAAGAGCTGTCTGTATGCAGAGGTCAGGGCGCTGCTGCTGCTGCCGCTGCCGTTGTTGTAAATAGTTATATGCTTACTACATATTTACATACAGACGCTGGCGACATTGCGACGTCATTTAGAAGACGTCACTGGGTCGCAGACTTTGACTGTATAAGTGTATGCATAGGCATTTATGAATGTATCTGTGTATGGGCTTGCCGTTAATGAGGCGATGCTTGAAATAACAAAAACAACAACAACCATGTGTATGGCAAATTACAATGGCAAAGCAGCCGTTCTCTATCTATTGGCCTCTCTCCTTCTCTCGCTCTCTGTCTGTCATGTTGTGTATAAGACTTTTGCCGTTTTAAATGTGAGAGAATATTCGTTTGTCTTCTATTTCACTGTTGTTGGGGGCACTCGTAAACAAGTTCCGCCTGCCACTGACTTTGTTGGTGCGCTTTTGTGGTCGTTGTTGTTGTTTTGTGTGTCGAATGCTTAGCGGTTCTTTTTTATTTTCCTTCCCCTTTACGTTGCAGCAGCAGCAGCTGTTGCCAGTTTTGGAGGTTATTCTTCTATTGCCCAATAATTATTTCTTCAAGCGTTAAAAAATCAACACCGCAAGAAAAATTATTGCGCTTTTTTCACTACGCAATTACGAAAATGTTTCCTGTTTTCCTAGCATATAAATTTGAAACTTTACAAGCTCCAATTAGAATGCGCAAATAGATTTTAATTGCAAAAAAAAAACAACAAAGTTCATTTGATTGATCAAAATGTTTGAACAAAAAAAATACCCAAGTCGACCACTTGGTAACTTTTTGCTTATTTTCGACACTTAAAATTACTGAACCGGTCAACAAACCGCAGCAAAATTTAAAAACTAAATAAGCTGTTGAAAATTGTGTCGAATTTCAAGATAATTTGCATAATTTTCTTATGCGCAGTAAATTAAGTGACTTATTAACAAATAAAAAAGAAAACAAAAAATAAAAATAGCAATAAATTTGTTTTGTTGAAATATAATTTTGCAATTTAATTCCATAGATTCAGCTTTTTGATTGAAATTTATTTATTTGTATATATATAATATAAGTGTAACCTAAATTTCTTACTGTGTATTTTCAACTGTTGCTGTTAAGTAAGCAAGGAGAGGGCGAGTAGTGAAGTTTGTAGTTGAGTGTCATTTGATATTGCATGCACTTTATACGCTTTCGTGTTGTGCTTCTTCTTCTCCCGCTGCTGCCTTTCAAGTGGATTTTGCAGGGTTGCACAGCGGGCGAATGACAGCCGACAGGGGGCGTGACAACGGCAAGTGCAGCAGAGTTTGTGCAAAGATGAGAGTTCGTATATATGCATGTGTGTGTAAGTACAAACACTTGTACTATGGGTTTGGTCATGAAGTCAGTGAAGTAATATACTTAATGATAAAGTACACTTACTGTTTTTTATGGAAACATCTTTTTTTAAAATATTTTGTGCACTAATTAATCGCGTTTCCATTATTCTTTAGTATGTGAGCTTAAAAAAGTTAATTACCAGCTGTCTGATCTGTGATTAAAAAGTTAATTTGTAAACTTTAGTCAAGCCAATTTAAATTTTAATTAATTTCGTGAAATATTATAATTTGTAACAGTTATCATAAACCAACATTTTAATTCAAAATTTTCCATAAAAGCAGTATTTGATCGATAAATATCTTATTACTATTGCTTAAAAATAAAAATTATCGATATATCATATTATATCATATATATATTATTACATCATATTGAAAATTGTCGACAAGGCTATGTCAAAGATAAACGAACTAAATATATATTAGTAAATATAGATTTTATCGATATTATCGAAGAAAATAATTATCAATACAAATAATAATGAAGAGATTTGTTATGAATTATATTTACATATACAAAAGCCAATTTGATTCTCAATTAAAGGAACACCCCTCGTTTATATGCTTATTTGCCACTCAAGGACGTTGAGCCACATCTTCCACACATACATACACACACACACATGCATAAAGTGCATACAGTGTGTTTTAGAAGTAAGTGCACAGTGTACATTCTCTGAGTATTTGTTTGGTTTGCTTGACTAACTGGTTGGTCGGTTGGCAGCGCTTATGTGAAGGGGGAACTCTGCTTCGCTTCGCTCCGAGTCTTTTAATTAAGTTCTGCCATAGTGAGTGGGGCATTTGGATATCATTGGGGCGTGCCGGCAAGTTGTTAGCCATGCTTAAGGGCTTAAGTGGCTGTTGAATCGCAAATCAGCGCTGAAAATAATGAGTTCTCCCGTTTCTTCGAATGCGTATGACCCGAATTCAGAAACTACAGAATTATATTTTTAAAGACATATTTTTTTTTCTTAATTATCAGTTTTTGTATTTTATACATATCAAATATCGTAGATAGATCTTATATAGAATTCAATAAATTATTTTTTAGTAAAAAGAGATTCAGACTTAAAAAAATTTCATTGAATAGGAAATTTAATGCTTGGGAATACCCTTATTTCGTAAGACTCCCAGCTAGCAATTTTCATTGAATTGGAACTTGGAGATCTGGGATAAATCAAATTTAGAAAAGTTCCCTTATTTCTTAAGACTTTTTGTTAGGAATTGAAATTTAATGGGAAATTTGAAGTTGAGGTTATAATCTAATAAAAGGGGTATTTCCCTATATTATATATAGATTTAAAGTAAAATCATAATTAAAATAAGAAATCTTTAATTTGAGTACTATAATATTATATTTATTTATTTTTTATATTTGATGTAAATAATTATACATTATCATATACATTATCAAGCGCTTCTCCTAATATAGAAACACATATTTGTTGCTTGTTGTAGGCAACTCTGGGAATACCCTTCATTATTACCGCCATAACTTAATTGTGGTCATAATGAATCAGCAATCTGCTCTGCACAGTCGTCGCTCCTCTCTCTTTCTGTCTCTCTCTCGCTCCCTCTGTCATATTTTTAAGCTGAAAAACCTGTTGCGATTCTTAAGTGACCAGGCGAAAGATGTCTTCGTAGCGACCACAGATTCACTCTGACCGCTCACCCGCCCACCCCTCACTGCCCGGAGCTCCGGGGCATGGCTACTGTAATTCAATCACTTTTCACGCTCGCTCAAACCACTCGAAGCACTCGAGTATCCGCAACTCGTTTGGGAGTTGATGCTTTACTTGGACCCAAAGTTATTTTATGCTTTTTTTTAGTAATTTAAACGCATTTGGACTTTGATTAGATACGAAATGAATTGAGATCGGTGGCGGCTACGGCATTTTGTGGGAGACAATGCGGATTTGAAACGTAAAACGTAAAACATTGTGATTAATTAGTTAGGCAGACAGTTATTGCTAAGATTAAGGATCTACCACTGCGCAAAATAACTTTACTCAAAAAACGACAGAAATATATTTCTCAGTTGCGTGTCAAGTCAATTGCCATGCAAGTCGCATCAAAAATTGCCAAAAAAAAAAAAAACAGTTGGGGAAAAATAGAGCGAATGTTGAATGTGTTTTGCTTTGGCGACTTAAAGTTGAGCAAGTTGTTGGTTCAGAAAAAGAAAAAAAAAAACGATATATAAAGCGAGCAGACAATTTGGGTTACACATGGGATTTCAGTTGTCACGAAACTTGTGCTTGAATAGTCTCTTTAAACATGTTATTATTTATGTAGTAATAGTTGAGTGAGACACCTTATAAATGGGTTACCCAAATGTGAACCAGTTCCAAATGCAGAGCTAACTGTATAACAAGCTAAAAATAGTTAGTAATAGTTAGTTATAATAGTTTATGTAAGATTGCTTAATCTTTGGCTCCTTAGGGAATTCTTTGTTATGTATTTAAATAAATCTTTTTGAATCTCCTTTCTCTTAAGGGTTTTTCTATCAATTCCAATTTAAATATATTTTATTTAATATAGTTCATTCATTGCTTTCATTAATTTTTATTGTTTTCATAACATTTTCTAGTTTCCATTTATTATCACATTTTACATATATATTCTCTACATTTATATAGATTTTTAAATTAAGAATCTTTATATTTATATATTTATATTTTAATATTTAATATTTCACTTAAATATAGCAATTAATATAAAAATTCTATAGCATATTTATTTAAATATTATATCGTTCTTATTACATCATCGATAAATATCGATATACATCTAAACAAAAATCACTTATTAGCTGTTAATATCGCTATAAACCTTTTGATTTAATTGAAAATCAAAATCAAGACAAATTCTTTCTATAGACTCGATAGACTCTCGAATTGCCCTTGTGAAAAACTATGTTACCTCAAATGCTTATATGTCTAAATGATTAACTCCAATCGAAAACAAAAACTCGAACGTAAACGGAAACCTGAACAATGCCTCCTTTTGTAAGCAGTGCGAGAAATCCAAGTCAGGGCCAAGGTTTCCATTTGGTATGCAACACAGACGACAACCGGCGACATTCTTTAATCATTTTTTGTTTTCCACTTCCAAAAAGTAGCGCTAAAAAATGCACAAAATTTTTAAATGCTGGACAGGCCGAGCCGGGGGGCAAATGAGCACAAAAATATCGCACAGCTGTGACAAGAAGCACTGTGGATAGAGAGAGAGAAAAAATACCCGAAACTTGGGTTTTTTTATTATTATTTTGGTTAGCCTCCAATTGCAGTTGCAGTCACCTTCAGGCTCGGGTTAAAGCTCGGGTCCAGCCTCAATGCCGTCAACTGTTTCAGTTGCAATTGCGCCCCAGTTTCGACAGTTGTCACCCCCTACCCCCTACTGCCTATCGCGCCCCACCTCCTTAATTTTCAATTGTCTAACGTGGGAAAAAAGACAAAAAAAAAATGTTTAACAAAATTAAAACTAAACTCAACTTGTCGCCCCGCCATCGGCAAATTTTTTTAAATTAAAGCACTTCCGCACTTTGTACGCCCAGCGGATCCAAAATAATAGTGGGGCTACCCCCACTTCTAGAGTCGTTTAGCCCGTATGAGGAGACATTCCAGTGGAGGGGCTAGCGACGGCTTATTTCCAAAGCCGGAAAACATTTGCTGATGAGCCCGTTTCAGCTCGTTGTTGCTGCTCAGCAAACAAATCCAAAACTAAGCGAGTGAAATTTTATCAAGTGTAACAAAATGGCTTATGAAAGTGAGGATACCCTATAAATTTGAATAAAGTTATTGTTGATTAATATTAAAAACAATTAGTTTAATTTACTAATATTTAATATTTCAATATTATTTTATTATTTATAAAGTTTAATTGTTGTATTCTGAAGCTTTTGAAACTATGAAATAATAATATAAAAGATATGATACCCTGTAAATCAGAAACTATTTTAATATTTTATTAAATATTTTAATATTATGTTTCTCTAATTTTAATATATAAAAGATTGATTTTTTAAAAACTTTAATTACTAGAGTGCTTTCTTTCTCTTCTTTAATAACTATAGAATGAATACTTAAACCCGCTATTATCTTAATTTAAAGGGTATTTTCTATTCGTCATTATTACTCGTCTTATATTAGCCGTAATTTGAGCGCGGGCGTTATTATTTATTTATGCACATTTTGCATAGTTCGCAGCTGAGCCCAGAATAGAATAGAATCGAGTTAAATAATAGAAAACCCACATATAACGCGGACATTCATCAAAAGTTGGAGCACTTTTTAGCTAGATGCATTATGCATGAGTTCTGAAGAAATAATTGCAGTTGTTCTTAAAGTTTCATCATTTTGTGTGTGTGTGGGCGATAAAGTAAAAAGTTAAAAGTTTGTTCAAAACAAATATAAAACAAAGGAAAACTATTCTATAAAAACTAAATTTTGTTTATGCGTTTCAAAGATAAAATAATAATGTTACGCAGAACTTTTTTATTAAATTGATAAAATTAAACAATAGGGACAGATTCAATAAAATTCTTCATTCAAAGGCTTTTTCAACTAAAAGCAATTTCGTTTCACTCTTGGAAAAACTAATTAATACAATTTTTATAGACTTTCAAAGAGATTCTTCCTTTGAAATTCAAATTGCTTAACTACTGTATAAACTTTGCAATTCAAACGGATGTTTATGCTGAGCGTAAATAAAGCCATTAGTTACAAAAATTGACCTTGGGCTAACCAAAAACAGAAGCGAATAAAAACACAGCCAAAAAAACTCATCTTTCAACAGCAATTCGCATACAAATAAATGAAATTAAATTGCCAAGTGTTTCGGGGCTGTGTTATTTAGCTACACACACGAGCCACATGATAAACAGCCCACCAAATGCAGAGACAAAAACAACTGAAACAACGAACTGCTTAGGCAAATTAATCAAACAAGTTGACAACAAGAAAAAACTTTTTGCCACAAAAATGTCAACAAAATTACCGAAATTAAGTCACAAAAAAGAGTAGAGGGTGAGAAGCAACTTCTCTCCAAATAAATAAGTTTATGACGCTCTCAACCTTTCACCTAAAGCCGAAGAAAAGTTGACAGGCCAGAAAAAAACCTAAAGTGTTAGCTGAACGCAATTCATTTTATGAATTTAATTTATTATTATGTCAGTTTTGTTGCAGAAGTTTGGCAGTGCTATTTATGGGCTGAGCTGAGGGGAAAATGTTATAGGAGTTATAAGAAATATATAAGCATATAAGTCAACTAAACTTATGTTTAAATTGAGTTTAATTTGTTTATGTTTTAAAAATTTATTTTTAACTTTACAGTCATAAATATAAATAACGGATTTTAAAGCCTGTTAACCGTTTGAATGTCTATTTTAACATATTTCAAAATTCAAAATAACAAATACTTTATTCTCCACTCATATATAAAAGTTTGTTAAGAACATCAAATTGAAACCATAAAAATTCATATTTAGTTACACAAATAAACTTTTTAAATTCTGATTTGTTGTATTTTTAAAATTTTTTTTTTAGCTCCAATAACAAACTGGTTTCAAATACTTTAACTAGCTTGTTGTTTAACTAATTTTGTAGCAAATGATATTTAAATTATAATTTATATTCCTGCAGCTTAAATTCCATTATAACGCCCAGCCATAGCCATTAAAATTGCTCATCAATTTTACAAGTATTTACATTAATTATTAATCAACCAATCAGCTCGTTCGCTCACCTTCTCCCTTCACTAAATACCGAACGACACTGTTTTAATATGCTAAACAACAAGTAAAACAAAACAAAATAAGCTGTCAGCCCAACTCAAAGTTGTTTTTACATGGTTATATATATACATTTTGCATAAATTAATTGAACACAAACTGTCACATTTTGTAGTAGTTAGTCTATTAATTAGTTTTCATTGAAACTTGAATAATTTATTATTTATTTTTGCTGAATATATTTCAAGAAATTATCCTATACGAGCTCAACATTTTGCTGAAGGATGTGCACAGCCATATTAAATTAAATGTATATCAAATTGCTTTCCACCTCACTTTTCCGCAACTCAAATTGCAATTTTTTACACTTTTTTAATCAGTTTTTTTATTTTGATTTATTTATTTAACTTAAATTGTTGTTAATAGTCTTCAAATAAAACCATTGCATTCATATTTCATACGCTTTATTCCCAAAAGTTTTTCTTTTCTGGAATGTGAACTCAAAACCCAATTATTGCTACACTTATTATCAAGTTTGTTTTTCTTTCTGTTGCAAAAAATCTTACAAAATCGCTGTCTCAACATTTTGTAGTTACAAATTTAGCGCAAAAAAATGATTAAAAAATTACTGTGTAGGCAAAAAAAAATAAAAAATTTCACATCATTAGCTCAGCAAATATTTGCGATTACGCTTGATGAGGCCGTGAGTAATGGTACGGGGGCGAGATGTTTTATAAATAAGGTTTGAACTAAAAAAAAGCAATAAAATCGGTGCCAGAAAACAACAAAAGATGCAACACAACAAATTTCAAAATACATTATTGGAAATATAATAATAATAATAAAAATAATAACAAACGATAAGGAAACACAACAAAAGAAATATTATTGTCTGCGCTGCGTGTATTGTGCGAACAATAGATTAGGGCGTTACAATTTGGTGCAAAGCTCATTTCGGTTGTCATTCACAAAAGCAATGAACAAATTTGAGAAAAAAGAAATGGGGAAACAAAATGATTATTTTATTGTTACAAAAAAGTTGCTAAATATGAAGTGTGAAATGTTGAGAAAAGTAAATTACGCTTGGGTAGCTTATGTGGAAAGAGATATCATAGAGCAAAGCTAGATTTAGTTATTTTATATTACTCATGTATTCATTAATATCTAAAATGTACTGTGATCCCAACATTGAAAGCACTTCAGTCATGAAACGAGAGCTCAACTTCAAAATAATATCTTATGTAAAGCTGGTCTCTCGTCGACATCCATCTTAACCATCAGTACAAACTTTGGCATGCTCATAAGTTGATAGCTTTAAAGTAAATAAGTTTAAAATAAATAAAATCTATCTAACTTCTCTTGCTGTCTGATGTACATAAAATAAAAAATATATTGATTAAGTTTTGAATACAAAGTTTCCTTGACCTGTATACATTACATATATAGGATTAGTTTTTATAGAACATTCATATTTATTAGCATATCACCTACAAGCAAATACTGAAATTCCAAAACGAAACTAACCGCCCCGTAATATAAACATCTTATATAAAGATTAGCTCTACAAGTCTACATCTATCTTAACCATCTGTCTACACTTTGGCATGCTCACGAGTTGAAAGCTATCGTTCATCTTTTTCATAAATGAAAGTCAATCAAATCTACCTCAATTCACGCGCTCTTCATTCGCTCTCTTTGATTCATTTAAAATGAAATTGTTTTGCTGTTGGCTCTTAATCTGAGCAAATTAATTGCCTTTTTTGCCAGTTTGACAATTGTCTCAAGTTGGCTTTTTATTTGTTGTTTTTCGTTTGTACTTCAACTTTCTATAATTTTCACTTCTAGAAACAGAAGAAATCAAGTCGCAGGCAGGCAGACAGACAAAACTTGTTCTGTCCACTGATTTCGCTAATGAAAATGAAACCCACACAGTCTAAGACTGATATTCGACACACTCAGCCACTTAATGTGGCACGTGATTCGAGCAAATGGGGAAAAATCTTCTTAATTTTGTGTTTTGTCAAATTTAGAAATTCTGACATCATAATAAATTTACAAAATATACTAAGGGAAGGCACGACAAAGTTCGAAATTGAATTTATGACAGACATGCCAACTGTGGCCTCTTTATTGTATGTGTTTGTGTTTATTAAAAGTCAATAGCAATTAAATACGCTGGAATTTCGAATTGCCTTGTAAACCACACGGAAGTCAATATGAAATGCATTAACATCCAATTGTTCTATATTTGCCGTTTACTCAGTGACAAATCGTGAGCAGCTTTCTGCCTATGTACTCGCTCTCTAGATGCTTAAATAAAATATTTTGTGTACTCATGACAAATGAGTGTGGATGTAGCTGCAGGCAGCAGCAAGAATGAAGGCGTGGCAGAGCACATAATGTGTATAGGATAATCAGACTCGATGTGGACAGACCCAAGTCCATTCGTAAACTGCCGAATATATATATACATACATATATTTTATTATATTTTTTTTTATTAAAGATATTAAATTCTTTTAGATGTTTTACCAAAGTTTCTAAAAATTAAATCAAATTTATTATTTATTTTTTGTGTATAAAGAAAAACTTGAAGGAATAGTAGAAAAATCTTGCAAATTACCCGATTTTTATTAAATTTGGTTTTAATTAAATAAAATTGATATTTATTTTAAATTTAATTATTTTATTTTCTATATTTTTTTCATTTAATTATAATAATATTTCTTACATACTTCACATAATAATCTTTAATATTTTACTGCGACTTTTGCTATTTATTTAGTTATCACTTTTTTTCTTGTTTGGCAAAATAATTTATATTTAAAGTGAACTCGAGATAATTTTTTGTTTGAACTGCTGAAACGGTATATAAAATAAATGTTTGATCTTTATTTCGTGGAATCTCGAGTGTACCCTTCACGGTGCTTATATCTTCTTTTATTTTGTGGTTTATATAGCCACGATCGTTAAAACCGCTCGCAGTTGTTTGCACAGTTGCCCATGAATATTTGTTTATTGCACGTTAACTTTTTATTTAGTTTTTATATATATATATTTATGTATTTCGCTTGTTTCATGGAGCACAAAATTAGCTTGACTGACTGTTAATTTTTAAAGCAAAGTTCAATAACTCGGCAAAGTAGCGCTGCACGACTTCCGCGACACTTCCACAACCCATTATCTTTTCGTATATGTATATATATATACAACGTTTCTTAGTGCATCAATCATGTTCACGTCGTCGATGTGTCCAAATGTCCAACTTCAGCTGAAATTTCTTGTGCTTAAGTTTTTTAAGTAATTTCATGACCATGGGCCATGTAATATATTCATTATCGTTCATTATCAAGGTGCCTTGCATTACGTCTTCATTATTTGTTGCTCACCTGTCCGTACAACTAATTTTGTGTTGGCTTTTTCTTTTTCATTTGTTGTTATCTATTTTTACTTTATTTATTTTCGTATCTGTGCCCATTCGCTCGCTCGTTCAAGTGCAAGTCGTAGACAGCGTCATAAATACAAAAATCATTTGATAATATTTGTCAGTTCATTTGAACGCACTCTTTGTACGAGTGCTTGCGTGATAAGTAACTTGTCAATGTTTAATCTTTTGATTTTATTCAAAAATTGCTGAAAAATTAAAGGTAGGGCTATAAAGGTTTGCGATTGAAGTTAGGCACTGGAAGCGGCCTTTCATATTGATAGCCATTTCTTTCATGCGATATATATATATATATTAATTACGTTTGAAAAACGAGTTAAATTATCAGGTCCATAAACTTATTTTACTCATAATTCTAAAGTACTTATATTAATTTATCTGTGGTTTCTATTTCTTCAAATTAATGACTTTAAAAAATGAGAGCAACCTTAAATTGACCTATGTGTCACAATCGCACACTTTACAACAAGCAACTCGTTGAAAAGATCGCATTCAACACATATTTATAGCATGCATCTGGCAATAGAATCTGCTTAGATGATTTCAATTGTCAAGCCAAATGCTCAAGCTAAAAATCGGTTCTCCTCTGCTAAAATCAAGTTTTAAGGGGCGATAGCTGGTTAAAGTCAGTAAAACTAACTATTCAGATACATATAATTTGATATATAATTTATTCGATATAAACATTTTTTCGCTATTTCAAATTTATATTTAGTGAACTATATTTATATAAGTGAACTATATTTTTCTTTATTATTTACTTTTTTTCTATTTTGAAGAAATGCAAATAAATATGAATTGAATATTTTTTAAGCTATTACTAAATTTGTTACAATTTAAGATTTTTTGCTATAATTAAAATAAAATTTTAATACAAATACAATTTTAGTTTATTACAATTAATTTTATTTATTTTTGTAAATTTTGCTCTGCCTACTATAATATAAATTTAAATATAAATTTTATATAATAATAAATTGATACATATTTTAAAGTTTTTTCCTACATTTTTCTCTCGTTTTAAATTATTATTTACATGTATGTAATAAGAAAAATAAAATAATTCTATATAATAACTAGTTTTTCTTGCAATTATTAAAGTAATTGTTAGCTAAATGCAATTTTAAAAAAAATGATTGCGAAATAACCTAACGAAACTTTGAAAACTAACGCAACTTTCGAATGTAAAAGAGTCGTAAGTCTTGCAAAGAAAACGAAAAAAGAAATACAAATACAGCTGGTCAGAGGCCTTAAAGAGCCTACAGGGGGTTTTTTTTGTCTAATTGCTAGGCGTTTAGCAAGAAAACAAAATCCAAAAACATACAGAAAAACAAAGAGTGACAAACCCTCATTAATACAAAACCCTATGCACTGCAAAGAAAAGCGTCAGCGTTTTCCACTTGATTTATGACAATATCTTGACATACTTACAATCCCCCACAACAAACCAATCAAAATCGTTTTAGACGCATCACTTGATATCACTAAATTTCAGCTCTTTTATATATGTGTTTACTTCAATTACAAAATAAAAAAGCAAAAAAAAAATGAAAAACAAAATTAAATTGAACAAAAAAACTATTGCGAAATGCAGCAGCAAATTGATTGACAACAGACTGTAACAGGTTATGTCACATATGAACTGTTCATATATGTATATAAACTAAAACAGCCACCCATAGAGCAGGCTAGTCTGGGCTGCTGTGCCAGCTTCAATTTGCCTGGACACGAGCCGAGATTAAGCATACGCCATGTGCGCCATTGAAAGCAGACAACTGTAGCTCGAGGCTGACTCATGTCACAATTAGAATTTATCGCGTTGCCAAGCTGTTGCCGTGCTTGAAACTCAGTTTTATTAAACTATGTGTGTGTGTGTAACTTGCATAAGTCTGTCATATGCCATAGATATACATATATCTATGCAATAAATACAAAATATTACGAAACACAAGTTGCGCGTGTTTTATAATTCAGTAGTTGCTTTATAATCCATATACTCTGTAATAATGCTGTAATTATAATGTATGGAATGGCTTTAGAGAATTTTAGGAATTAAAGTATTTTTGTTTTTGTAATTTTTGATTGATTTTTTAATGCATTTCTGTTCTGTGGGTGGCTGACTTGTCTTGTATTTATTATATTAGTACATATATTATATATATACAAAAATATTTATATTTTTATCTATCTATCTAAGCCTGTAAATTTATTTTTTTTTTTAAATATTTCTAACTATTTAGAGGCTAGATTTTCGTAAATAAAAAGTATTAATTTTATTGAAATATTTTTTAAAATGGTTTTCTAATAGAACTATTCGACTTATAACTAACATATTGTTTGCAATTATATGCTTAAATAAATGATCTGTATATATATGTTATAGTTAAACTCATATTGTAGCTCGAGGCTGACTCGTGTCGCAATTAGAATTAATATTATTTATTATTTATTATTTGTAAATGTATTATATTTATTACTCACCTTAAGATATAAATTCTATAAATTTATTATTATAAATAATTTAAATATATATATTTTTTATTATGTCATTTTCTGACGGATTTTATGTAGAAAGCTAAACAATACTGTTACTTTTATGTAGTTTATTTAAATATATTATAACAATTTAATAATAAACGTTCTTTATTATTAGCATGTCTAAGTATTTCAACACTCATTTATAAGTAAAACTTATGTTATTAACGCTGTCGCAGTGATTGAGTTAGAAAAGCAAAAGTTCAGATTTCAATACAAACCGCTAGTCAGTGAATCACTCCATAGCTAACAATTATATACTATTTAGGTACATATACGTATATATGTATAGTATATAGTAGCTAGCTACTGTGTTTATTCCATTCAAGTTTTGATTACTAAAACAGTTCATGTTGGTTGTTTTTTGCAATATAATTATTATTTAATCATTAGTTGTCGAGGTTTTGTTTGTTGTTGCTGAGTCCATTTTTTACTCTCTCCATATATATACAATTGTTTTTTTATATTAGATTTTAATTGCACTTGATGCCAGACGAATCACGAACAACATTTTTGTTGCTTTGACACATTTGAAGGGTACTCGAGTTATGGAAGCAAAAAAAAACTCAGCTAAGCAAATATAGTGGAAGTACTTCAAAAATGCCATAAATATGTATAATTAAGTTCACTAGGAAATAAATCTGAAGCTCTTTATCTCAAATTAGTTTATTTGTGAAAAAATTTAAATATTGAAATAAAAAATTTGTTTATTTGTGAAAAAAATTATTCACTCTTATTAAAGTGTTCACTCTAGATTTTATATAAATTGTTTACATGCATTATCTTGCTAAAAACAAAAGTTTTTAAGTAAATAAACATTTTGAGGCCTTACACAGTTATAAATGTAATAAATTCAGGTATTACGAATTGTTAATTAAATTTTTAATATTATTTGGAGAATACATCAAAAGGAGAACGGTGCTCGTTCGCTGGGTTTTCCACTGAAATGATTTCGAACAAAGAAAATTCCATTTGATGTGCGTTTAATTTATGAGTTCCTTAAATGATCGGAGCAAATATAAATAATAATAATTCATAATTTAGAAACATATTTCTCGAAATCAAACAAGGCGAAAATTTCCAATAAATGCAAATTGTATTTGATTTGTTTCTTCTGTTTTCTGCCAAATATATGCGCAAGTTGCAAAAGTGCCAGGCCAGGCAATGAAAGCAGAATTAAACATAAGGCAAAAGTCTGTTTAGTTATACATATATGCATGCATATATATATAAATATATATATATATATATATATATATATATATATGTATGTGAGCATGTGCGTATATATATATATATATATATATTCGATTCACACTCAACTCGAGTCATTGAACGTCTGTGCAAATGACTTCATCATCAACGTGGCGGCTGACAGCTGACTATTTGTATCTCGTACAGGCGCTACTCAAATGCTGCCAAGTATTGTAGATATATATAAATATATGTATATTTCCAGTTCGATAAATTCTTTGAATGATTTATATTGCTCCACTCCACTTGTATGCTTGGTTTATTCATGATTGCTTCCACATGTTCCAGAATATTTCTTCACCTGGACCACCGAAGCACAATTTAAATCCAGCTTCA